>OZ021686.1:7962014-7977754 GCA_963978505.1 Listrodromus nycthemerus | reverse complement strand
TCCGTTTTTCGGCGAAAATGCGTTTTTTAAAAAAAGTGATTTTCTGGGGGAAAATTTTTTTTTTGAATTTTTTAACCCACAAAATCGGTTGGGAAGTATGCGACTTGGATCTAATGGTGAAGGTTTCAGGTCGATATCTCGAAATTTTTCAAAAAAATGTGTCGTTTCGCAAAATTTAACCCAGGATTCCCTACCCCAAAAGTGGTCAAAATTAAAAATTCTCCAAAAACCTTTTGTTTGTACTGTTTTGGATTGCAAATTCATCACTGAAGCGAATGGCGAAGGTCCCAGGTCGATATCTTGAAAAAAAAAAATTTCCGATTTTTCGGAGGTGAAAAACAGACAGGTAGTACCCTTACCGTTTTCCGGCTCGAAAAAATCGGAAATTTTTTTTTTCAAGATATCGACCTGGGACCTTCGCCATTCGCTTCAGTGATGAATTTGCAATCTAAAACAGTACAAACAAAAGGTTTTTGGAGAATTTTTAATTTTGCCCACTTTTGGGGCAGGGAATCCTGGGTTAAATTTTGCGAAACGACACATTTTTTTGAAAAATTTCGAGATATCGACCTGAAACCTTCACCATTAGATCCAAGTCGCATACTTCCCAACCGATTTTGATGGTTAAAAAATTCTAAAAAAATTTTTTGCCATTTTTTATGCCGAAAAACGTTTTTCCGTTTTTCGGCGAAAATGCGTTTTTTAAAAAAAGTGATTTTCTGGGGGAAAAAATTTTTTTAGAATTTTTTAACCCACAAAATCGGTTGGGAAGTATGCGACTTGGATCTAATGGTGAAGGTTTCAGGTCGATATCTCGAAATTTTTCAAAAAAATGTGTCGTTTCGCAAAATTTAACCCAGGATTCCCTACCCCAAAAGTGGTCAAAATTAAAAATTCTCCAAAAACCTTTTGTTTGTACTGTTTTGGATTGCAAATTCATCACTGAAGCGAATGGCGAAGGTCCCAGGTCGATATCTTGAAAAAAAAAATTTCCGATTTTTCGGAGGTGAAAAACAGACAGGTAGTACCCTTACCGTTTTCCGGCTCGAAAAAATCGGAAATTTTTTTTTTCAAGATATCGACCTGGGACCTTCGCCATTCGCTTCAGTGATGAATTTGCAATCTAAAACAGTACAAACAAAAGGTTTTTGGAGAATTTTTAATTTTGCCCACTTTTGGGGCAGGGAATCCTGGGTTAAATTTTGCGAAACGACACATTTTTTTGAAAAATTTCGAGATATCGACCTGAAACCTTCACCATTAGATCCAAGTCGCATACTTCCCAACCGATTTTGATGGTTAAAAAATTCTAAAAAAATTTTTTGCCATGTTTTATGCCGAAAAACGTTTTTCCGTTTTTCGGCGAAAATGCGTTTTTTAAAAAAAGTGATTTTCTGGGGGAAAAAATTTTTTTAGAATTTTTTAACCCACAAAATCGGTTGGGAAGTATGCGACTTGGATCTAATGGTGAAGGTTTCAGGTCGATATCTCGAAATTTTTCAAAAAAATGTGTCGTTTCGCAAAATTTAACCCAGGATTCCCTACCCCAAAAGTGGTCAAAATTAAAAATTCTCCAAAAACCTTTTGTTTGTACTGTTTTGGATTGCAAATTCATCACTGAAGCGAATGGCGAAGGTCCCAGGTCGATATCTTGAAAAAAAAAATTTCCGATTTTTCGGAGGTGAAAAACAGACAGGTAGTACCCTTACCGTTTTCCGGCTCGAAAAAATCGGAAATTTTTTTTTTCAAGATATCGACCTGGGACCTTCGCCATTCGCTTCAGTGATGAATTTGCAATCTAAAACAGTACAAACAAAAGGTTTTTGGAGAATTTTTAATTTTGCCCACTTTTGGGGCAGGGAATCCTGGGTTAAATTTTGCGAAACGACACATTTTTTTGAAAAATTTCGAGATATCGACCTGAAACCTTCACCATTAGATCCAAGTCGCATACTTCCCAACCGATTTTGATGGTTAAAAAATTCTAAAAAAATTTTTTGCCATGTTTTATGCCGAAAAACGTTTTTCCGTTTTTCGGCGAAAATGCGTTTTTTTTTTAAAAGTGATTTTCTGGGGGAAAAAATTTTTTTAGAATTTTTTAACCCACAAAATCGGTTGGGAAGTATGCGACTTGGATCTAATGGTGAAGGTTTCAGGTCGATATCTCGAAATTTTTCAAAAAAATGTGTCGTTTCGCAAAATTTAACCCAGGATTCCCTACCCCAAAAGTGGTCAAAATTAAAAATTCTCCAAAAACCTTTTGTTTGTACTGTTTTGGATTGCAAATTCATCACTGAAGCGAATGGCGAAGGTCCCAGGTCGATATCTTGAAAAAAAAAATTTCCGATTTTTCGGAGGTGAAAAACAGACAGGTAGTACCCTTACCGTTTTCCGGCTCGAAAAAATCGGAAATTTTTTTTTTCAAGATATCGACCTGGGACCTTCGCCATTCGCTTCAGTGATGAATTTGCAATCTAAAACAGTACAAACAAAAGGTTTTTGGAGAATTTTTAATTTTGCCCACTTTTGGGGCAGGGAATCCTGGGTTAAATTTTGCGAAACGACACATTTTTTTGAAAAATTTCGAGATATCGACCTGAAACCTTCACCATTAGATCCAAGTCGCATACTTCCCAACCGATTTTGATGGTTAAAAAATTCTAAAAAAATTTTTTGCCATTTTTTATGCCGAAAAACGTTTTTCCGTTTTTCGGCGAAAATGCGTTTTTTTTAAAAAGTGATTTTCTGGGGGAAAAAATTTTTTTAGAATTTTTTAACCCACAAAATCGGTTGGGAAGTATGCGACTTGGATCTAATGGTGAAGGTTTCAGGTCGATATCTCGAAATTTTTCAAAAAAATGTGTCGTTTCGCAAAATTTAACCCAGGATTCCCTACCCCAAAAGTGGTCAAAATTAAAAATTCTCCAAAAACCTTTTTTTTGTACTGTTTTTGATTGCAAATTCATCACTGAAGCGAATGGCGAAGGTCCCAGGTCGATATCTTGAAAAAAAAAATTTCCGATTTTTCGGAGGTGAAAAACAGACAAGTAGTACCCTTACCGTTTTCCGGCTCGAAAAAATCGGAAATTTTTTTTTTCAAGATATCGACCTGGGACCTTCGCCATTCGCTTCAGTGATGAATTTATAATCTAAAACAGTACAAACAAAAGGTTTTTGGAGAATTTTTAATTTTGCCCACTTTTGGGGCAGGGAATCCTGGGTTAAATTTTGCGAAACGACACATTTTTTTGAAAAATTTCGAGATATCGACCTGAAACCTTCACCATTAGATCCAAGTCGCATACTTCCCAACCGATTTTGATGGTTAAAAAATTCTAAAAAAATTTTTTGCCATTTTTTATGCCGAAAAACGTTTTTCCGTTTTTCGGCGAAAATGCGTTTTTTAAAAAAAGTGAATTTCTCGGGCATATATATTTTCGGATAATTCTTTTCTGGTTTTTTCACTAACTCCACGTTAATCAAACGAAACACTTTTTTAAATACTAGTCAGTTGAAAAAAAAAAATCTGACACAGTTTGAACATTTTTGGACTCATCGATGTACAATTCCCAATGAAATAAGTCGTAATACAGAAAGTTTATATTCACCGTTTTCTATCGGCAAAAAGAAAACAATGTAACGAAAGAGTGAACTATCGAGTCGTATACGGAGACCCGAGATTCGCATTATGCTACGAATATGAGCGTACTAAAATTATTTTTTTTATTAAATTTACAACGACTTTTTGTACTATTCCTATTTTTATACTTTCAGAATGTACGAGGATGCTATAAAGAATTACGAGGGAGACGATCCATTGGAAAATTGGTACGAGTATATATCATGGATAGAGCAGAGTTATCCGAAGAGCGGCCACGAGTCGCACATCGGCAAGATCCTGCAGCAGTGTCTAGCAACTTTCGAGAAAGATTCTAAATACGCACAGGATCAAAGATACATTCGACTGTGGATAAACTACGTGAGTGCCGAAATCCCGCAATCGACCACGTTTCTAAACTCAAGTTGCTCATATTTCTCGCTGTAGTTTGCAGAACCCTTTGTTGCAATTTCATTCGTTGTATCTAGCCTTAATACTGCAATTTAAAAATTACTTGCCCAAGAGTTATTGCGAACGGTATTTTTAAGGTAGTTCTCACGAATAGTGTTGTTTTTGCATAATTTTCAGACAAACGATTGAGAGAGAATTGCAAATACATTTGATTAGCATAAAAATTGGAAAAAAATATCAAGCATCTTGAAGGTGCTAAAAAGATTAGCTTTGCATAATACTGATTATCAAATGTTTTTAACGATTTATGTAAAAAAAAATTTCGTTCAACATCTGCCGGAAACCTTTGTTTTATGGAAATAATTCGTTCAGTTTCCTGAATAGCAAGAATTTTTAAAAGAATTTTCAATTTACTTTGATTTTTTTTTATATGGAAAAAATTATTCAAAAGATAAACGAATCATTTTGATCAAGAAGTTTGTTTCCCGAAAAATTGTTGAACCATTAGACTTTTCATCAATTTGTTAATAACGTTTTAAAATTATTATCATGCTGAAGTAATCCTCTCAGCATGTGCTCGATATTTTCCAGAATTTTTAACCATCTAAGAGAGTTCGCAATTTCTTCTAATTTATTTCAAACTTACGCGAAAGGGACACATTTCGCAAAGACGACGTCAAACGTTGTTCGTCCTCTTAATGGCCAATTGGATTATTTCAGATAAGCATGCAGAAGAATCCATTGGAGCTATACCAGCTTCTTTACAACAATGGAATCGGTACGATGGTCGCCGACATGTACAGGGCATGGGCTTTCGAATTGGAACAAATGGAGGATTACAAGAGAGCCGACGAAGTGTACTTAATAGGAATATCGGCATTGGCTGAGCCACGCGAGGAACTCGACTATGCACACAAGTAATACCAAAGTGTTATTTAGTACATTTTTTGTAATACCAAAGTATTATTTCTGTACATTGCCGATGGTGTTCCTGTGATAAAGTAACCGTTCATTTTTTATTCGTCTCTGTCTGATCCGCTAGAGTAATACTTCTAATTCAGGTCAACCGAATTTCTACCCGTTTTTGATCGACCGCAAAAAGCTATTTACAAAAAATAGTCTTCAAGAAACATTCACACTCTCGAAAAAAATAGGCGAGTTGTGTCTTGCCGATTTTTTTATAAAGTTCAGACGATCATAACGTTAGTGGGCTTCGGACAAGTCGATGCCCTATCGAAAACCACGAATCATTTCAGCTACCGTCATTCTATTTTCAACTATAAAATCTTTTAATCATGGATAACATGTTTTCTCTACTTACCTATATATTTTCAGGAATTTTCAATTATCCATCGCCCGCAGGATGCTCGGTCACAGTGACGACAGGAGTGAGGTACTGTTGTCCGAGCAGAGGCAGGCGTTCAGTTCGTTAAGAGCTATCAAAGCAGGTCGCCGTGTAACCAATGTGCGAACTGGTCACCGTGTACGCGAATATCTTCCTGGTATCGTGGCCCAAACTGGCTCGGCGAATAATGCTCCCAGATCATCCGCGAGAATTCAAATCTATCAAGTACGTCCAATTATTCTTTAGTCTCACGCCGAACGATGGTCTCCGCTATTTGCCACGAATCGATTCTTCTACCGTGTCATTTTTTCCAGGACGATTCTACGGGCACGAATTCCAAGGGTGCGAGCATATTGGACCATGTGCCAATCGAGGAAACGATACACAAAGAGAACACAATAAAGCCAGGACCGTGGAACAATTCGTCGAAGAAATATCCCCTCATGACGTCGACCGTGAAACCAGCATTTACGGGTAAAGATTCTTTCGTCAATTGTGACGATAATTTCTCTGCACCGAAGCGTTCGTTTCTGCTATGGACCAGAAAGTTCGGAGCCTTTTGGTTTCAAATTCCAGCGAAAATTCAAAGTCTTGATAAGCATAATTCTAAACATAAACAAAAGTTCTAACCACCTGGAAAAATCAGTTTTAACTACGGGTAAAAATTTTTAGTACCCGATTGACAAAACTTCTAAATACCTGTTAAAATAAGTGGTGCTGAGACGTTTTTTTTTTTATCAATCTCGTATTTATTAATGTTTCAGTCCACGAAGACCTTGCGGATGATAATACCGAGATGGAAAGTGTACGACTGTTCCCGAATCACAAGCCATCCTTCGACGGCAGCAAATACCCCGAGCACACGATGATACCCGTATACGTACCGGAAACGGCCGTTACCGGCTTCACGATGAAACCTCATTATCCCAAAGACTTAGTTTACACAAACAACAGTGATCGTAGTATGGAAGAAATCAGGGCTGAAAGATATTTAGAAAGGTGTGTATTAGCTACCTGAATAAAGGTGAAGGGCCCGTTTTTCAGTCGATAATACGAAACGATAAGCGTATTTTCTTTTAAATCTTTTTCAAGTTTGGATAATGTAAAATCGTCAGTTTACTCTGTCCATTTTTTGCGCTCATTATTCTCTATAGTATCCATTATATTCTCTTCGTTTTCGCAGATATGCGGTGAATCGCGAGAACAAAAGTCTGATGGACGAGTCACCAGGACCGAAAGCAAAGCCGATCGACGATTTACCGGGGCACCAGATCTGCGAAACGGATTTGCAGGAGAACGAGAGACGTGAAAAGCGTAAGTTTCAACAGGAAGAGATCGTCCAGCACGAAGAGCAGCAGCGCCGAATGGAGCAGCAGAGAATGGAGGCCGAACAGTACGAGCTCCAGCGTCAGAGACTGCAGGCAGAGCACGCCCTTCACAGGCAGAGATTCGAGGAGGAGAATTTGAAACTCGAGAAGGAGAGACGCGATGCCGAGCAACGTGAGCAGTCGAGGCGCGAGGCCGAGCAACGCGAGCTCGAGAGACACGAGGCAGAGCAGCGCGAGCTCGAGAGGCGGAGAAACGAGCAGCTGGAGCTCGAGAGACAGCGCCGTGAGGCGGCGCTCGAGCGTCAGAGATTCGAGGCGAAGCAGCTCGAAGCCGTACGAATCGAGGCCGAAAGAATCGAGGCCGAGCGCATCGAGGCTCAGAGAATGGAAGCAGAGATGCGAAATTCCCAGAGAAAACTTCAGACCTCGAATTTCTTGCTGCATCGTCACCACAACTCAACCGTCTCCGCCGAGCCCGAGGAACACCTTCTCGGTCAGAGTCTGACCGTAAACACCAAAGAGGCAATGTCAGTGGTCCAGGATCTCTGGCAGTCACCCTCGGATTCGAGTCGCAGCATCCTCATGAGTCGTCCGATGCCCGAAAGAGGCATCCCCGACTCCCGTTCAAAGCTGACCTTCGACATACACATGGACAGTTCGATGACCCAGCAGCACGCGATGTCTACAACCAAGGATCACGCGAACAGCCCTTACCACGTCAAATCTTACCACGATCAGGAGAACCACCAGCACTTTCACAACTCGTATTCGAGCCAAGAGCCGCAAGCTTACACCGGCCACGGGATGCCGGATCCATACCAGTACCAAGTCCCCCAGCATCACGATCACAGAGTCCATCATCAACACCATCACCAGCAGCAGCAACAGCAGCATCAAGCGCACATCCAGTCGCCCCACCAGCAGAACCCGATGCATCATCCAGCTCACGGTCAGCCCTCCCAGCATCATCATTCCTCGCAAGGTCAGCAATCTCATGGTTCGCCGCATCAGCAGCAGATCCATCACTCGACTCACTCCCAGCAAGTCCATCCTCACCACTCGCCGCACTCCCATCACGCCCATCATTCCCGGCATCCCCAGCAGCTCCACCACGCTGCTCATCAGCACATTTTGCCTCACGTGCAACATCAACAGCAGCAGCAACAACACCAGCAGCACATGTACGCGGTCGCAGCGACGACGATGGCAGCTTATCATCAACCGTACTCGATGGGGCTCCAGTGCGCATCGCCACACCAGACCGTTGAAACAGAGAAGCATCTGCACTATTCTCCGTTCGTCGAGCCCGCGGGTGAATCTAACAAACCTTATAGAATGCCCGAACAGTTGCCGTACATCAAATCACCGGGTATGAATCGACGAGACTTGAAGTATCTCGAAAGCGCCGACAACAAGGAGAACGCGAGCGGCGCGGTGGATTACAACAACGCGATTGAGGGACACATGGCGAAACAGGCGGAGAACAATTTGTACGTCGACGAGAGCCTCGGCGCTGCGCCACTGTCGACCGGCAACGAAACATGCTTTACGGAAGCTTTCAGCACTCCGTTACCGAGCTCGACACCTCTGACGAATCAGTTTAGGCAGATTTACAGACCGAAGGACGTAGCTGCGCAGTATCCGGTGCAGAATGTTGATCTGATGCCGCAGCAAGGGTGAGGCTGTTCAAAGAATAGTCATTAAAATCTGATTATGCGATAATTAAGTTCGGGCTAACTCAACACTCAACGGATACTCAGATACTCACAGATGAAACGATAAATTTGGGGGAGCACTTTTTCGACAATTCGGAAGATACATTACCGCCAAGGAATTCACCGCGGTCATTGTTTTCATATTTGATAGGTGGTTGATAGGTGAAGATAACATTGTCCGGCGGAGATTTACAATTCCTCCGAATAACTTTCCCACGGCAATACACGAATTTCTACTCGAGTTGGTTCAATGAGCGAATAGTAACGATTTTTTTTTTTCATCTTAATTCGAGAATGCATGTGCATATTACTGTGACTGTTACACTAACAGTGCTAAGTCACTCATCGTCACTTATGTCGATGTCAGTAAGTCTGAGTACATATTATTCACTGAGAGTGATCGATTCTCGAGCGTTTTGTTGGTCAAAAGTATGAAACAATCAAATCTTTTCGCACTTGTATATAGAGTGAGTCTTGAGCTTCCTCAGTTCTTTTCATGTTTAAAAAGTCTCTTTTTGAACGCTTAAAAAATGCAACTTCACGATTATCGTTCCTTTGGTCGGAGGGATGATCTATAAAAAAAATTGCAATGATCGTGCAGGCTGCCTGGGTTGATGAGTAGAATTCTTGGATATGGTTGAGAATTTAAAAAATTTGTCAACATACCGCCCTCGTAAAAAATACTTTGTAGTAGTAATTCAAGAATGTTCCGCTAAGCATTGTATTTTAATGATTGCAGATCTTCGGATATCACTGCTAGCGAGACCGACGGCAAATTGAGCGTTATTATGGAGTCGACGAGGGAATACGTTTCTAGCAGTTCCGGAAGCAGTGCCAACACGCGAACTATCGTTTTTACCTCAACCCGAGATGAGGTGGTGCCCATAGATGAACAACAGCTATTGACGGAACGGGGTACGTATTATTTGATTTTATTATTTTATTAAGAAGCTGACCTGGGCCATAATTATTATAATTCCCTAATGAGCCACAAACATTTTTAAGGCCACTTTTCAGGCAGAGATACTGCCTACAATATTTGCACATAAAATAAAAAGCAATTTTCTGATACTCCGATAATCGTTACTTACAGAAGCAAGAGGTAGCCAATCTCCACTGGCGGTTAATAAAACGTACGAGGAACAGATGAGGGCCAAGATACAAGCAGTTCATGCGCAAAGTCCTCGCACTGTCCAGCGTAATGTCGATCAAATAACATCAGAGATAAAAAACCATTGCGATCTACGAATACCCTTCAAACTCAACAGTGAACCGCCTAACGAGGCTAAGGTCGATTCTATGGATTGCGAGTATCAGGAACCGATGGACCAAGTCGAGGAAGAAGAATTTGTTTTGCCAACGGGCGACATTAATCCTTTTGACAAAGGTTTGATAGCGGGCCTGTTGAGAAAAATTAAATTCCCTCAGAAACAGCACTCCGATGGATACGTCCGACTAAATATCAATTTAAACAAAATTGTGCCTTCTAGTATGATTACGCTGGGTACGTATGTTACGAAGTTGTGTTTTCTTCGATGTTTCAATTCTAATATACATGAACCTCTCATATTTTATTTATTCTGAACAAGTGATCTCGCTTAACGAAATCGTGGAGATGTGCCAGAGACACGTTGTGTAATTTATCAGAGGTCCATACATTAGAGGAGATAAATAAACAGACATTTCCACAATGTTGTTAAAAGCTTTGATGAAATTTTGCATTTTGTCTCTAGGTACCGAAGCGTATGAAGTCGAAAAGTGCCTTGGGAAAGGAACTTACGGGACCGTAGTTAAAGCGATAGACATACAATCCAGACAAACAGTCGCGTTAAAAACGCAGAAGCCTGCCTGGGTATGGGAATATTATATCGCTCGTGAAATAAAGACGCGCCTCTCCAATCCCCACATGGTAAATATCGTTGAAGTCATCGAGGTGTTTTTTTTTTAATACTTTCTCGTTTAAAGCCATCTTTCAATTACAGTTGCGCGGATTTATGGATATAACGAAAGCCTACGTCGCAGATAATGGGAGTGTTCTTGTATCGCAATTCTCCAAATACGGAACTCTTCTCGCAGTTACGAATCAAGTTAAAATTGCAACGGGAAAACCACTGGTCGAGGCATTAGCAATTTTCTTCACAATCGAGATGCTGCAAATCGTCGAGTATCTGCACAAGTGCCAAATTATTCATGGCGATATAAAACCCGACAATTTCTTGCTCATGCACTTGTGAGTTAAAAACTCTTATCGCGTGCAAAGCACATGCGCATCGGCCGATAATTGTAATCATTGGATTCATTTTTTTTTTCATAGACCAACTGAAGACGTAAGACCAACGATACAGCTGATAGATTTCGGATGCAGCATAGACATGAGCTTGTTACCGGAGGATACAAAATTTACTCAGGTCATAAAGACTCAAGACTTCACATGCATCGAGATGCAAACGGAGAGACCGTGGACTTACCAGACGGATCTTTATTGCCTGGCTGGGTCAAGTCATTGTCTCCTATTCGGCAATTACATGCGGGTCTCAAATAGCAGAGGTCGTTGGTTTATCAATTCAAAACTGCCAAGGTTAGACAACATTCGCTTATCATTAATCCTGATAAAAATTTCTCTGATAATTTTTAAAAAGTTCTCGGAAACATATTTTAAAAAACTTTGTTTAACACGTCTCAGCGAATTTGATTAAAAAAATGTAGTTTCGTAACTTGACTCAGCAATATAACCGGTTGAGTATCACGGTAAATAACTGATTATTTAATCGTGGCTACCGACGACATGGTTTTCGTTTTTTATCAGTCAAATAATCAATTGTTTAGTAAATACAAATGACATTTATATTTTTAATTCAAAACATAACCGCTCTGATTATATTTCTCTGGTGAATTACCCCTTAAAAAAACTAGTTTTCAGGGTTAATCACAGCATTTTTGAAAACCACTAGGAAGTTGCAAACTCAAAAAGCTTTTCAAAATGAAGAGTAACAGTTCGACTATCAGCATGTAATGTATTGGAATGACTCGTAGACTCACCAGTAAAATAGTAACTAATACATCTTACCGGAAAGTGCATTAAAAATTTATGATATTTGCATTTACAAAAGTTATTATTTATCTCGTTGATAACTTGCCATTGGCCAAATATAGTATGCATCCACGATTAATTGATCGATTCTTTAACGTGCTATTAAACTAATAACAAAACTTTATTTCCTCTAGATATGCGAAGAAAGCGGCTTGGGAAACTTTTTTCACCGAATTATTGAATGTCGAATCTTGCGAGCGAATGCCGGATCTCGCGAAAATTCGCAATGTGATGGAAGAATCCTTGGGCCGAATGACTGAATTACAGGGGAATATTCGTAATTTTGCCAACGTTCTGAACAAACGATAACCCATACGTTATTCTTCTCTCCACGCGCGCTGGTATTACCTAGACTGTGCACATACCTTAGCGAAGAACCAACTTACGATTAAATCAATTCAATATTATTGTGCTATTTATTACGGAATATCGTTAATAATGATTTTATATATATATATACATATATATATATATCTAACTAGTTATACTTTGATCAAGATTAAATTATCTTTGCGGGGTCTGCTTTAATGGAGGCTCTACTGTAACACGATTAATACTTGCACATAATCAGTCGCGAAGCCTTGAAAAAATTAAGTTTCAGACCAAATCATATTTCAACTCGGTAACGCCTTGTCTTCTCGCGTGGTAAAAAAAAAATTGATCGGAAATAGAGAACCTGGTTTATCATTGTTCAATGACTACTTATAACTGAACAGTATATATTATCTTGTGTCATATGCCCCGTTATTGAAAAACGGACTCGGTTTGGTATTACAGAAATCTTATCGATAACATGTCTGACAGTGTGCAAGTACGATTATTGGCGTCCAGTGAAGGGGAAAAAAAAGAAAAAAAAAAAACAAACAAATAAAGCCTCTAACAAATCTTCGTCGTACGGTATAAGTTAGAAGGTACACATATATTATAAATACTAATGAAAGATTGGAGTCTCAGGATCCGGGGGTGATCGTCGTTAGATTTTATAAAAAAAAAAATAAAATAAAATAAATAAAAATTTTTAAAACGGAACAAATATAGTAAAACCGAAACTGAGAAAGTGAGAGATGAGGCGAAATACAAATTTGAGGAAAAAAACATCACATATTCATAATATGATAATTTAAGTAACGATTACTTGCGGATATTTTATGCCTTATTTTGCTTGAATGGTGCAGACACCGAAGCGCATTCGTCAAATAATTATCGACAACGTATAACGTGCCTCTTGATACGTCGCGGCTCGTCGTGAACTCATAAGGCATAAATATGTTTGCATACCATTTTAATAATTGTACGATTAAAACAAGAAAAAGGAAAAAAATAATAGAACATCGGTATGTACGCTAATCGTAGTAATCCAATCATTTTACGTTGCACAGTCGCACAAGTGATCTTACCGATATCTTATAATAATATTTTTCGCTTAATATAAGACATATTGTAGTATAAAAAAAGATGAAAAAAATACGAATTCGACGATGACAATAGAGCTATTTACAAATAATAAGATACTCAATTTTCAGACAAAAACTCGTCGACGAGGCGGTTATTGTTTTGTTCGGTCTGGCCTTACAATAAAGTCGGTTTTGGCGGTTTATCGTAAAAAAATATTTAAAAAAATAGTACACTTTATCGATAAGAAGCCGGATACTTCTGATTTAGAAAATACGTTTATATTTTAAATGGTAAAATTTTTTTGTTTTTTTTTTGTTTGCCTTTTTCATTTCAAGAATCAGTCAAGTCACTCCCGGTTTCACGTCTTTCCGTAAAATTTTCGATTCAAGAGGTAGAGAAGAAGATTAACGTTTATCTTCGCTTTTCCGAACATGTCCATTATCGGTGCACCTTCGAACTGAAGTTCGAGCAATCTTTGTATGTCGATGTCAACCTGTTCCACCTCAACGCCCATGAATTTTCCTCTGATCGTGAAAATTCCGTTGTTCTCGGTTGGGCTGATCTCGAAGGTGACGTTTTTAAATTGTGAGTGTGGCAGTCCGTCCACTTCGAGGAGAACGCCTTTTTCGTGCAATTTCGCGGCCGTGTATTTCAGTGTCGTTTTCGATTTCAACTTTCCGTGATTGTTTTTTTGGATGAGTTTGATAGCTCGCAGTGACCTGTCGGGGAAAAAAATCAACCATCATTCGACGTTGAGACGGAGACGTAAAAAAATAATTAAATAAAGTGTCCAATACCCTTTCCCGGTGTGCAAATTTTCTAAACAGCGTTGAGTGTATTCGTTGTAGAACTCCACCTGATCTTGGTAATACTTTGTCTTCTCTTGTAATATTTGCTTTGTAGCTCGTAAAGTTTGAAGCTCCTTGTTCCTCAGAACGCGATATTTACCCTTATTGCACAGATCTTTAGCTACTGCTGTTACGATTCTCTGATATCCGTCATCCTGCGACACCCAGCCGCCCAACTCCAATTTGTAAAGGTATGCTCGCAGTTGAAGCTTGCAATCGTTCAGCGATGAGCTACTGTTTCATATGAAAGATTAGATTAAACGGAAATGCA
Source organism: Listrodromus nycthemerus (assembly GCA_963978505.1). Lineage (NCBI taxonomy): Eukaryota > Metazoa > Arthropoda > Insecta > Hymenoptera > Ichneumonidae > Listrodromus > Listrodromus nycthemerus. The sequence continues at coordinate 7,963,752 of OZ021686.1, read as the reverse complement.
AATCCGATATTAAATAATTATCAATGGGACAATAGGCCAATGACAGAGAGCAACGAATATGAAACAATTTGGAGAAAAAAAAGGGGACAAATGGTAGAGGACAATGGGCGGTCGTATATGAAAAAAAATGACGTTGCATATAAAGTTTACCTTCGATGAATGAGATTCAACGCGTTGGTCATTGAGGAACACTTGGCGTCATAAAGCCTCTCTTGTATAGGCGAGGACGTTGATTCCAGAGCTTCGACCAAATTTTCACCTTTGAGAAACTGCAGTACCGACACCAACAACTCTTTTGTCTTGATGAAGAGTTTATTAAGATTTTGGTCGTCATGCTCCGGCACCTCGAATTTGTTTGTCAGCACCAAACAAAGCTCGGTCTTACCCATTCTGACAACATTCGACTCGCATATCGGATCGGCTGTTCCGAAAAAACAATGTTTATTATTTGGCATGTCGATTTGGCAATTTGGATTTATCAACTGTTCAAACTAATACTTTGACCTAACAATTTTCGATAAACTCCCGAATAGCTGTTCACCTTATCCCTCATTAATTTTGAAATTCCCTGACTCTTCCCTGATTCTCTGACCGCAGTTAACATGCATTAACCCAATTTATTTAAAGTCCCTCCCAGATAAAAAATATTTCAGAAGCAGCCACGTACTCTGATTACTTAAAGCACTTTCCAAGAAAAAGTTCCCACGAAATGTGTTCCAGGTCGTGGTCATTCTGGGTCCCTCGAGACTCTCCCGGGAAAAAATTTGACGATGATGATATTATAACATACTGCAGTGAGAAGTCCCGCTAAAGACGTTAGCAAGACGAATGCTAGTTTGCAAATCCCCAGCATTTCAGGATTGTCTATTGTTCCCTCGTCCGATGACGAAGGCAAGCACAGCGTAAACACTCACTTATGCCCAAGAGGGAAGCTAGGCTCGGTGGAGACTCCAAGTCGTCCAACAACTCGTGCAACGGATCCATAGGTTCCGGGGCGATGTCGTAACGATATTCCAGAACCAAAGAGTGCGTGTCGCATATTTCCTGTAGCGATATGTAAATTTCAGGCTTATGGATGAGGGTAGCTTCCGTGTACTCGTGAATACTGAAGTGTTCGTCAAGCGGCTCGATTTGACAACACGACCGGAAGAACTTCTTGAATCTCTCGTGACACTCGATTATGAAAGGATTCAAGCAGACAAGATGGGTCGCCTCTTCGCCGAACTGAAACCAAATATTCACGAAGCGTTAGAATAACGTATGTACCGTAAGATTCTCAAAAAACGAGGATGCAATTTGCCCATAAATAGTTTGCGAAGTTATATCATTTAAAAGTAAATCTATCCCCGGAGCTTATGGGAGACGAAACTGTTAATATTAAGTGATATTGATATTGACTGCACTCGACAATAGTCATTGACGAGACTCAACTGTTGATATTGAGTAATCTGTTGGCATTCGGTAGACTAATCTGTTGAGTTTGAGTAGACTCATCTGTTGACATTGAGTAGACTGAACTTGGGACTGGGGGTAGTTAATTTTCGGCATTAAGAAGACTCGACAGTTGACGTTGACTAAATGTTTCGGCTTCGGTGGATTAATGGATGATCTGAACTGTCAGGCATGTTTGTGTTTACTTACGCCTTTTTTCGACGCTGCAAATTGCAGTATCTTGGCGATACTCGCCAAATTTCTTCTTTGATCAGTCGACAAGGATCGATCAATCGGCAAACTAACG
>OZ021686.1:6162968-6534387 GCA_963978505.1 Listrodromus nycthemerus | reverse complement strand
AATACCTGTCCCGTTCGCTGCGTAAAACAATTTCCAATCTCGCCGTCCCATAAACTCGGCGAACTCCGCTCAAGATCGTTCGGTTGCAATGAAGTAATCAAAGTATGGTCGTGAAAGAGCCTCGAACCACCCCCGCTCCTACCTCCAAACAACCAACGAGAGTTCAAGATGCTCAAGAAATAGTTGACCCAAGTTCGAGACTCGGAAGATCAAAGTGCAGAATTTCCGAACTTAGGAATAATCCGATGCTAACCAAAGGGCAGAGCGTGAAGGAAACGAAGAAGAAAAATTGTTCTTTCGATCTCTATGAACTCTGATTAATAAAAAAAAAAAAAAAAAAAAAAAAAAAAACGAATTCAGTGTAGGGAAGAAAATTAGAGTCATTGGAAAAATTAAATCGAGAAAAGTTAAGGGAGAGGAAAATTGACGTGACGACAAAGTTTGAGTGAGAAATTTTCACTCTTATCGAGTGAATTATGAAAAAAATTATTATAAGGATGTATTTCCTCCCCCGGTCCCTTCGTCGTCCGGCCAAGAAATAACCCATGTTCGGAGCTCGGAAAGTCAGAGTGTCGAATTTTTCAAACTTAGGAACAATCCGATATTAACACCTAAGCGACGAGGATAAGAAATTAAGTGTAGGGAATAAATTAAAAAACACTGAAAAATGAGCCGAAGAAAAATGAAAAGAGAGAACGTGCCGATTAAGTTGGAGTGAGGTAAAAAAAAAGAAAATTATAATATAGGAGATTTGTCCCCCCCCCCCCCCACCCTCACCCCTTCCGTCCGCCGCCGCCGATCGTAGTGGAGGATCGTACAGCGACTGGTACCACTAATAAAGAGGGAGACGCGCTCTCGCACGGATTTACCTCGGCGCATCTCGCCGATATAGACGGAGGCTTAACGCGGTGGGTCGGTAAAAAAGTACGGATAAAAAAGTCAACAACGATTTTCCACGATCCGTAACGTTGGGGCGGAGTGTCCGCCGTCATTCACTCGTCCGCCGGAGAGCTTACCGACGGTCGGCAAACACATGCCGCCGAGCCATCGGTACATGTGCGGTGTTGGGAAATCCTCTCTGTGGCCGGCCGGAAGCGAGAGAACGAGGTGGTGAAAAAAAAAAAAAAAAAAAAAAAAAAAAAAAGGAAAGTAAAAACCGGTAACCGACCGAGATAAAGTGAGAACGGGCTGGCACTGAAAATACGAGAGGAAAAAACTGTTCGTGGGGTTCTCAATGAGACGATCGCTATGGATAGCTCGACTGTTGAAGACTTCAAAAAAAAAAAGTTACGAGTAAAATAAATTTTGAAAAGAAAAAAAAAAAAAAAAAAAATCCATCAACTCAGCACTCGAATTCGCTTTACAAAATTGGGCACAGTAATCACTGAGGTCGCGCTATCTCCTGCGCCATTTTTATTTCGATAATTTATTTACTATTATCAGTAGTAGTAAAATGCATTTATTGCCGGACTTGTAATCGTCTTCTTATACTGATTTCGCGCCCAATCGATCTTTCAGCCCAACATTATTTTATTAAAAATGATGATTATTATTTAATAACACAAATTTATCAAGAGGTATTTTTAAATAACACAATTCGTTGACGGATGTCACGCGGCTAACTGGGGTTCAGGCGTCGACCGGCTTCTCGTCGGTGAGATAATAATTTTTACAAGCCCGCGTGCAATCAAGGCTACACGTTACACATGTTCCACCCTCGTTCGCACAGTAGCCAGCCGGTACCCCTAGCTTCCGTCCGCAACCCCTTCGGCCCCGCCGGTGGGGAGCCAGTGGTAAAGGTGTTCGGTGGGAGGCGGCGTGTTTGTTGGCTGCGAAGCGACGGTAGGGCGAGGGTCGTTTGAGGGGAATCACCGGATTCCTATCTCCGTCGGAAAGTGCACGATTTCGTGAACGAACGTTCGTAAAGGAGGCGAGACGGAAATAAGTAATGACCGAGATGAGGTGGACGGTCGCGGGATCGAAGAAAGTGGCGATGAGGAGCAACGCCGATCGAACGAAGACGAAAGAACGACAAGTGACACGGAGAAAGCACATTTCCGGAAACGAGGAAAATTCGGATAGACGATGAGGAGCGAAAAATACGTCGGCGAACGATTCGTCGAATGACGATGGTTCGAACGGTTTCTTTCATCCGATTGCAACTTTTGCTGAAAAAAAATTGGTGGACACTTTCGTTGAGGATTTTTAATTTTTTTTTTAAGCTCTAAGTGAAATGTTAAAATTTTGACGGTAATTTCGACGAAAAAGACAATCGGTGGTACGAGAATTCGTGAACCGGTTGACACATCGAAGTGACGTTGAGTTGTTGGTGTCAAAAGACTCAGTTGTGATTCTCGTGTTGTTCCATTGAGTGCGAAAGTGTTAGAATTGTTGGTACCGGTTGTCGAATCTTACTGGGTGTTCAGGTATGTAGACAGGTCTAGTTTTTGCGATAGTTAGCCAACTAATCGGATAACATATCGGAGTTTGGCTGAGAACAAATGACGGGCAGGACGAAGCTCCACATATATACATCGGTCACTCACACGCCCTAACTCTAAGTCTGAGTGTCGGATGTAAAAGAATTATCAACTCAAATTTTATATTAAATACGAACAATCAATCACGAATTATATTATATATAAATTGATATATAATAACATTGATCACTTAATTCCAAAAGGCTTATCGCAAATGCATAAACCCAGCTTTAGTCCGGTCTACAAATCCATCCATTTACGTACTGATCGGGGATTTTATACATTATTCAATTGTTATATCATCATCGACACACTAAAAACCATTATCACTATATAATTCAATAAATAAAAAACAATTATGACAATTAAAAAAATTGAATTTAATTAAATTACCATTTTTTTTTTTTTTTTTTTTTTTTCAATTATGCTCCGGTGACGACTACCGACAACACGTTTCTCAAGTTCCGGTAGTGTGTTCGCGAGTTCACGAGATCCCGAGCGACGTTCGCTCGTAGGACGGATACCTTCGTAGACTCGCCATAGGGAGAGGCCGAATCGGCATTCGGTGCCGCAGTGGGAAGTATCCCGAGTCCCGGTTCCTCCACCGCTGCGCACCCGTGTGTCTGTCGTCGAGGCCGCGTTGATCGAAGCGTGACGAGCGGTAATTGAATGTAGCTACGGCATTTGCATTGACAAGCTCCAACAGAGATAATTCGAATCTCGTCGAATGAGACGGTCGGCGAGCTGCACTAGGCACGCAGAGCCGCGAATTGTGCGTTAGGTCGTTTGTCAATACTGTATACGACCGCCCTCGGCCGATTGCTGGCATCAGTCTCTCATCAGTCGATCTTCTATGTGTCGGCCCTCCGATTTATGTTCGCTCACTGTGTAACACCACTGTAAAATCAGTTTTTTCACATTCACAAAAATTTCCCGCTCTGCGAATGTGGAGAAAAAAAAATGTTTGTCGGCGAAACCGATTTCGGCTAAAAAAATAAAAATTGCAAAATCACCCAGAAAAAAAATAATGAACGTTTGCGGTCGACAAATATTTCTTGAATATACGAACACCTTGTTTCTGCAGTTCAAGCTGTGAAAAAAGGTACGTGCGACAAACCCCCGAATTTTGCTTCCTCAACATGTATTCGGTAATTAATTAATTACACGGGCTTGCTGAATTTTAAATATATCCCGAACGAAGAAACATTTTCTCCGTAACATCGCTCGTGGTTTTAAAATGTCAATTTTATGCTGTAAGCGACATCACGCGAAGACAGATTAATTTATTTAAATTTTTTTTTGAATATCTAATTATTTCACCGGAAGTAACGTAGTCACTTATAGTTAGAAGATGCCATTTTGAAATCTGCAGTGACGCTGCAGCAACATTTTTTTAAATTTCTCCTCTCGATTTCACTTCCGGCTTAGAAGTCAAACCTTCAAACCGGAAGCATACTCCCAGAAAAAACGTGAACATTTTTACATATCGATGAATCCCTCCCTCGCCAAACGAAGTCGAAGGGCCGTGTCCAGCGAATAAAGGGTTAAAAGTGAAGCGGAAGTGAGATCGAAGTACGCCGATCGAAAGGGGTTCTGCAGAGGACGGAACGCGGGGGTTGGCTTGAGCGGGAGCGTAGCGTGCAGGCGGTTCAGTCTGGGTCCGGCATCGGTCGGACAAAGAGGTTTGGGTGGCGAGCAACGGGCAGAGTCATGGGGAGAAAAGGACACCGGCCGAGGTCGGAGCCACTCGAGGAACGGAGACGGAAGGGGCGCCGAACGGGCTCGGCGCGGATCGGAGGCTCTCGAAAATTGGACGCCGTAGGTGGCACTGCGAGTGCGGGAGACAGAGAAGCGGGGTTGTTACGCGGCGAACGAAACACGGCGGAAGGGTGAACGGCGACGATGATGAAGAAAAAAAAAAAAAAAAAAAAAAAAAAAAATAGCCGACACCGCGAAAGTCGAAGGAGACGAACGGGGCGGTGGAGATCGGGACGAGAGAAAAAAGAGCGCTCGATCGTTTAACGGAGCGCAATCTGTAGGATCGATTCGCTGTGAAATGTTGCAAATAAGTGGCCCAAGAGGGAAAAGAGAAAGCTCGAAGGAGGAAGGTTGAAATTTTGCGAATTGAACGAAGGCGAAAGAATGTCGGTGAAGGAGCGAGGAAGACAGGGACCGTTGCCGACACGTTGAGCTTCGACGGTGGGCGAAATAAGCGGACGAGGAGCGAGGAGCGTGTAAAAGGATGAGGGAAGATCGGAGAAGTCGAACGGGGGAGGGAGAGGGAAAGAGGCGCCGCGAGTGGGAAAGAGAACGAAAGGGTAGAATGGCGATGGTGTGTGTGTGTGTGTGTGTAAGGGGGAAGGTCGGAGAGGGAGGGGGGGGGGGGAGGTTGCGGTTCCGGAGAGAGGGGTGTGAGGATGAGGAAGAGGTAGTGGAATAGGAAGAGAGGCGAAGAGGGAAGGGTGAAAGCAGCGGAAACAGAGGACGAGGGAAAGGAAAACGATGGGGTAGGGGGGTGACGGGGGGAGGGAGGGGGGGGATGATGCTGCTGTGCTGCGTGTGTAGGCATGGACCAGTGCGTCAACGGCTGTTGCCTCACACGTACCGCCCAAAATTATAGTTAGCGGCCGCGGCGAGGAGCGCTCCGGATGAGATGCCGCGATCGTAGCTTCGGCCGAGAGAATATTTTTGTTTAGGCGACCGCGCGGATTTGTCGCGAGGGTGAACGATCGCGTCGGACGAGTCGACGAAAATTTTGTTATTTTTTTTTTTTTTTCATGTGGGGGTAATTTTTTTTTTTTTTTTTAAAGATTATTCGGTAATCGTGACGCTGCAAGGGGTGCGAGAAAGGCGGCGATAATTCGTCGATAAGAGTCGCTCGGTGAGAGGAAGACGGAATTTTAGAGGACGTCTGTGTTGGGTGATTATGTAAGTGCGGTTGGTGTTGATTTTACAGTGGTTGATTTTTTTGTTTTTGGTGCGACGAACTTGAGGTCTGTCGCGGGTTTCGATGTGCGAATATTCGTTGTCGGGGATGTTGACGATTGTTGGAAATGGAAGTGAGTTTTTTTTTTTTTTTAGTAGGTTGATTTTTGGGGATGTTTTTTTGTGTGTGAAAAGTTCTGTCAGGGTCGAAAGATTTTATCCGCCTGGAGAGTGTGCATTCGGGCCTGAGAGTGAGTTTCCTCCGTCGTATTTTTCTCCATGACTTCGGGGTTTCGCGCGATCGAGCAGGAGGGAGAAAATGATTTTTTCAAAAATTGGAAAAATGAGATACACGAGAAAAAGAAGAGCGAATCGCTAAGTCGGTTTTACGAAGAATTTTCAGAGTGTTTTTATCGTCGTCGCTCCGGAAGGGGCGGAAACTGTCGACGCGAGGCCGGTGTGAGTGGATGAAAAGTATGCTCACGAGAAACTGGAGTTGACTCGCAAGAGGTAGAGATTTGAATGCGAAGTCAAGCGAGGATCTTAGCCGCCGGGACAGTCTTTCCTTCGGGCAAACCCCAAAAGTCCGCGTCCATAATCATCGAGAAAAAAAAGCCCGTAAAACAAATCCTCACTTTAAACGTCCAAGCTCTCGAGGTAAAATCCAAATGCCGTTGAATCGCCGTCGGCCGACGGGTCATTCGACCCTCTCGATTCCGACTTTCGGACTACCGCTTATTTTGCCTCAGAATTCATTTCCACAAAATCCAAACAAAATACTCGCCAACAAAATTTTCATTAATCCGTGATAATCGAATTGCCATGAAAATCATCGAGCAATGTGAAGCCCATCGGGATCGGGAATGCCCAACGAGAATCCCTCGCGCTCGAACCGTTCGGCTTTCGTTCATTCAAGGACGCCTATTTTTTTGTTTTATTTTTTTTTTTTTTCGCGGCTGCAACGTGGTCTCCGTAGCGATGCTGGTAAAAACCCCTCTCGCACCCCCTCCTCCACCCCGGCCACGTGTGCACGAGAGTTTGACACGCGGTGTACGTGCGTAGAGTAGGAGGGCCACGGTCTGTCCGGTAGTAGGAAGAGCGGAGGAGTCGGGGTTGCCCAGTGTCAGGTATTATCACGGCCATCCCGCCCGTCGCCGGCGCGTTTTTCCCCTATTTTTTTATCCCCACCCAAACGCCCGCTATCCGTCGAAGCATCACCCACTTCCTCCGTCGCTCACTCTCCCTTTCCCTCTTTCCGCCGTTTCGTTCAATCCACCGGCAATTACGTTTTTTTTTTGTTTATTTTGTCATACTCACCCGTTTCAATTCCACTTTTTCTGGCCCGAGTCTCCCCACTTTTCCGGTTTTGGTTCGGGAACCTCGTGGCCTCGCTACCCCTTTTTCGCTTTTCTTCTCCGCGCGCCGCGACCGAACCACCCTCTTTTTACCCTACTCCTGACGAGCGTAAAACGTGCTGTGTCAGCGCTCGGATTCCTGCATCCCGGTTGAGGGGTGACATACGCAAAAATTACTGAATGAACGTCTACGTCACAGAGCCGATGGGAGGGGATTCGATGCGAAAAGCCCGCGCGTGGCTTCGGCATTAAAAGTTCGTGACACGTTCCCGCGCGCGCGCCTCTTTCCGCTCTTCCTCTTTATCCGCGCGTCCTTCCGGCTGCTCTCGCGATCCGACGTGTTGTTCACGTGACAGCCACGAGGCTCCTCGCCCTGGGATGAGATATTTTTATAACGACGACACCGGCCCGGAGTCCGATGGAAAATTATCGCGGTCGTCCGAGGACGCGAGGAATCAGCGTTCCGTTCGACCTCTTGTGTCGATCTACCCTCACGAACCGATGTTCCGCGGAGGGTGAGTTGCGCCCAACAATCCCCCGTTGGGCTTTCCCCATCGGCGAGATAAAAGCCTCCGAGGCTTTTCTCTTCGCGGATCTAATTAGGGGCGAAATTGAAGAGACAGAGGGTTGCTTTCTCCTGGGATCATTGAGAGAACTCTCTTCACATACAAGAACTTCTTATCATACAAGAGCGTTGTTTCTTGTATCATTCTCACATCGTATTCCCTCGATTTCCGGTCATATTATTACTGGGATCGAAACCGTGAAAAATCGGCAACGTTTAGGATTTTCTTTGAGGTTCCTCAGAAAGTCCAAGATTTTTCGATCTCGGTCGAAGTCCTCGTAATTCGGCTTTGCCTGCTTGCCGATTCTGGTTATCCATCGATCTTCGTCTGTTGTCATTGGATTCCGGATGGTTTATTCAGAACCGATTTCTTCGTTAGATTCTTGAGGGTCTTTTTTTTCTTCTCCGTTAACGATCCTCGTTGCATCGAGTATAAAATTCTACCGGCGGGGTTGGAAGACAGGAATGTTGGGGCGCGTTTCACGTATTATGTATTTGGACCTAATGTCCCGATGGTCATCGACGACCGCATGAATCGCTCGTGGTCCTTTGAATGTGTCACGGTCCTTTGAGATGACACACCTTGCACTCCCCAACCTGGCTCGAGACCGACGACTCATGGATTATCCATAATCTTGCTTGCAGCCTCGCTTCCCAAAGGACTGGATTGGCAACTGTGAGACGTACTATGCGGGTCGAAGAGTTCTCCGCGAAACGATCGTCATCCGATGTGTTACCAGTGTCGACTTCCGACCGATGTGAAGTGCGATGTGTTCCATGACTGAGTGGGTTCCTGGAAACGCCGGAAGTCCGGATGGTTCTGTCAAGCGAACCGTAAAGTAAGCTTCGGAAACCGGAAAGACGCATTGGCGCGGGCGCGACGGTGGAAGAATGCGCTGAACCAAGTCGAAGACATTCGAAAGCCCCGGATGCCGAAGTCAAAAATCGTCGGGTCACCTGGCCTGACCCGGTGAAACTACGGACTCGAAAAAATTCGCCGACGGGTCTTAAGAGTGCGCAGCCGAATTTCACGTTAAACGCGTTCAGTGCCGATAAAAACAAAATAGTTCTGCGAGAGGTGAAACTTAAATCGAGTATCTTCAAAACCACCAACACGGATCAGTAACTAAAAAAAAAATCATTCGCGATGTTTAATTATCGTTCGATAAAATTTCCACGAAAGTCATCGAAGAACGGTTCTCTGTTGTCGGAAGACTCGGGATAGAAACTACTTCCGTCGGCGCACCACAGTTTCTCCTGCGGTCGTCCCAACGATACCGGAAGCTCCTCGACAAGGAAAATTACCGCCTGAAAAAAAAAAAAAAAATTGTAGTAATAAAATTTTTTAAAAATCAAAGGGTCAATTGTGAAGGTTGAAAACGAAGAAATAAGACGAAGAGGACGTGCTATACCCGATGTTCTAACTGCCTATGGATATATTCAGCCGTTGCAACGGTCCTGGAGGTGGAACCTCGCTAACTGGTAGCGGACTTGGGGTCGGCGGTCTTCTGAGTGGTGTCAGTAGGGCGGGTGTTGGAACCGGTACCGGAACCGGAACAATCACCAACACCGGAACTGGAAGCGGCAACGACACGACGGTGGCTGAAAGTGCCGCCGGTCGCCACGGTGCCGTTGGTCCAGGCAGCGGCGGAGGCGGCGCCGGTAACGGGACAGGTGCAGCCAGGATGCAGTTGACAGGTGCATCGGCACCCGGTGCTGCAGCATCACCCGAGTCCGGGGTATCGCCGCTCGCCGATGCCTACACCAAGATGACGAGTGATATACTCACCGAACGAACGCTCGGCGACTTTGTCAGCGAACATCCGGGCGAGCTTGTGAAGACAGGTGAGAAGGAAACGTCGGTAAAGTCGAGTAAAAACTGCGAAAAAAAACATCGGAGACTAAATTTCTAATTTCAAAGAAACGAATCGTTGGAGACAAAAAAAATCCAGGAATTCTTATTCTCAGAGTCATGCCTAAGTTCCTGGTGGAGTCAAAGATGCCAAACGTGAAAATTAAACATATGTGGGATTAAATGAAATGTTGCTTTTTGCTATGAATTATGTAATTTCTGATTTATGAATTATATGAGTATTTTTATTCGCACGCATTGTCGCTTGTTGGAAACGTCATTTTTTAAATTGTGGAGGGGGTGGGAATTTTTTTGAATTTTTGACCGACTCGAATGAACTTTGTCAGGTTCGCCGCATCTCGTCTGCACGGTTCTGCCGCCTCACTGGAGATCGAACAAGACCCTGCCGGCGGCTTTCAAGGTGGTCGCCCTGGGTGAGGTCGGCGACGGCACTCTCGTCACCGTCAGGGCCGGAAACGACGAGAATTGCTGCGCCGAGCTGAGGAACTCGACGGCACTGATGAAAAATCAGGTCGCGAAATTCAACGACCTGAGGTTCGTCGGCAGAAGTGGCAGAGGTGAGTAAGACTCATGGTTGCCGGTCGATTAAGGGCTCGTCATTTCGAGAAGATAAAAATCATTGCAGGAATTTAAGAAGGTGTAAAAAAAATTGCTGCCTCGCTAACTAGAAAAAAAAACCAAACTCCCTAAGCCGCGATTTTCCGCCTTTACTTCGCCAACAATTTTTTTTTACGTTTCATTGATAGGGAAGGGCGTTGCGAAAAAAAATTCTCCCATGGTCGCTAAAGAAATTTCCATTTTTTTTTTCTTTGAAAAAACGTCTTCACGAGCAAGAAGTACAAAAAGTACATTCGACAATAAAAATATTTTTAACAATAATCGCAGCAAGATAAACGTTTTTCTCTTAGTAATTTCGACACACATTCAGTCAATGAATTTTCAATAAATTGACGGAAATAATAGTGTAACTAAACAAGGCTTTATTTTTACCGAATTTTTTTTAAAGTGTTCGTTCGACGCTAAGCACTGAGCTGCGCAACCCAAACTCGGAGCCTTCATTCACAAAAAAATGTCCACTCGAAGTCGAGGGTGAGTTTCCGTCTCCACGAAATCTGCGGTATCACGAAAAGAGGGTTCTTAAGATTCTCAGGTCGGTGTACGCGCCTCTCTGTGTGGGTGTTTCCGTGTGCTTGTGCGTACTCTCGAAAGAGGGTGAAAATTGGAAGATCCGCGAGAACGGAAGGAAGAAAAGCTGAGGGAGGAGAATCGGTGAACGGGGATGTGACTTCTCAAGTCGGGAAGAATGTTGTGTTCTCCGTTCGTTCCGGATCGTAACCGCCTCGTAGTAAGGGTAGGTCATGGACGTCTCCGAGACACCCTCATTTTTCGCCCTCTGGCAGCCCTTTCCACCCTGTCTTTTCGTTCCTTCTTGTTTTCGTCGTGAGAAAAGTCGTTTGCAGACTTTGCCGAGACAGCTCTTGCTCGCCGCTCAGCTTCTCCCTAACGGGGGGTTGAAGGAGGAGGGAGAGGGAGAAAGAGCCTGGTTTTCTGATGGTTGCCGGAAAAGGGATGAAAACATCTTCCGGAATCTTCGTCCCCGTTGACTCTGGTTTTATGGAGTGGGTAATGGGTTTTATTTGTACACCGCAACCGACGCCTTCTCACCGAACCTTAATACCTGTCCTCGACGATTTCAACACTGTCTTCTCACTTTCGTCGTCGTTTTTGCTCCACTTCGCCTCTGTCCGCAGTCCTCGTTCGATACTGTTTTATTAATTCGTCGATACATTTTCTCGAAATCTAAAATCTCGTAAAATCTTTTTTTGAAGTCGTCAGCAATTACAGACATTGTTAAACAGGTGAAGATTTTTCGTTGTTTCGTTGACGACTTCAATCAGTTCATGCAGTATCGTTGTTATCGGGAAGATTTATTCGTTATTTTTTTATTAATATTTTTTGAATAAATAAATAACTTAATTACTATAATAATACAATAAAAACAATTATAATTGCCAGCATCTTTAACCCTAAAATATTGAAATTCAGAGGCGAGGGTGAATGAGACAGTGCGTGAGATGAAGCACTTAAATACCTCTCGAAACACAGCCCGGTGTTATTAATCCCGACTTCTCCCGGTTCTTAATTAACATTATTACTACCCTCGCTCTTCACCGCTTGAATAATAGCCGTTCAAAAGATCTCCCAATAACGAGTTGATCGGCGAAGCGATGACAACCGGAAAAAAAAAATAAAAGGTTTCAGTATTAAAAAAAAAAAAAAAAAAAAGTGGCTTACCCATCGTCTGCTCGAACTTGATCGGCTCGATTCAGAAGGGGTAAAAAAGCTACCTAAGAATAATCAAGGATCTAGAAACTCCGGAATAGTCTTCGCTATACGTCACACTTCAATCTTGCCTACACTACATCCTTCATCCGAGCTTATGTTAATTCTTTGGGTCTGGGGGGAAAACGGCAGTCCGTGGGGGTTGGAGGAGGATTCACGAAAACAATTGAGAGCTAATCCCAGACAAATGACGGGTTTGCTATTCCGACGAGGACTCTTACGAGGGTTCCCATCGCCGCGCCCTTCGCGCATCCACAGTCGACAGATTCTTCTTCTTGTTCCTCCTCTTCTCTTCCTTACCTTCGGCGCCGGCGAATTTGGCGAATCCTCAGATTTCATGCATACGATGAATAGATGAGACTAGAGCGCCGTCGGCTTCCTCCGTATCTTCCCTATCTGAACGCTCTATCTTGCAGCTGCGAATCTCGTTCTTGGTTCATCCGTCTGGCAAAATCCGTCTCAAAGACGGACGTTGTTCTCTGTAGGATTCAGTCTTCGTATTTTTTTTCAACTGCTTCTATCTCGCTTCGCAGCGGCTATTCAGGGAAACATTTGTTTGATGGAACGGTTAATTATTTTATTGGAAAATAAGGTTTCATTTTTCAGCGTCAAAGATCAAAGGGACAATGCGACGATGCGAGCGGAGTATTATTTAGCTGATAAGTTTTTCGACGTTCCTTGGAATCCTTTGAATTTAGGCGAAGCTACGAATTACGTGGGATTCGCCCCTTTATTCCGGATAGAGAACTTTGCAATATCGATGATAAGCTTCTACGGCCCGTCGAATCCCTTCCCCGTGTTCAAACATAATGCGTGCTCCATCACATTGGCGACGTCTCGGTACGAAGGGCCGAAGGGCGAATGGCTCGCTTTCACCCTTTCGAACCCCTGAGCCCTTTAACGAGGTAGATCATTTAAGCGCCTCTGGGAAACTATCGACCTATCTCGGTTCTCTCTCTAGTCCCGACTCTGAAGTGTGTAAACTAGTGATCTGCAGTTTAAACGTTAGAATAAAGTTTGTATATTTAAGAAATATTTGTTCTTGGCGAAAGTTCACACATTTTCTTTTTTCGCCATCTTTGCAATTGATTTAGATGCATTTGTTTAAAAAACAATAATTGCGAAACTTCTGGAAAAAAAAATAAAAATTCCCTCTGGATTTACGGAATAGGTTTCAATTAAATTTTTTTTTCGTAGGAAATCTCCGGATCACATAATGATTATTTGTCCTATATAAATCTTACAGCAACTTACCATTAAGCCTGAGCAAAGAATCGCTCGTCATTCTTTCCCATCATAAATCATGTGAAAATATCAGAAACAATTTGTATAAAAAAGCTTCCAATTCCTATAATTAAGTTCCAAACGAAATTCCTTACAGCATGTCTAATGTGCAAATAAGATCTCAAAACTGTGTCGAACGAGTGTGCTTCAGAAAATTGTCAACTCCTGTAAACCAAAAAATTCTGAACATTCCCCCAGCTTCGATGTTTCACCCAGGCGACACGAGTTTCCCCTTCAAGGATTTATGTGCCCTGAAAATCTTCACCGTTCGGACTCTCGTGTGCACCGACAGAAACAACGCCCGAACGGTGGATCGCTTCAGGTTTTACTGGCGTTAAACTTCCGCCGACTCCGTGTTTGTCCCGGCGTTACGGATACATGTTTTACTCGGTAGTTTCGGCGGACTGGGATATTTAAAACGAGTTGTTAAGGAAAAAGGTATCGGCGAAAGTTTTGATAGTGTATACGTGCGAACCAAAGGCGCGCAGGGGCGTTGTACTGTGTGCGTGTGTGTGTGTGTGTACTACGTTGTAGAGGGTGAAAACGAGAAAACGTTAAACGCCGAGAAAAAAAAGTAGCGAAGTAGTCGGGGGTTTGATAGAGGGATGAAACGGAGGAGGGTGAGACCATTGTTCTATACGGTACCGCGATCGTGCCGCGTTGTACGGTAAATAGTATGTAGTAACATTGGTGGTAGTAAACGGTGGTTGTATAAGGGTCGGATTCTACGGCAGCGGTGGAACGTTACGGGAAACGTTTAAAAACGCGTGTATCGGAGGCGTGCAAGAGGGGGAGGTGGGGGGTCTGAAGCGAACTGTCGAGAGGGTGAGGTGAGGGCTCGACGACTTTTAATGGTTTCGGCGACTGGCACCGAGGGTGATACCCGCCGACGGCAAGGTACATATTCTGCCACGTGTAACGCTAAGCTTCGAGCTGCCGCTCGCACACGTAGGTAAGCATGCATGTGCATACAGAAATGTGCATGGCAGATTTGAAAAGGAAAAAACAATACGCTGTTGCTAGTCGATACGCACTCGTTTCGCCACGGGAGCCACAAATCGACGATTCAACCCTGATTACAAAAATTTTGATAGTGAAAACCATTTATGCGCATGAACTTATCGGAGTCCGGGCTGCGGATCCTGTTAATTCGATTTAGGAGGAGGCGTTTATCGATTTTAGGCACCAAAACGTATTTTTTTTTTCGTTCGATAAATAACAATTAGATCGACAACGCCCGCTGAAGGATTGACCTTTAAGGTGTAGCGAACGTGTTAAAAAATTTGCAGGTCTGAAGATATAAAACTGTAGGAGCAGTTTCATTTTTTTAAGTTAGCAATTATTTTTTACATAAGCAGGTACCTATAAAAGCAATCGATCGTGGACGACAACGCCTCAGTCAAAGGTGGTACCAATGGCATCAGCCATTAGCAAAAATGGAGGGTTGTAGGTTAGGGAATGAACTGAGGCGAGCGACGGCGTGAGTAGGATACAGTCGGGGACTTGTAGGATAGCGTGACTGGTTTTGCAAAACCATAGGCTTAGCGCTTGTACTGCTGTGGCTCGATGGCGGTGAGAGCGGTACCGACGGTAGGTAGTAGTTCAGTGCGACGCGAGAGGGAACGAGAGAATCTCGCGTGGCGAACCGCCGTGTGGCCGCGCTCAACACTCACCGATATTACCGCTTATTCCCTCTGTATCACCTTCGGCTTGTCTTCCATCTGGTCGTCATCTGTGCCAATGTAACTCTTGAACAAACTTTTACCATGTTATCGTCACTTGGCATTGTTCTCCAGTTTCCTTTTCTCCAATATTCACTCCCCTTTGGTAATATTTTTCTCGTGAGAATTTCGAATTGTCTGCGGCTTTGTACATGCATGCATCGCTCTATTTGAGACCGTGACAAAATGTACCCTTCACGGGAGCACCTTGTAATGGCAAATTGCAGACTACTAAAATGGGCCGATACGCAGCACTCTGCTCGGCGTGCCGGTCTCCTCTGCCACAGCCATTGACAATTCGCCCTCACCCCAGACTTGTGGCGTTTCGTTTTCACGCTCGTTGGGTACGAGAGGAAGAGGATTCCGCCCCGCATTCAACGCGCTGGTCTACCTGCCTGGTCGCTTGTCGGATGGCAAAGAGAGACAGAGAGGGAGAGTGAGGGAAGGGAATGGAGTTAACGGGTGGCCGGTGGATTCTGCTATGTACCTCCATACAGCGGGATAGTGGGCGGAATTGCGGTGAACCTCCGCGTGTACCACCACGACTCGCGTACATTTTCCAAAGGGACACATTGGGCCTATCTTTTTTTTTGTCCTGTTCTCCCCGAAATCCTCGTACAACCATCCGATAACGGCGTTACATCGAGGCATCAAATTGCCAGCTTCGTGCAGCATTTCGTACATAAATGCTGGAAAACTTATTGTTCGACCAAGTTAGGATTTTGAAAGATGGGTAAATGGACAGTGGGAATTATTTCAAAGAGCCTATTTATTACGGAAGCCAATGCTTAATTGTGGCGGATCTCATTGTTTTCGCTTAATCGGGAAAAAGGAGCAAAATGGACGTAAATTTAAAAGTCCCGTTGTCAATGGAAAACATTGGTCCGTTTTGGCTTCTTCCCTGCACATCGACACGGAGCGAGAGAAAGTATAGGAGCGAATGCTTTTGGGCACTCGAAAGCATCACTAGAGTGCGTCGTGGCCATATACATTTACCATCATCACCGCAAGCACCGAACTCCTCTCTCAATACATTACCGCCTTTAATTTCATTACCTTGAATTTCCGCTTGGATAACCGGATTTCAGAAGTTTCGGGGCGCTCGTGCACAGGGACCCTTGTGTGCCCAACATCCCCTTTTCACTCTCGTTTCCATCTTCTTCGCTTCTACTTATTCCTCACTCTCTCAATTAATATCCACCGCAAGAAGTCATAATGGGTTAGTCGTTAAAGGAGTACAAAATAAAAATCTTTCACTTAAGGTAATTCACTCTCCGAAATTTTTTTTTAACGAGAACCAATTTTATATTTAACGTGCGTTTCGATGTTTACCACCAGGATATAAATTCATTAGAATTCCCAGCAGATTTAAATTATTTAAAAAAATAATTTTCAATAAGATCACCGCTGATTTTTTCTCACTGTCTTTAAAAATTTTATTTAGTCCGATTTGCCAAATGCCCCTTTTTCCCCTTCATCCTTACGTGGTACAATTGATTATAAATCGCACGTTATCGTTAAATGTTTCAGGCAAGAGCTTCACGCTAACGATAACGGTCTCGACGACCCCGCCTCAAGTGGCGACGTACACGAAGGCGATAAAGGTTACGGTTGATGGGCCAAGGGAGCCCAGATCCAAGACCAGTGAGTATCACTGTAAGCATTTATATCAATTACCTACATATTAGTAGTTCGTAGTTCAGTAAATACGATTTGCCTGTAATTTTTTGGTGCGAATGAAACGGTAGTCTGTAATCCTCGCAAACAAAAAAAATTCTTGTAATTCGTTGTTTATCAAAAACTCAAGAACACGGAGAGAAAAATTTGTAAGTTCGAGTTTACCATAAATTTGTGTAAAACCAGTGAAATTTTTCCGGTCAGGAACTGTATCGTTACCCGTCGATAAAGGTACCGGTAAGAATTCTCGTTGAGCATATTTTAGTTTGATAATGAAAAAAAAATTTAGTTTAATACAAATTAAATTCTTTATAACGTAACAAATACTCGTTGTGTCGAACACTTTCTTGCTAGAGTCGAGTACCGCGTCTGACACGGAACTTTTAATCGAAACTTTCTCCTCGCGTGCGACACTTCTCTCTCTTCTTAATTTACGAACCAGTTTTTTTTTTTTTTTTTTTTTACATCGACTCACCAACACGCGCTCCGGCGCATCCGTTCTTCTCTCGAAGCGTTCGTTGCCATTCGCCAGTGCGATTGCTATTATTTATAACCGCGTCGCGAGTGCCGGAGAACATTGCAAAAGGAGGAAGCGAGCGTGAGGCGGCAGTGAAGGAGGTGGAGAATTCGCGCGGCAAACGCGAAACGAGCCGGTCTGGCGAGGGAGTCGAAAAGAGGGGTGGTTGGGATGGGAAGGGGTGGCATAACGTTGATAAAGGGTTGCGGCTGCGACAACGGGGAGATATCGTTGTACCGACCGCCTACAAACTTTGCGCAGTATGGTGGATACAAGGGAGCAGCGCGGAGCATAGGAATAAGGCAACCGGGTAAACGCCTTAGCCTACAACGACAACGACAACGACTCCGAGGACGACGATGACAATGGCAAGACCCCTTATTCGAGACATACAATTACCACGTTCCGTCCTATTCTAACCTACTCCTTTCTTGGTTATTCCCGGAGCTTCGGGTTAAGTGTCTCTCAGGACCTTCCACCTTCCGCTCCACTTCACTCCGTTGCTCCCCCATGCCTACTCGCCTCTACCTATTTCGTTCCGTGGATCTTCAGATCTCCATTCGTTAGCCGCCTTCTCTCACTCTCTCTTTCGTGGTCCCTTCCTGTATATCCAACGGTTTTCCACATCTCGTGCATTCGGAGACTACCACTCGGTAACGTATAGCTTAGCTCTTCGTCCCCGTCGCAGTGGTGAGAATTCCAATGAATTTGGGTCTTCAGGATTCCATATGCGCGATACCGTGGACGCTCGTGCGCTTTAGCTGTTGATTTACGGCCAGTCCTTTACCACGGCGCCGGCTGGAGCCTCGAATTTTTATCCGCCCCGCTGAGAACTTCCTCGGTTCTAACTTTCATGTCCAAATTTTCGAATTTAATTCCACTGCCGTTTCATAACAATTTTTTTTTTTTTTTTTTAGGTAATTAAATTTTTCTCCATAACGTCAATGAATCGCGATGGTAATTTTGTTTTCAGTCAGCACGTTTAATTGAAACTGATCGTGGGTTTTGAAATAGAATAAAATATCGAAAAAGAAAAACAAATGTTAGCTGACAAGAGTTTTATCCGGACTATCGTGAAACTCGCATCGTTCCTTGTACTCTGACGAGCCCTTAGCCAGCTCCCCGGTGTCCCGGTTTATTCCGTACTTGTGCCATTTCCCGGTATATACATATACACTCTGCTGTGAGAGAAGGCGATGTTCCCAGAGCCGAGTTATACGAGTTAGCCACTTTGACGAACGCCGACACGTATCCACGATGGGCACCGAAAATAGCCGAGTCTGCTAAAGCCGAGGCTCTTGTTTATACCGTGTACGCGCTCGTTTGACCACATCCGCCGACTCGGGCGCATCTGTTGGACCACCCGTCGCGGTCCGCGATAGCTTCCTCAGGAACGAAAGAAGGACTGGAAACTTGGTTATACATTTGCCTGATGAGGACACAACCGAACCAGTGCCGGCCGAAGTTGGGCCAACACTGGACGAACGTCGGGCCATCACTGGCCAACGTCGTGCCAGCACCGATTTCGGTCGGCTTCGTCCCTCGGCTCTATCCGTGATTCGCACACCCGACAATTTATGGAATTTCCTTTGCAAACAATACAATTCCATTAACGAACGTACGAGGGAGAGGCGTCGAGAAAGGAGAGGTTGAACGAAGCTTTCGAATTGTTCGGTTCCGATACTTTTGGACCGCGGTACTCGTTTACGCGGACGCGGTTTGACACGAGGATAAATGAGTCTTGGCCCGGTTCGGTCCTTCGCTGCACAGTGCCGTGCTTCCTCCATCCCTCGCCCTTCAATGGCGCCGAACCTCCCTTCGTCTTCTACCTCGGCTATCCAGCACGGTTGTAATTAATTAAACAAGCAATTCATTACACATTCAACCCTTGGCCCACGGCTTCCGTAGGTTACCATCGCCGAGCTCCGAGCAAGAAGGGAAGGATAGCCCAAGGACCAAGGAAATTGATTGAGAAGGGTTGGGCTGGTCTCGACTGAATACTCGCTCGCTAACCTTCGAACCTCCGGACACCTCGCACATTCGCGCACTCGTTGCAACGTTACGTACTGCCGACGGAGCTCGAGGGACTTCGAGAATGCGACGTCCTCATAGCGGGAATTTAAAGGACATACACTTTTTTTTTGTGTTAATATTTTTATTTATTGATATTATGCCGATTAATTTTAGCCAATTTTTTGAAATATTTTTCCGATGCCGGTCCGATTTGACCGACAAGTCCAACCACTTCTCATGACCGATTGCTCAGAGTCGTAAAAACAATGCGTGTAACTGCAAAGAAACTTCGATTGGAATTAATTCGTGATGCGTTTTGAAAAAAAAAAAAATACTATCAATATCTAAAAAAAAATTTATGAATTACCACCTAGACAGTTATCGGTAAAATATCATTGTTTCAGGATTTGATCTAACCGGTAATTGAACGTCGGATTTTCGTAATGATCACTCGGCATCAACGATTTCATGGAACGAAAATAATTGGCCAAATGATTTTCCCTGGCAGGCTCCGCGATTTCTTTATCGTCCCTTGAGCCCCTCTGCGACAATTCCGATCCCCGATCGATAGTTAAACGAAATCTCGTTAAGCCGCCACCGGTCGTGGTTTCCAACGCGGGCTACTTACGTTACCTCCGCGCCACCCGGCTTTCACCTGGAAGGCTCCGCCACCTACGGTTATTTCGACTACGGGCCACTATCCTCTCTATTGTGTTCTCCACGATCGTGGCTTACGCAATTCGGCAAACTGGCGGGAATTTCGTGTCTGCCGAGTTAGAATTAGGGGTTCGATTGAATTATCGGGAACGGCGAATGGCGAACGGCTTCGCTTCCGTCTGTCTCGCAGTTCCCGCTCACCCTTCCGTTCCCTTCGTCGATCCGACTGCGAACACCCACGCCCTGTCCCTGGTGTCTCTCCGGATGCTTTCAACACCGGGTGACTTCATGGATTACGGGACGGGAGGGCGGTTCGGAGGGTTTCGACAGTCCCGTTCGGCTGAATCGCGGTGCGGGAGAGCCCGCGAGCGGTGTATGAGAATGACGAGGAAGAGGGTGCATTGATGGGCGATACTGCCACTGGCACAGCTTGCGCCGGACTTGGCGTGAACAGGGTCGCAACCCTCGGCGCTCTGCTGGGACGTCTTTAATTGCGTTGGCGACACCAACCGGTCGGAACTGAAGCAAGAGATATAAAACGTATCGACGTTCGAACGTACGTCCGTCGATACTTCGTTTTTTTTTTTTTTTTTTTTCACTTCCTCTCGGAAGAATCAACGATGGGGTTGGAACGGTGCCGATGTCACCAGAGGTCGAATCCGAGGGTCCAATTTAACGTCATGGACCGGAGTACAACTGGCATCGTGAGGGAGACCGAGAAACTCTCGATGAAGATTTCTTTTTTTTTTTTTATTAATAATCAAAATCGTAGATGGATTAATCGAATGAGTGGATCGGTCGGTGAGGAAATTTGTGATCGGACTGATAGAAAATAGGGTTGAATCGACCGGAGATTCGGACAGGGACGGTCTGATCAATATTTTCATGGTACGGTTCAATTTTTATTTCAAGCATTTTTTTTTTTTTTTTTTAACAGTTGGCGAGCGAATGTGATAATTATTTATATCGCGTTTATTCCGATGAACGAATGGCAACGGATAATAATTTTCGACTGCACGTGTACCTCAGGACTTGGGAACAGGCGCACGGTTGATCGCAGTGCTGTCTTTTCTAGGGCATCAACAGCAGTTTCACGCTTTCGCGTTCGCCTCGCAGCGGGGAACGCCGTTCTTCGCATCGCCTCTGGTCGATTCGCTGCAACCGTTGCCGAATCCTCTTCAGCCACTGCCGAATCCGCTTCAACCGAGGGATCCGCTGTCGTCGTTCAGACACGCGATGCCCGGCAACTGTCAAAGTGAGTATTCTCGTCAAAACTCGGATTCGAATAAACGAAAAAATTACGAAACTACAGAAATGAACATTTCACAAAAAAAAAAAAATTTAATAAAATAAAATAAAATAAATGCATAAAAAAAAACCAAGATGGTTTAAAATTCTCTGGAGCGATTCGCACGGCCGAAAGCAAATTATCGAACCGTTCACATGATCGGCCGCGATGCAACCCTTTTTTCCGCTCTCCTGTGCTCCTCACGTCCCTCCATCGATATGAACTGGCCGAACCTTCTCTACATTTCGCCCAGCCTTCTTCGCTGTGTTGCACATCGACCGTGACCAAACGTGGTGTGTTAAAAATTAATAAATGAAATATTCGATACCCTCCGCTCTTTATCGGGGAATGTCGGGAGGCCTCGGCGTGTACGGACGTGAGAGCGGTGAGAACCGAGGGTCGAATTGAACCAGGGAACACACCATCCGATTCTCATCTCAGGAAATTCATTAAACACCCTCCGAGCGGTCAGCTTATCGAGGCTCGCCGGGACGGTCTAGCCGCCGAAAATATTTCGGAAAATTTGTTCAGTCTCTATGAAACGGAATGCAAATAACACAAGAATATTTTGTTACATTTTTTTCTGCCTCCGCTCGTATTTGCAAAGTAGAATGATGCCGAGAAATCGACGAGACGGATGCAAAGATGAGCGAAAAAAAAACAATGCAAAATGCTAGAAGGAGAATCAGCGAAACCGTTAGGTTCGCCCGGATTTTCGAGGAACCTATGAAAATTGACGAGGTTTTCCCGAGGAGCCAACGGAAGAGATTCGACGATGAAAGGTACTGTGGAAGGGGATGAAATCACGAGGGCATCCAGCATCGCGACTGGTAGCAGAAGCCCGAAGCCTCGAGGCCTCACGAGCAACGTTACCCGGTCTGGAAGCCACGCTCCCGTGGCAACCCCTTTAATATAATATTTAATCTAGCTTTGAACGGGGCTTGCGGTTTCTACCTCTGCTGCCTGGTAGCGTAGAGCAGCAGAAAGCCCCGCTCTCTCTCTCCCTCCCGCCGCCTATCTATTACATGTTGCTTCTCACTGCTGATACCTCGTACCTCGGCTGCTCTTCGCTTTCCCTCACTTTTGTGAGCCTTGCCTTCCTTCCCCGGCGTCTACCCTGCCGGATTGCGCCGGGACCTAGACCACTCTCGAGGATAGCCTCGAGCTTATTTCTCACAGCATCCTGTAATCGGGGATCCTACGAGTTAGGAATTTATAATCGAGGAATTCGTTGAGGGATTACCAAATCTTCGCCGGATGTGGCAAGGAATTTTTCGACGAATTCACCCGTCACAAATTTCATCGGCCGAATCACGAAGAGTAATTGTAGCGCGAATTTTCATAATTTCCAAAGTACAAAAACATATTGAGAACAAGCTAATATAAAAAAAAAAAATAAAAAATAAAAATCGACACCAGCAATTGAATAAAATTCAAAGACAAAATGTCAGACCCATGAAATTCTCATCGAAATATTTTCTATTACAAAAAAAAAAAAGCACGAAACCTTGAAGAAGGCCGTAAGGGATGAAATTCCACCCTTAAGTCCCGCGGAGCACCAAGACACCGTGAGTGACTGACCGCCGAGTTCGTGGCAGTGGTGAACGTGATGAAAAAGCGGAGCCAGAGAGAGCCGAAGAAGAGTCGGGAGGAAGACGAAGTTCCAGTATTTGGGGTTAGGGAGTCAGCGGTGCGGAGGGGTTGGTCGGGGCAGTGAGGAGGTAGGGACTTGCGAGGGGTACGGCAGTGACGCGAGCCAGTGAAGCTCGCCGAGGCGAACTCCGTTATTTGAGTTGGCCGGAGCGGCCGCTCTCCGGGTAGGAGCGCGACGGGACCAGCCGTAGCAACCCTTTGATCTCCATTCCTACGGCTCTCCCTCGCCACCGCTTCCGCCTCCGTATTCCCTATCTTTTTTTGTTCCTCGTGACCATCTCAGTCAGACCCGAGCGGGGCCGAGTGATGTCCGTCTTTCTCAGGTTTCCTATGGAAACACCGCGCCGCTGACCCCGTGCCTGTGGCTCGCTCACAGCATCGCGGTCCAAAAACCCCCGGTGGTGCCCGCGACCCCTTGTCGGTGGCTCGCCTCCACTTTCTCCTGTCTTTATCCCCGGCGCTGTGCTTCCATGCGCGGTGCAATGAACCCTTTCCGCCTTCCCGTCGGGAATAACCTATCGTCGGTGGGCCATGCAGAGCACCCCGCAAAAATACGGTTTACCGTATCATATCGCTCGACCCCGTCGCTCGCTTCGTTCGCCACCCCCCGAACGGCGTTCGATGTGTCTATAGAGTGTACTTTGTCCTCGAATGACAGTTTGTCGATATGAGGAAATAGCGGGGGAGAAACACCCTTCGCTTTCCGGAATGACCGCCGATTCGAGAGCCTTTTGTCCTCGTTTTGCTGTCGTTGCGATCCTTAAGGGGGCTTTGGTAATTCTTAAATCCGATCCGACGTTAGATTTTAATCTCGCGACGTTTACTTGTCGTCGTCTGCAGAAATATATATTTTGGTAATTTTTTTTTTTTTTTTCTATCTGTTTTTTTTCCTATCCAGATATGTCGCAGTTTGGACTCACCGCTGGAAACTCCTGGGGCTACGGAAGTACCGCCGGCTACGCCGGTTATCTTCCTGGGCCACTTTCTTCTTGCGCGGCCCAGGCGCCCTTCGCACCCCCTCCGCCACCGCCTCCTCCACCTCCGCCGCCATCCGCGGCTTCCGCGTCGCATGCCACGTTCACCGGAACTGCAGCGATGTCAACCCCCGCCGCTCCAGATTCAACGGCAGGCTCCACCGTCGCTGCGGCCACCACCGGAAGGACGTCGCAACAAGACACCTTCGCTGCTGTTTCCGCTCGTAAGAAATCATCCAAATTTTCCAAGTTAAATTTTTTCAAAATGTTTACCTTATTTTTGATCCTTCCATAAAAAGTTTTTTTTTCTCTTTTCGCCAGTTCGTCTTTGAGGACGATTTCAGTCCGCATTGCACTTTCATTTTCTTATACGGAATAGCTGCTGGAAAATTTGAAAAATATTCAATCGAAGGACCGCCCTTGTCTATTTAGTCACCCTGGTCCATTTTAGAAAATACTATTCTTCTTCTAGTCAAATTAGCACGTGAATCCATCACGTTTACCCTAAGTGGAGACTCGATGATGATTATTATTCTCATAATTATTAAAAAAAATTGTTATATTTATTTTAAGACTGTTTATTTTTCGATTTTCTTCTACAGTGGTACCGGACACGACGACACCGGGGCAACCCGACCCGCTGGATCCCCTCAGTACTTTGATGTCCGGTTCGTCGAGTCAGCGTTACCAAGAGTACGTTTCGCCGAGATCGTTGTCCACTGACTCGAACACGACGGACAGTCCGGTTCACGAGGAGGGCTTCGGGCAGAATTACGGAAACTACTTTCCAACCCCCGGTGTACTGCCCAGTATACTTTACTCCCAGATATACGGCAATCAGTTTCACAACTCGGACAACACCGAGCAGACGGCGGTGACGGAGAGTTGCAGCGTTCGACAAGAGGAGGTAAGGCCGGACAATAACGTTTGGCGACCTTATTGATTACCGGCCGAGGCAGCGTCGCGTTGCATCGCATCGATCTTCGAGGACGATCGAGATGTGGAATTCTAAAATAATTTTTTTTTTTCTTTTTCTTATCGAATAGGAGAAAATTCGCAAATTTTTTTCGAGCCGACTCGTGGCCCATGGAAATTTCGCCCGATCGAATCTTCACGGATTTCCGGAAATTGTGATGTTTTTTTTTTCCGATTTTTGATGAACCATTCGAACTCGTCTACCGAGTTGGATTCGATTAAAATTTTTTTTTTTTTTTAGCGGTGAAAGGACACGAGCAAGTGCGCGCCGTTGTATATTAACCGCTGGGTGTTGTGCTGTCGAGTGACTATCGAAATTACAAAACACGACGGAAAAACTCTTCGTGGACGAACGAGCGGGACGACCCGTTCGTAGCATTTGGGCATTAATTGTACTCGAGGAAGTCGGTTGAGGCTTCCTGTAGGGAAGAAGTCGACTCAACGATCTCGTGCGCTCGCACGATTCTGTGGTAATCGTAATCGTTTCTAATTTGTTATCGTCGCGGTAATCAACGAATCTTAGGTGGAAAAAGGAAAATTAATATACGCGCAGATGAAAGTGAATAAATTCGGGCCGAAGAGGACACGTGCAAAAAATATAAAAATAAATATCCGACGAGTGATTTACGATTGTGTGATGGATTCATTGATCATGCCGATGCTGATAGAAATTTGAAGAAAAGAAAATGAACAATGCTGCATGAGAATGTGATTTAACGTGTAAGGAAAAATAAAAATAAAAATCAGCGTGTGATTTCACTGGTCGAGACGCGGTGAGATCGAAGCTGGGAAGCTACAAAAAAAAAGGGAAAAAAATTAATAAATAAAAGATTATAACTATAGTAGTTACGATACTGGCTTGCGGAAGTCTGTAAATTATTGTATATAAACAATGGACTTGAATAATTAAACTCGTCCCTCGGCTTAGAGCGATAGAGGAGAGAAGTTTCTTTATGTTTTCATAGTATAAAAAAAATTTGAAATGACGCCGACGGTGACAATTGTGCGAAGGAATTTTGTATCGCTCGCTTCGTTCACGAAAGCTCGGCGTGTTTAATCAACGAAGAATTTATTTTTAACGATCGATGTTCCAACTGGCTCATTTTCGCCAAAATTCCGAAATTTCATACTCATTTTAATAATTTTTTCAATCCCAATTAGCGATCGAGCGATGCAAATCTTCGGCTACAGTTTTGGCCGTCGACGATCTATTATTATTACTATTATCCATTATTAATTGATATATTTATTGATTATTATTAAATATAGTATTCAAACACGTTGATCCTGCGGGTCCGTGCAATATTTTCAAAATTCTCATCAACGAACTAATTTCTTCCGAGCCGACTCCCCGCAACAGAGAGTGTGCGTTTTTATCGTCTCGTCACTGGCCGATAGAACAAAAATATTGTGGTCACAAACGGATTAATTATTCCGTATTTACGGCGTTAAAAAAATTGAGCTTGTGCCGAGATGGACGAAAAAAAAAATGAACGCGCCACTCGAAAGGAAAAAAAAAAAATTAGATAAAAAAATCTCACGAATCTAAGCTGGTATTTTTATTTACCGACAAATACATATCTACCGAACTATTGTTATCGTAGTTTTTGACCGAGTCGAAATAAAGTGTATTTAAAAGTATCGAAAATTGTGTACGACCATTTAATTAATGCCGCACCGTTAACAGAAATTTGCGACTCGCAGCAAATATCCCATCGTCATTGCCAATGTCGTCGACATTGTAAACGTATCAGAATGGACCATCAAGCCAAATCGACATTACATTACACAGCGAACATACATGGGAAGTATATGTGTATCATAAAATCATCGCTATCTTCATCGTGCTCACCTCAAAGATTTTGATAAAATTTGAAACACACAAAAATTGTACGCATTCAAAGGTCCCAAAAATTCCGCAAATGATTTTACTCCCGGAATGTAACTGGAACGAAATATTAATAAAAAAAAAAAAACGAAAAAAAATTTCTTCAACTTCTTCAATTTAAATAAGTCACGTTTCCCTTAAGAACTATTTTTTTTTTTTTGCAAAAAGTCAGTATTCCTGCGTTCACCGTGTAACTTTTTCTCGGTACTTGAACGATTTTCCCCGATAATTGTACCCTAACAAACGAGCGTACTCGAAAGGAAAAAAAAATTTCGAAAAATCAAACGACCGGAATGTATTAAGATTAAATAAAAAAAAATGAAATCTTCCGAAAAATGTTGCGCGAGAAAGGCTTCGTCGGAATGAGTTGTGCTCGCGAAGAAAAAAAAAAAGGAAACCGCGTGAAAAGCTAGCGGTCATTTTTTTCTGCGTGAGGGCAAAGCGCGAAACGCTGTCACAAACGCGTCTCTGAAATAACGTTGCGGAACCACGGCCTTAATTGCCTTTCTATCCTCGGAGGCTCACCTTCGTTGCCCTCTTCCCGAAACCCCTTAGCGGAGATTCCCGCAGGGACGAGCTATCGCACTTCGTCCTCACGGCGGACCAGCCAACGTGGCAATATCGCGGGTTCTTCCTCGGCGCTTCTATCATACATACACGCGAATCACTACAAAGGAGTCTCATCCGAGTCGGGTTGTTACCGGAAAAAGCAGAAGCTCGGCGCGGGAAAAGGTCCGGGGCGCGGAAGAACCCGCCATAACGAACCCTCCGCATCACTCAAGGGGCGAAGGATTCTCCGGACTGGAAAGCCGTCTCCCCCCTCCGGTACATATGTTTCTGTACACGCGATTTAATTAGAACTCGCGTGCTTTGTTCGCTGCTCCTTTTATGTCGGAGACAAGATTTTCTCACTTCCGGAGTGCGGCGATTGTTTTTTTTTGCCTTGTCATTTTGTCTCTGAAGCACGGCCATTTATACTCGATCTTGGTTTCGTTTCTTACGGACCCGACTCGTCCAGGACGAGGACTCGAGTAATTTGCCAGAAATACATATATTGGTATTCGAGAAATATTTTGGTAATTAAAAAATATTTTGGTAACGCCACATGGGTAGACCGGGGTAAAATGAAACGGTTTCTTTAATTTAGGATGTCTCATGGTCCAGTGGTCCGTTTTACTCCGGTCTTCGATATACTTGGTAGACGCATTAAGTTCGAAGTGTTGTTGGCTTTCACGAAAAAATTAATTGTGTAAAGAATTTGATGTTTCGGGTATTTTTTTTTTTTTTTAAGGGTTCAAATGGGAAAACTTTTATTACATCAGTGTCACATCACTTTGGATGTCTGGCTTAAATCCTGATGGATTCCAGTTGACGAGAAATAAGCGCAAAAATATTTATTCCAAGCGAGTCTACGCGTTGACGAAGACGCAACGTCCACCAGATCCATCCGGGGATGATCAAGTGGATTCGAAAAAATATTTGCGGTGTCCCAGGGTTAATCGACAATTTCGATTTTATATTGTCGTCGTTCTCAGTCGCGGCTCTTTGCGATATTCTCCCACACGAAAAGCCCTGTGGATTACCACACGACTGTGTTGAGGGAGGCCCGAAGTCATATCGTTGATCCGCGGTCTCCGCGTATAATGGCGTAGAGTGGAGCACAGCGGAGTAGAATAACAGAGATAATGGAGTGCGGAGAATAGACCGTGATGCGGAAGAGCCAAGTACAGAGGGGCGGAATATTCAAAATAGTTGGTTCGGTGATATTCGCGTTAATACCGGTGGTAGACAACGGTGCGTGGATTTCTTCGCACTAGGCGCGACAGACGGCTCGTTATCTTGAGCCGTTGCGAACCAAAGTTAATAAAATTTTCGAAAAGTCGATTTGGACATTTCCACAAACGCATTTCACTTTCTATAAATGCAAATTTTCGCAATCGAGGTTACAAAAAATGTCCATACATTTCGGTCATTCGTCGAGAGCAAAAAAAAAAAAAAAAATTAAAAATAAAACAGAATAAAAAAAGTTTTTTCCGCCAGGCCGGAGCGTAGAATCGGGCAGTGCGAAAAAATAAAATAAAAAATGTCCCAGAGCCCCAGATATCCCGTACGCGCCGTGTAAACGAGTGTCCGGCTCATAACTACCCCCGCGCTTTACTCCCGGCGGGTGCACGCGACGCACGTGGAGCGCGCCTCCACGCAATGGAACTCGCTTTGCCAGGGGAAGGACTGGGAGAGGATGAGGCTTCGAGGGTCAGCTTGGACCTCGAAGAGGGTGGAATAAGAGGACAGAAACCGGGGAGGATACGGAAGGGTTGGAGAGGCAGGCGGTGAGGGTGGAAAACGAGCGTCAGGGCGGTAGACAGATTCAAAAGGGGTGGAAAGAGAACGGTGGTCGTTACGCACACTGGTCACTGCCACCCCTATGGCCATCGGAGAGGATGGACGGAGGGGGGTGGCATTGTCGCCAGAACGCCGACCACCTCCATACAAAATCACCCTTTGTGTCCGGCAGCGGGCCGACGATCGTCCCCTTTCGATGGGGAAATTACTTTTTGTCCGACGATTATGGAGACTGGATTTTGCGGAGCGCGGTAGAGCGTGGGGAGGGGGAGGGGGAGGGGGGAGGGGGAGAGTGAAACTCTACCATTTTGAGTGTGGCGGAGTACCGAATCATTCTCACTCCACCTTCCTCGATATACACCGTGCGGGAACTTATCAGAAGCTTTCGCACAGGAAAAAAAAAAAAAGCTTCTGTGAGGACGAGGGATTTTTTTTTTTTAGACGCGAACATTCAATTTTCGTCTTTCCGCTTCCGAATCGTTTAAAGACAGGACAGTGTTTGCAGAATATGAGGTGGGGGTGGCTTCAGAACTGGGTTTCATCAGCACTCTACAAATAATTTTTTTTTACCGAACTGGGGACAATTCAAAATTTGAGCTACGAGCAGATTGAAGAAATTTGAAAGAAGATTAGAAAAGAACTGGGTAAAATTGTATGGTGAAACGGGATAATATGATAAAGCGCAATTCCGATACCTTTTAGATGGTGACGATGACGGTAAGTGGGTCAGAACGGTGTTGAAAATCCTGAATCCTGAATTATTGGAACTTAAGTTTCACCCTGCTGTCCCATTTCACCCGGCTGTTTCTCACTCATGAAAAATGTTGTCCACGGAAAAAGAATAATTGTTGGAACGACAAGAATTTTATCTCATAACTGATTCGCCTGGTCGACACACGGACAAAAAAATGTTTTTCCGTGGCAACAAATCCTTCTTTTAGCAACTAAATATTTTTACCGCCAGAACAAGAAATCATTAAAGTACCACATTCTGTCGAAGAAACAGAACAATTCTTCTCCGTATTCAGAGACAGGGCCTCGTTTGCAGGATAGCAAGGGATGACAAGTGGCTCGATAACTGGTTTCTTTTAATTAGTCTGTAGACGGGGATGGCGAGAGAGAGAGAGTGATAAGAAGCTATCCGCCCTCCGGGAGAGTTGGAAAATTTAGGGGAACTCGGAAAGACTCTCAGACACACAATCGTGAATGAAATGGTTCCTTGATAAAGGGAGGAGAAATGAGCGGGGTCGACTGGGAATCTTCGTTAAGCGTACGCGCAGCCTCACTGAAATAAGTGAGACTTGACGAAGTGGGCCCCCGGGGGCAGCTCCGGGCTGCCGAGCCTTTGATTACCCAAGATCTTCATCTACATGCTAAACATTTGCTTGCCACGGCGAAACGGCGGAGCTGCGCAAAGTAAAGTGAGATATAGCGGATGAGAGAGGGAGCAACCGTACGTGCGAGATAGCGTGGCTCTATTCGAAAAGTTTAATATAGACAGAGCTAAAGTTCAGCTACGTGGTTCTTCTCAATTCTCCGACGAGTCTCGAATACGGTGTTACTCGAGTGTGTATCAAGATCCATGGTCCACGTTGACTCGCTCGCCAACTTCCAGCGACCCTGCAAATAACGAAATTACATATTTTATGAGAAATTTTTTTTTTTTTTTAAGTGAGTTAAGACTTTTCAATAATCAAGAGTAGAATGTACTGTGAGAATATATTTCTACCTATGTATTTTTCCGACATTGCGCGAAATTCATTATTTCTCAACCGGAAGTGACTCTATACCGGAAATATCACACGGACGGTTTGAAAATCCCATTTTCCGGACAGAAATACACTTCCGGTAGAAAAATTATTTTTTTCTGCACACGATGATATGAAATAGCGCTGTTTGCACCCATTATTATGCACAATTCACCTGCGTATACAGAATAGAACCAAAGTACTATGAAAATTAAGGGGTGTCGAGAACTCTGGGAATTTTTGAAAATTGGCATAAACAAAAAAAATAACTAAAATCGTCTGCATCGACGAATGGTCAGCTGCATATTTTTTACAATATATCTATAAATTAAATGTGATTTGTTTTTCTTTTTTTCAATTCGCTCCGATATCGCAGCGCTACCCTTCGGTGTCGCGGCGCTTCGAGGTAGCCCTGGGAGCGCGCAGCTTCTTATTTCCTTCCTTGAGACATCGCGAGACCGGCGGCGCCACTTCTTCAAGATCCTCCGTATCCTTAAAGCGTTTCTTTTCCTCCATTACCGACCGTATCGGCACTTGAGACGCGCGCGAATTATTTTATTCTCCATGAAACAGAACAATTTTTTTTCCCTTTTTTCTTGCCTTTACTTTCCATAATTCGTGAGAGTGTAACTGGAAAAATAAATATTTCTGAAAAAAAAAAACTGGTGGTCTGTAAGAAAATAAAAATTATTGATTTTTTTTCGTATCATTGGGAGTGTGATAATAATTTGTTAATACATATTTAGTTTATTTATATATGTTTCTAAAATTTTATTGAGCGTAATTTATTCGACTCTGTTCGAAGAAGTCTGGGATCAACCTTACGAGACAGTTTTTTTGATGATTTTTTTTTGGTCTTTCTACCCTTCCAGCGGCTTCTTACCGACGCGACCGACGACCCTCGTCGTAGTTCCGTCGCCGTTCTCCCGCGATACGTTACCACCGCGGCGACGCGGGGTGGTCGGTGAAACGCGGGTTTCTTAGAGCCGTTGCGAAAGAGGGTTGCAGGAAAGTTTGCCCCGGTACTTTCTTAAAGACGACGGCCCTGTCGTCTTGGCCGACGGAGGGCAGCACTCGTATCGTGCTTCAGAAAAAGCTGGCTCCGAAGAAGTGGTTATCATTATTTTTATTATTATTAAAAATGTGCGAATTATATTTTGAAAATGACAAGGTGATCTAATTTACTCGGAATTCGTTAGGAAAAAAAAATTATCGACGTTAATTGTCGAAATTATGTGACAATTAGCAACGGATCAAGAAATTATTAATGAAAATTCATGTTCCAGTGTAGGGGTGAGAGCAGACTGAAAAAAATTTAACCCTGATTTTAAAAATCGTGGAAAAAGGTTGAAATAATTAGGAATAAAAATTTAGATAATTAATAACAATGAATAATAATTTGAAGTAACTTCAAAGCGGACAAAGTTATTCATATATGAGACGGTTATCAATGTTGGCAATACATGACAGTAGCAATAATTAATCATAAAGAATTATGTAAAAAATGATGCCAATTGATTTTTTTTGGCCACCATCCGAACTTGTAGAGTCGCCCTTGCAGAAATCCTCTCAATTTTCTAAACTTTTTTGCATCGCCTCGCGCAACCATCCAAGAGTGTGAGTTGCGTATGCAGTTGCATACAAATAATGTGTCTCCCCGCTCACAAACATGCACCTTTCTTTATGCGTGGAGAAACCATCGATCCGTGATGCCAACGTAAAAAAAAGTTGAAAATAATATTCTGGACGATGCATCTATTTTTTAGCAAATGACTGAAAAAAAAAAAAAAAAAAAAAAAATACAGCATTTCGCAAAAATCGGGAAAATTGTCGACTGGATAAAAAAAATATTTATGAAGTTACATATATATTTTCGAACACGCGCTTCATTCCACGGTGTCGAACGTACGAATTCTCGGTGACGGAATTTTTTTTTTCGGAGACGTGTTTTCCACCGTTGTTTGCGGCGTTGATCCTCGCCGTCCGAGATGGCCGGCGAGGGAGACGGAGAGACATCCGCGTGGCCGAGGTGAACCGAGTCTGTAACAAGGAACGAAGTGCGCGAAGAGTGAGGAAGGGGGTGAAAGGTGAGGTGAGGCCAGAACGAGATCTCGGCGTATCTTGGCCGGGTCTCCCGCCCGGTAGCTAGGCAACCCCCATCCCGGCTCCTCGGTACCTTGGTATACACACTTCTCAAGCATCCCAGGCAGCCAGGCTCGAGACCCACACCAGTGAATACGACGACCATCAGAATCTCACCTAACCTCACCCCCTCCCTCCCGCCGCCGCCCCATTCGCCGCCACCTTACAGCTCCCTCTCTTCGTCCTCGTCTCTTACTTCGTCACAGCGGGACTCGACGTACCGCGCCACCGCGCACCTCCGCCTTTTCCTCCTCACCTTCGACCGCCAACCACCCTCTTTCAAAAGCCCCTTCCAGCCCCGTCGCGTGGCTGGGTCACAGCGGGAACCCAGTCGCGCCGCAGCGCGGCCACGTCGGCCCACCTCAGAGCCCAGGTTACCGCTTGCTCGCTGCTCGTCTCACTCCCTCGCTACGGTGACTAAAAAGGTGAGACGACCGTCCCGCGGAACCCTGCTGCCTCTTGCGTTCGAGATCTCTCCCCCTCCACCCACAAAATCACCCAACCCTTCGAATGCCATTTCCACCCTCTCCGCCATCGACTTCTCGCGATCACTCGCCGGAACTCCGCGACCGGACGGTATCGAAGCTTAAAACGAAAAAAAAAAAAAAAATTCTATTATAACAATTACGGGGAATTTTTTAAAATTTCATTTCGGTTTTTGAAATAGTCCGAAGGACTTTGATTCTCGCGAACTGGCGATAAATATATGCTAAGAATTTTTTTGTTTTTTTTTTTTTTTCAATCAATGGTTCAAATAAAATGTTGTCCTTTCGATTGGAGTTTAATCGTAGATTCGAGGTGAATAAACATTGTGGTCCTTGATGAATTTTCGTTGATCGGAGTGAACTTTATTATGGATCTGAAATAGCGCAGGGCAACGGCCATTGATGAAATGTTATGCTGCACCGTCTATAAAGTGTCCGAACGCATGACGCATCATGGTTGATTTGATTGTAGCGAGTTCGCGTATTCGGACGGGTCATCGGCAGCCGCAACTTCGCACCGACATATTCGAGAAGCCCTCCTTGAACAGTATGGTGGTGTAATCGTTGAGAAAGTAGAGAGCGCTAACGGCATAAAGTTTCGTCGGCACGCAGCAGACTTTCGGCATTTTTTCCGGATACAGAACATTAACGATACTCTGAACGATCGCGTGATTCGTTATGTTCACATAATCGGCCATAGGAAACTTGCACTTGCCGCTGCAATAATTCGCGTGAAATCCCTCGGGAAAGATGATCCACTCGTCCCAGTGAAGCTCCTTAAAGGTGATGAAAAGCCGTTCAACCTTGCAAGAATGGTTTAAGTTCGGGTCGGAAGTCTCGCGTTTATTTTTGGGTTTCATGAGCTCGAAGCTCCGGAGCTTCCGCCGGATGAGTTCAGTTTTGCCCTCGTTTTTCCTGAAGAAGCCAACGACGAAAGGTTGGCGTTCGCCATCGCCATCGAAGGAGACGAAGCCGACGTCTTTTAGTCTGGTCTGGTTTGACGATCGATCGATTGGACTAACCGACAGGTAAAGACCGTTGTTGTCGCCCGGATGCTTCATCCAATGACGCAGCGATTCCGTTAGGTCGAGGGTGATCCATCCTTCGTATTCGGCTGTCGTGTTGGCAGAGTCGGCGAGCAGCATTTCTGTCTCGCTGTCATTTGGGCGCGAGACTCGATAAGCCGTGACGGTGAAAGCTCCGCGATTCTTGAGATTTCTTGAATCAAGTGCTCTGTAGAGTCTCAGCTTCGCCGAGATAATTTGATGATCGGGCGAAACGGCGTTGAGGTCGAACCGGATCGAGTCCTTAATTCCCTGATGAATGTCCTGGGCCGTGAAGGTGATTAAAATGTCGTACTTGTCTGTCGCCATCAAGTCGTTTCCGGTCAAGTTGAATTCCGAAGATTCGGAACTTTCGTTCGACTGTTCGCTCTCCTCGTTAGCGATATATTTGTACGAGTCGATCAAGAACTTGCATGCCGATTGCTTGATCAGAGTAGCTTTGCCTTTCGTGGTCCTAGGCTTTTGGGAAAGTCCGAGATCCTTCAATATCTCGCGACCCAGCACGAGCTTTTCGTCCCTCGGCACTCTCATCGTCCGATGTGCTCTGTGGCTCGTGCTCTCGAGATTGACGACATCGTCGATCGTCAATAATAAAAGTAACAAACTAACTCTCAGTGTTGTCCGCTGATGGGACGTGGTAAAGATCGCGTGTGGTCGATCATTGGGCATTTCTGTAACAGAAAAATCAAACGAAAAGAGTCATCAGGAATCGTGTGAACTGTTCTTAAATTCTGGGGGTTTTGTAATTGATTTTTTTATGAGTGGTGGGGTACATGAAAATCCGACAGGATATAAATGGAAATA
Source organism: Listrodromus nycthemerus (assembly GCA_963978505.1). NCBI lineage: Eukaryota > Metazoa > Arthropoda > Insecta > Hymenoptera > Ichneumonidae > Listrodromus > Listrodromus nycthemerus. The sequence continues at coordinate 6,499,613 of OZ021686.1, read as the reverse complement.
AAATTACCTCTACTATTATTAATTCATTTGACGGATACTTAGCGAACAAATATTCATTCAATTTGTATTACTTTATATTTTGAATTTTTTTTTTTTTTCATTAGTATTTATAAATAGATAGTATAATATGATAAATTATTTATTTTTCTTGCTGCAATAAGGGACGAATAACTTAATGACCGAATACTGTGAGTGTAGGAAGCCAGGTTAAATCGATCGGTTGTCAGATTACAGCAGACCTGTCGGTGATTTGCGTCGGCGACATCGTGTAATGTGGATCGCTGGTGCGCGGATCATTCGCCACAAGCAGCTTCACACAGTTACCAGTTGTCGGCTCGAATCTGGTCGATGGAGAACGAACAATGTAACAACCGCACAATTTTATTGATCCAAGACGTTGATTTCCACCAGATTAATTTCGCGGATATTGTTCGTCAGATTTTTATAATGAAGAATGCTGAATTTATAATGAAGAACGGTGGAATCCTCTTTGATTAATGTATATTCGTGTATCGTGCAATGAATGTTAGCCGGGATTTGGACCGACGATTTCTCGATTGCCGGTTGATTGTTATGACCACTGAACCAGACCACTGTGAACGCTTATTGCCGAATTGCGTCTCTATTAGCGATGTATCTATACATATACAGGGTGTCAATTAAGTAACGGGACGGCTGAGTATCTTCTCGGACAAGACAATTTCACGAAATGTTAAGTCCATTTCCGAAGTAAAATTTGATGAGGAATTCAATGGTGACGTCATTTTTGACCTTGAAAATGTCCTTCAAGGTTATTTCAAGGTTAACTTTCATTTTTTAAATAGGAACAACATATTTTGACATCGTCAATCGATAGAGCGGAAAATTTTACGTACAGATATGTACTTGAGTCGCCGATCTACTTTGACCTTGAAGGTCATTGGAGGGTCAATTAAGATCTAACACGCCGTAGACACTTCTGAGCACAGCAGCTTTTCGAATTTCATTCTTACGATTAAAGTATTGAATATTAATAAAGCGCATTTAATGTTGATCTCGGACATGACCTTGAAGTCGATTTTCAAGGTGATTTCAAGGTCAACTTGTTTTTTCATCGTGAAATTTCCGTGTTTGACAATGAAAATTGATAGAGCGAGAACAATAATGTACAAATTTACTCTTCGGTCATCGGTCGCATTGACCTTTAACTTTAAAACCTCAAATAATTGTTGAGACGACAAATTTTCTTCGGGACTTGATTGCAATTAGTGGTTAAACTTCGTTTATCATCAATATTGCGAAAACAATATTGTACTCACTTGATTCCGGAGATCAGCAGAAGACGTTGAAACGTTTTGGCTCTCGTGAATGCAAATAAATTTTTTCCGACGACACCTATGTTTATATAGATAGAGCTTCGGTGAAATAAATTGTACCAACTTGACTTCGTTAATCGGGAGGAGACGAGGAAACCTTTTGATATTCGAGAATTTTTCTTTTTTTTTTTTTTTTCTCATTTGGCACCTATGTATACACAGAGACAGCTGCGCACGGGAATCGCGTTATTGACATTCGTGATTATACTCACGTTACTAAGTTAGAGTAAATTTCATTATTTCACACGCGTTAACACGTGATATGACAATGAGTTTCTCATTATGATTCTTTACACGAGAATCATGCCTATATAACGTGATTGCCGACGTTCCCATATCTATCTCTCAAAAATATATCACTTTGCAGAAAGTTGTACAATCTATTTTTTGTCTACCGGAAATGGAAAGCATGTAGTGCCAAGAATCCGGATTTCTTTTTGCCGTAAATTTGTGAAAATTCTTTCACATACTGATCAAACGGATAGTGTTGTTTATTAAAATAATATTTTATCATTATTTTTTTACCGCCACGATTGTTCTGTCCGGATAACAATATTATTGCCGTTTAGAGCCAACCGGTTCATATTCGATAAATAATCGTTTAAAGAATAATTATCGTTAAAATAAATAGGAATAAAATGTTTGCGAAAAATATTAATGGTAAGCTTTCTCCCAACAATTGTAATATTTTTGGTTGGGTTCAACTGCTAAGACCGTCGAATAAATGGAAGAAGCGAATAAATACCCAGGAACAGGGGGGTGACTCGCACCATTTTGTTTTTGCGGTCGCGGGAAGTGCGTGTTGCGTGAATAGATGTGTACTGAGTTACGTTCTGCGCATCGTCTTGCGGTTGGTTTGCGGTCTGGGGGCGGCTAGGCCCGATCATTGGCCGCCAGGGGTATCGAGGGAGGTTTTTGGGGGTGTGGTGGCACCTTGCGGTTTGCGGGTTGATCTGCCGCCAGGACGACGAGGGTGTGGACCTCTTATCGAGCTACCATTGGTTCGGAAAGTTCGACACTTCACCGAGAAGACGAAAATTTTTTTGTGTGAAACGTATTTTTTTAATTATTAAATTTTTTTTTTTTCTTTTCAATCATCCGATCTCCGCCAGATGATTAATTTTTTTTTTAACACTCCAAATCTCCTCGAGAGTTAAGATGAATATGAAATCTGAGTGAGGTTGAAGAAAAAGAAGTGAAATCGAATATCACTTAAACTTCGTGAGCTCCCTGACTCAATCGGTACCTCACAAACTTGAACAATTAAACTTGAAAAATTAAACAGCATGAACTATCTATGAAATCTCAAAAATTCTTGTCTACGATACACATACAGACCTGAAAAGAAAAAAATCCTACTTAAGGATCTTGGGTCTTTTGCTCTGTGAGAATCTTCACGTCGCCTTCAGAGTCAAATCAAAGGTTCTTACCTACGATAATCATATATATATATATATATATATACATATGTACCGATAATTGTGCCAATATGTATTCTCCAAATGTCGGGCCACTGGTTAATTTTTATGAGGGCCACGGAGAGGAACGATTTCGTATATAAGAGTGTGAAGGCAGAGTGGATTCCTTATTTCACCCTCAACCAGGGGCGAAAGCCTCGCCGTGCCGTTTAATTACGCATCCCTGCCCGGAACCCACTTACTCCCTTTCATTAAGGCAATAATTTTAATAATTTTTATCCTTCCGTATAATCTGGCTAATTAAAATTATGCTTTGATCGCACGAGGGGTGGAAAGGAGTGGAAAGAGAGGAGGGGGTCGAGGTACCTCTCAAGCCACGATCCGGTCGACCCCTCTTTAAAGGGTGTAGTGCTATTTGCCACCACCGTTGCCAGCGCCGTGGGACTCTTGATTTACACGGGTGGCCGATGGTAGTAGCGCAAAAGTAGTATCTCTCGTGCCAAGAACCAACCCCCTGGCGCGACTTACAATCAGTGGGAAAGCGGTAGAATGAACGGCGCAATGGGCTACTAATTTCTAGGCTACGTTCCCCATTTATGAAAACTTAACGTCCTACGGTAGTTCCGTATGACTCACGGAATTACGCGGACGCGCATAAATTTATTTGTCAAAGGCCGTTTGTTCATTGCATCGAGGATAAAAAATTTAACATTTTACGTCTCGATTATAGATTCATAATTTTATAGATAATTATTAAATAATGTTATTATTACGTGAGGTGATGAAGAAAAAAATCGAGATGTAAAGAAATATTGTTTGGGTTTTTTTTTGTTTTACGTTTCTGTGATTTTTAAGGAGACGCACGCTTTTTCCTTCGTACCCGATTGAGAAGAAAGACTTTAAAAAAGTTTCCACCCCCGCCGCCATTTTTCGCCGCTACAGGAACCTGAGATATCGTTGGCTGCGCCTCTGTTCGCGAGGTATCCGTATGCCGTTGGTGTACCAAAAGGGATGAATTTCCCGAAATGGAATGGGCGTTCGTAAGGGTGAGATGTGTCGATGCAGAATGAGGCGCCCGTTTCAGGCCGATTTGAATCCAGGGAATTCGTACTCTCGCCCGCTCAGCTTTTACTTTATACATGTAAACATGTATATATCGTCGGCTTTCTCAATCTTTAACGTTCGTTTCTAACCTCACGTTTCCATGGCCTCGTATTCAAATGTTGATGAAATTGACCAGACGGGCTTTGATCCCGGGGCCTCTTCAAATATTCCCCAAGAGATTGAAGTGAACATCTGAGAAGAGCGTCACAGGGGAAAGACGATTGAGAGAAAAAAAAAAATCGGAGGTCGAGTTTAAAAAAAAACACACACACTAATACTCAAAATTAGTGCAAAATCGCCACAGTAAAAAATAATTCCGTACCCTCGGTTTTGGATTTTTCAGAATGGCAATGTTGTTCGGGAAGCAACGAAATTAATTTTTCGGTGTGACGCAAAAAATTTTTTTTTGACGTGACAAAAAAAATGGATTCCCTGTTACTATTATTAAAATGAAAAAAAAAAATTTTGCGTCTTTTTGAGTTCTGCTCTCGATGGTATTACGGGATTGCCATCGAAGTGCGGTAAAAAATACTGTTTCGTTGTGTTCATCGTACAAGTCCTGGCAACAGCGTCAAACTCCACTCCTCGCTCGAGGGTGATTCGCCGAGGGGTCCGCGCCGCTATCACCCCAAGAGCATTTAATATTTAAAAGGCGCATCTGAAATATGTCGATTCTCGAACATAAATAGCGAGGGCCATCCGGAGCTACAGAGACTAAAAGGGCAACCCCCGGCTTGGCTGCTGTACTGGTTCTTACACAGCGAGAACTCCCTCCGTCCACTCTGTTTCACTTTATATAACGCTCCTCGTTTCCACCCCGCTTTCCTCTGTTCTTATTTTCAAATGTTTTATTTGTCGCTTTTATTTGGTGAAACGGCCTCGCCGGCAAGGTTCAACATTGACGATTTCCATGTTTTACAAACACTTTTGAAACTGCAAATTATTTGCAAAGGTACCGGCCCTTCCCTGTACTTCACGAACTTTCAAAAATCTACATAATATTTACGAGATTATATACATATTTTTTTTTTTCAAAAGGACGCGAAGATGACGGTTTCGGTCGATCAAAACTTTTTTGAATTCTCGATTAAACTGATAGAATCGACGCAAAAAATCGTGCTCCGATTTGTGAAACAGTATTTTCGATTTTTACAATTTGCAAAGAAAATTTTCCTTGACCCTGACTGTTCTCCAGAAGACGCATAGGGATGTCGAAATACAAAGATGAGGTGACCGGGGAACTCACTTCGATCCCTCGCATCCCCTCGGCTTATAATACAGAAACAAATCTCTCCCCCGTCTTCGCGCCCCTACAGCGAACCGATCCTTAAACTGAATTTGATATTCGTAAATCTCCGTGCCGATTTCGATAAATCAAAACTACACTCTCCCCTCCGGTGCGGTGCGTGATTCCCTGGTCCGCAGAGCCAACACACAGGGATCACGGAAACTTCATCCCCGCGAACGAAAAAGAGAGAAATATAATGGTGGCGGGTAGAAGTCACCCTCGTTCCTTAACACCCGCCGTCGTCACACCGTCTGCAGCATCCGTTCCACATCTTCCAGTTCAAAAATTGATTCTCACCCCTCTTCCTTCGCGCGACCCACTGATTCTTTACCAATCCCCTCCCAGCATAGCAATCCGAAGTCTCTCATCACACTCTCGCCCGTGCCCTCACGATGAAAAAATATTCCATGGCAGATACGAACTGGAAACTATCAATTATATATATAAATAAAAAAAATTCACTAAAAAATGTTCCCAAAAGATTTTTTTTCTCATGTCAATATGGCTATTCGAATTTCCTCATCACCCTCCTGCCCCGTTCCTTGATAATGAAAAAAATATTAGATAAAAAATTCGCAAAATGGTTTTTTAATGCGATTATTTGAGAGAGAACATTCAATTGGGGATTTTGTTTTTCCTCTAAAAATCGAGGGCGGAGAATGTCGATCTGTTTTCGTAAGGGATCGGTTCTTCCAGAATAACATTCTGAAGCTTATTTCGTTGGGCGCGCAGCCACAAGCTGCCTCCGTTCGCTAAAGTACGATGCTCGGAATTCTTGTCCCGGAGAGACATTGTGCCCTTAATTAAAAATCCAACAAGCCCCGCGTGCCGCGTCACCCCGGTTAGCGAGGGGTAAGCCAACGTTCCGCATCTCGCCCTCTCCCACCTACGCCCGCCCTCCGTACATCCCAAGCAGGGTTAAGGGTAGTAGCCCGCCGGTCGTACGTCGACGCAAACCACATTCTTTCGTTTAATTCCTACGAATTTATAACCGCGCCAGCGTGTTTCCGGTGGTTGTTACTACTGGTTCGTTCCACGACTCCGCTATACCCTCGGCACTTACCCCTGTGAAATACTTTTTCGCCAAGCTCCGTCGCTGCACAGACCAACCATTCCCATTCGACGGTGTTAAAAAAAATACACACATCGAGCGATCACGAAATAATATGACTCTCGGTTAATCGCACATTAAAACTCGAAAAATGTACTCAGAAAAAATATATTTGTTATTTTAGGTATTTTCACCCGAAGGTTATTTCCATTGCCAAAAAGTTCCATCTTCTGATGATAGACTAAGAGATTTTCAAATTATTGAATAGTTATTTTATTTAAAAATTCTGTTGCAAAAAGCGCTCTGCATGTTTACAATAATCACATCTTTGGTCATCTTTTGACTCAAGTAATGGGGAATCGTTCTCACTCCAAGTCGCTGTGACTTACCTCGAGAGAGTCCAGGAAAAAACATACAGTCCCAAGAATATTGAGAATTAATTTTGACTCGTATCTACGGAGATTAGAAAATATATCGAAAGGGTCTTCTGCGATGTGAATTGAATCTTAGTGAAGAAATATTGTAGCGAACGAAGTGGGGCCGTCAAATGAATGGGAGAGGAACGATGGCGAATAAGAGGGATGAGAGGTTAAGCGGAGCGTGGAGGGGGTTGAAATAATTAAACCGACGCAAGTTTTTACGACAAGGTGTTCATTACCATGGGTAATTAAGACGCCCCTTAACTAGACCCGCTAACCACCCGCGGGGGCGGTAAACCAACTTCTCGGTCGAGATGCCTTGCCGCGAAGAGTTCACGGGGGTTTGGTCGATGTAGAGGGGATTGTCTTGGCATCCCCCTTATTCGCCTACCGCTCGTTTGCCGAGGCCGGAACCAGTAAGGGATGAAAAGTGGAATGAAGGGGGTCGATTCCGGAGGAACCGAAGGAAAAGTTTTTTTTATAAGCCGTCGAGCTGTTATCGGTGATTATGAGGGGGTGGGAGCGAGGGGTGGAGAAGACGGGAGTTGGATAACTGAGGATGTTTGGAGCCGGAGGGCTGAGGGAAAATTTTCTTCGGCCACGTGAACCGACAATTTTTTTTAATTGCCACCCCCGTCACTCCAGTTCTGTGTTCGTTAAGTTGCACCCTCTGAGACCAAAACGATCATTAGGCTGACCGACGACGTGGAGACAACAGTACGAAATTGGAATTTTTCGTAGGCGAATCTTAAGTATTTAGGGGTGTGAGTATACGAGCCAGTGCGTTGGTATTAGATCGCTGATCCAAATACCGGCTAACTCCCTTGGTCCCCCAAAAGCTCAATTCCGGAAATCCTTGAGTACCTTCCGGCGAAGCTTCCACGAGAGGAATTAGCCGAAGATCCTGAGTACGCATTAATAAGTGAACATCCTCGACAACCATCGTTGTCGCAACCCATTCTCCGGATTACGAGGGTGGGGCTCGGAACTCGCTCGTTCGGTGCCTTCTTGCATAAGCCGTCAGTTATCGCATGTGCTCTTTGTTGTTTTGACATTTGCTTCGTCACCGAACAATCACTTACAACCTCCATAATTCAACTAATTTCCACATTAAATCGTTCCACTATATTTCTGACACTTCTACATTGATAATAACAACAACAACAAAAATATTTATTTTCTATCTTAAAATTCCTCCCACATCGTGTAGTTGAGTATTAACCTATATATAATCTAACACTAACGTTAATGTCATGTTATGTAAAAAATTGTTCCATCTGTCAAATTATCAATAAATCGACTGTTACTACTAGTCAATCACATAATGAGGGCTCAAACTATAGTTAACATCGAATAATCGATATATAAATATATATGTATGTATATACATATTACCAGTTGGCGATCGATCTAAGTCCTGCAGTCACCACGTAACTGATTTTCCTCATAAACCGAAAACAATTCAGCGAGTGAAAAGTGACTCTGGTCGGCGCTCATCATTTTAACTATCGCTTCGGAGCTTCCAGGCTCGAGGAGCTCGTCGAGCAACACCGACAATGAACTTCCCATGCTCTTTTCTACACCCCCCCCCCCCCCCCCGCCAACCCTCCCACACCAAGCTTCTCATAATAAAAAAAAATGAATGAAAAGTTGGAAAGAAAAAGAACGAGGAAACAAGCGAACGTTTTTCCAACCTCCGCATATACTCGCCTCAATGAAGAATGGGGACACTCAATCACCCCAAGACAACCCCCGGGGCTCTCCGGGGTTAGTCCCGCGTCCAAAACAATACGAAACAAACGGCCTCCCGAGGGCGGATATTAGTTTTTCGATTCCTCGAGCCGGAGACCGTCGGTTCTCTCCCGAATGCGCGTCCCGAGCGCGGGCAGGCGCCCAGAATGGAAAAAAGCAGAAGCCAGCGAAAACGCGGTCCGGGAGCGAAGCAAGCGGTAACAACGAAATCAGAAAGGCCGACCATTCTTTCTTTTCCCTATAGCAGTCCTCCGCCTCTCGCGTCGAGCATTTTTCTCAGTCATATTTTTCAGCAACGCATTTATCACTTCTGAACGTGTTGCAAGCAAGGGTCGTGTGCCGCTCGCGACCCTTTCTTCTTTTTTTTTTTTTTTCTTTTTTTTTTTTTTAGCACCACCGAAAGGGGTTTCGGTGCGAGTTCTCAATTCCTGAAAGGGATGGCGGATCCAGAGTTCCATACACTTTTCAGCCGAAGAATCGGGAGGATACGGCTCGTTCCGCGATTTTACATTCGCTATCGCTAACCGTCCGGAGCGAAAGTCGCACTTCTGCACCACTACCGCTTCAGCCGACTTCTACTTACACCGATAAACAACGAGGTAGAATTGACGCCCGTTGATTAACGATATACTCCCTTGCTCGTGCAGAAAAACCATTCGACTTTCTCCGTACGCGACGCCCGGTCTCGCAGTCGTATTTTTTATCTTTTTATTTCCTCACTGCCGATCCACTTTGATGAAAATGCGCTCGCGACACTTATCTTCTTTTTTTTTTTTTTTTTGCTGTTCATAACCCCGAATAGTTGTCCGAATAAATTCGTGGAAGATTTTCTGTTAACAACGTCGCAGGAAAAAAATTATTTCAGAGGTGAAACTCCTGACATCAAATCTGTAAAGTTAGTTGTGAAAAAAAAAAAACCGAAGCTGACTGACCGGTAAAATTTATCCCAGTAATGTCGATTATTAATTTTTTCCTTTAGAGATTCTAAATTATAATATCTATTCCAAATGCCAATTTATCTCTGTTTAAGCCACTGAGAATTTTTTTTTCTAAGAGTTTACAAGACTATAAGCTTACTTAAACCCTGTACAGATTCCACTCGGTTAATCGTCTCTTATATAAGTTTAATCATAGCTCGAGAGAAAAGAAAAATTGGGATCTTTGATGAGGATTTTTCTCATTTGCACTTCGAATCGGTGTAAAGGAGTTTCGGAGCCGCTGATAAGTCATAGGCTGATGACTCTTTCTAATCGGTATCGCCGGTTTTTCCGCTAGGATGGCCGGCCCTTGGAAATTCGAGTGAGCGATCTCTCTCAGCCTCCCTTTCTTCCCTGATTTCCGCTACCTTCTCTATCTCCTCTCTTCCGATCCTCCGTACTTCTATCTCCTCGCTCCGAATCCGAAAATCTCTTGGCTCAACGGTCCCGCGTGCACTTTGGCTTATTAAGAGGTTGACCCGAGCGGGGACTGCACGAGGGACGAGGAAGACCGAAGCAACCCTCTCAGGGGTTGATTTAACCGGTGTACGAGTCTCCGCCTGGCAGCGTCCCGCGATCGTCGTACATCAAATCCCTACGTCGAGGCTGCTAACGAAAGGTCACTCGGCTCGGTCTGCCCTCGGACTCGACCGACGATGAGTTATGTCGAGGGTTTCGACGACGTTGGGGGACTCGCGCTGATCCAGGTCGACGACGTGCTGACCGATCTTCCAGCACGGTATGCAGTCTCGAAATTCTTACAAGGAACCAGCCCGGCCCTCCAATCGTGGAGTCCGATCCTCTCCGTCGGGGAAACCAGGAGACCGTGCGAAACTTTCTCTTCTGACCGTATATCAAAAAAATCCCCGAGACGCAAACTGCGATTCCGAGAGCTCGGCTTAGAATAATTTTTCTTCCGATAATGAAAACATTTTCCTGTGAAACAAGTCTGATTTGAAAAAACTAATTATTTCTAACAAGAGTGACGTCCTCTGAGACTTATTTAAAAAATAAATATTCGTGTAGTCAGTTCCGGTTGAAAAATCTATTTCTTCTCCCGGTTGATAAATCTCTTTTTCTTAAATCATGTTTGATTTGGAAAAAAATTGAAATTTTTTCATAATCATGTTTGACCATTTTTCACAGTTTTTTTTTTGCAGATTGATTGTTCATCACTTCCGGCGAGAAAGTATAGCGACAGGATGAAATTTATTTCAGCTCGAGTTTGAAGAATGTTGATGCGAATATATAAGCGAAGATAACGAGACACGGCAGGTGTGGCAAACTCGTGAATAGGGGCGAAAGCACAGGCGAAATTACCGGCAAGCACTTCGAACCCGATCATGCCGCCAAGAGCCCTTAATAATTGCAAACAGTTCCGAGAGGGGCCCGAGGAGTGGAGGGTTTAGGTTGCCGGTGAAGCCGCCGGGCGCCGCTGATACTTGGCGCTATACCGACGCTTGGGTACCGGGCGAGACAGGCGGAGAGTGAAGAGGTTAGGATTTGGCGAACTCAGACCGCCACCGTGATCCACGTCGCGCTCCTGTTCCTGTCATCGCTTCGCCACTTGCGTCCTCGCTACCGCCACGATTAGTCCACGATGGCTGAGACACGATCGAATGTCGCAAAGGGAGTTGCGGCGCGATCGTGGTGGCGTATCGGGTCAGATTAAGCCGGAGAATTCTCCACGCCTCGCCGGTTTGCGAAACGTTATCTCCATTAACGTCTCCCGGTAAAACAGGCTGGCACAGCCGAACGTAGCGATTTTTATGGCCAACAATTTTTCCGTATACTTAATTTATTTATTTTTTTACGAAATATTAGAAAAAAATGTCAATGACTCAATTGAAATTCGATCGATTTTTTTGTTCTTTAGCACCCTGGAGGCGATTTTTTGATTTTAGTGAGACGACCAAAGGTTTCATCGTTGGAATAGTTTAGAAAATAAATATTAGTCTTGTACCAATAATGCACTATTTATGAAGAAGGGTAACAGTCACTGTAAATGCGGATCTTCGAACGAGTGATCATCGATTATTGTGAAATCTCATGTATCATGAATCTACAGTCTGGATCCAGAATTAATCCGGATGGAATAAAATAACGAGGCGTCAAGAGGGGTTGACGTTCGACCGCAACACCAAGTGCAAGGAGGGGATGAAAATTTTGGTGGACAAAAGTATCTCGGGGTACCCGAATTTAACGGTTTTAATTTTCCGGATCGGCTGGGAAGCCTCGGCGAATCGGTTCGGAAGAGGGGTTGGAATATTGGACATCGGGAATTGTTGGTAAACGTTTCTCGCTTTTTTTTCTACCCCCTCGCTCTTTCCCGGAGACGGCCTTGTCCGTCCATCCCCAACCCTACGAAAGCGCTAATAAGCCTTCGACAGACTCCCCATACATCCCACCGACATTCCATTTTCGTATTTGGTTCTCATTCCGAATTCTCGATCAGTCCTGCGAAGCAAGCCGAGGGCGCGAAGCGACCGGCGATCACGGGGGGGTCGCCGTTGTCCCTGTGTTGTTCGATTAATTTCGTTTCGGCTTGTCACATTGGTTACTGCAGTGGCTGTGCAATTGATTCCGCTGCTTGCAGGGAAAACATATCACCGTTCGTCGAAGGAATATCCGTTGTTCATTTATCCGCTTGATATAACTCATTAAAAAAAATCTTTTTCAAAAAACCAGAAATAAATAATTTTTTTATATTACAATTACATGTTTTATGTAAATTATAAAATTGCAAATGTGAAAGGGTTCGTTTCATGAATATATAATTATATATAATAATCTTCGGGATTTTCTGACGCGCCAATTATTTTTTTTGTATTTTTGATTACCGTCCGTCTGGGGAACGACGAATATGAGTGCTCAGTTCAATAAATAAATAAATTGAGTTCTTTGAAAAATCAATTAATTTTAGATTTCAAAAATTTTCAATAATTTGTTGTTGACATTTCGCGGCGCCGACGATGATCGGGTCAGTGGGAATCATTCAGATTGGATTTCCTCATAATCGGGAGAGGACGAGAGAGAGATCGGTTGAGAACCCTGACGTATTGATGCACGATCAAGCAGCCCCGGGGGCTTTAATTAAATACAACCCCCAACCTCGCTGTAGCATCCCCCGTAACTGCAGCAGCGGTATTAGCTTCTGGAGTCTCATCCTTCCTGCCAATCTCTCCGTCTTTCCTCTCGTGTAAAAGCGTCAGCGATATTTTTTTTTTTCTTGATCCCTTCCTGTTTTAGATGAGCTCAAATGTTCCCCAGCTCTTTTCCTCTCCAAGAAATATTATTAAGATTTAGTAAAGTTTTAATCTGGAACAATGTGTTTCCGTCCGTCCGTCAGTGGCCGAAGAGCTAACGAACTATGTGAAGCTCGTCGGTCGTTCTTCCCCTTTGAAAATCCCGAGCAGTTTCCGGACCGATGAAGAATCTCCGCAAAACAAGCCCAACGCTGATAACCCAGATAGAACCAAACGTCCAATGGACGTCCTCTTTTTATCCATTGAGCCCAAAAACGTCTCAGACCGTACGGGACATAAAATGAACGTATATTGCATATCCAATAATAGTGCAGATAACAGCCATGCACGAGTCACAATTTATACATCCATTGGACATCCATTTTTCGGTTATTTCAGTACCATGTTAGATGGACATTAGCTGGACGTATATTGTACGTCCATTTATGCACATATAATGAACGCTCATGGATAATACATCTATTGGACGTCCATATTTCGGCTTCTCGAACAACGTATTCGGTGTACATGATCTGAACGTTCATTATATATCCACGTATGGACATCTAATATACGTTCATGGATAATATTCATTGGACATCCATTTTTCGGTTATTTCAGCACCATGTTAGATGGACATTAGTTGGACGTATATTGTACGTCAATCTATGTACATATAATAGATGCTCATGGATGATACATCTATTGGATGTCCATATTTCGGTTTCTCCAACAACGTATTCAGTGTACATGATCTGAACATTCATTATATGTCTACATATGGACATATAATATACGTTCATGGATAATATTCGTTGGACATCCATATTTCGGTTTCTCAACAACGTATTCGGTGTACATGATCTGAACATTCATTATATGTCTACGTATGGACATATAATATACGTTCATGGATAATATTCATTGGACATCCATTTTTTGGTTTCTTCAGCACCATACTAAATGGACATTAGCATGGATAATACATTTATTGGACGACCATATTTTGGTTCCTCCAACACCATATTCGGTGTATATGAACTGACCTTATTGTATGTCCACGTGCGCACAGACAATATACGCTCGTCGATAATATCCATTGAAAGTTCATCTTTCCGTTACTTTGGCACCTTACCCTTGAGTACATTAACTTGACATTCATGGTTGGTTTATGAATGGTTTATGAAAATATATGGTTTATGGTTTATAAATTATATTATCGAATTAACTGGATCACTAAATGACGTTTCAATATAATTTGCATATTTTCGGTATGTGTCTGTATGTACGTATATTCATTGAATTGTAGACATTGACAATAACTGTACGAAAATCCCCACGCATGAGCGTATTTGTTCATCCACATATACTTCCTATGTCCACAAATAGTTGAAAAATATGTATATCGTGTGGGATTGCGTACTAAGGATGTTCATTGAACGTGATTGCATACCGTGGCTACTATGTAATGGTATTACCGTCCAGTGTTTCGATATTCGTTGTTTTCACATCATTGGTTTTTTTAAAGAATATCTTAAAAGAAATTGTGGTGGATATCCTTTTTCTATAAATTTATTTTCCTATTCGATTTCAATGGAAAAATATTCTAGAAAAATTCAATTTTCAGCAATAAAATAATTATTTTTCCAGATACAAATTGCTATAACCAAATTTTTTTAATGAAAAATATTCTTAAGTCGATTGAAAAAAATGTTTGCTACATGAATTAATTTCGCTATGCTTTTTAAGTGCTTCTTCGTTCAAATGACGGCACTTTCAACTATTTTTTAGTGTTTTTTTATCGATAAATGTCATTCGTTTACTGGTATATAGAAAAAACCGGAACTAGTACTATTACCTGGAAACTAATTATCTGCTATTTCAGTTTTAATTGATTGTGGCAACTGCTTTCTATCACGCGATCTATCAGGTAATTTTTAGATATATGAATATCTTTGAAATATCAATGTACAATATTTGACTAAAATGATCGCTGAAACTATTTTCTAAAAAATAAACTACTTCTCCACGTTGGGACACTTGCAGCCCCCTCTCCGGGACGCGCCTATTTCTCTGAAAGAAATGCATTTTCAAATTTGTTTCTAGAGTTATTTACAACAATATTAATAATTTTACTTATACAATGTTATTTTTTAATAGTAAAATGTATTAAAAAACGAAACGCGATTTGGAAAAATCAATTCTTATCCAACCTCCAACGAATTTCAAAATTTCGATATCTATCCGGCGCAGCGTCAGTAGTGTCAACGAAGATGTGTCTTGTAGAACTAGCGGGCTATTTTCGCCATACTGAATTTTCTCATGGTCGTTCGCATTGTGCTCAGTGAACACTTGTCTGCGATAAAATATAAAATTGTGCTTTCTGTAAGGTAAGTCTGACATTCGATTTCGTACAATTTCTTTCTTAATATTCAACTTATCACTGTCTTAAAATTTGTGTGTCAAAAGATTCTTTCCACGATAAAAAAATGTTTTATCTCTTTTGCGTTATACGTTGAGGTTATCTGACCACGTGCCGCTGGCCACGTGCCGCACTTTTTTCTGAAAGACTGATTTGATTTTTTAAATTGATGTTCGCGTATTTGAACAAATTCTCTCTGTTCATAGTTGTTTTTCACTGTTGCCCATCTCATCGGAAGATTATTAGATCTCATTCGCGTATCTCCTGCGTTCTTCGATTACATAACCTGTCTTGGCGATTTCTGGTGAGTTTTTATCATTGTTTACATGCATTGTAATCTCTTAATTTACAATTACGTTTTACATTAATTCGAAAGATTGTTAGATAGTATTTTGGAATATTTTCTGCGTTTTTCAAAATTTGCTTTCACATTGTGCTTTTGGTGTCTCCGAAGAAATTTTTATTTATTATTTATTTATTTATTCACTGCGTCTGATGAAAATTCTATCCGCAAGCCATTTTTATTGCCTGTAGATAAATTTCTAGTGTCTACGGAGAACTGTTTTCATAATTCACTTCTCATGCCTGCGAAGGATCTTTTTCAGTATTCTCCCTGCGTCTGATAAAAACTCTATCCGCAGTCTATTTTTATTGCCTGTAGAAATATTTCTAGTACCTACGGAGAACTGTTTTTATAATTCTCTTCTGATGTCTGGAAACGATTTTTTCCACCATTCACCTTGCACCTGACAAAAATTTCCTTCGCAGTCTATTTTCAGTACATTTGGAAAATTGTGTTGTAGTTCATTTTCATCGTTTTTGAGTCATGCCTTTGCCACACCGAAAATATTTATACGGTTCTTTCTTGATCTTGATTTCTCCTGTAGTTGCATTTAGTATATTATAATAGTCGAAATTATCTCTCAACAGGTTCATCTCCTCACCAAATGTGGAGGAACAAGCGTGGACGATTCCATTCGGCGAGTGTTTCGTGAAGTCTTCACGAACGAACTCGCGTGCGAGTATTCGTGGAAGGGAAGGAAGGGGAAAAGGACTTGTCGTCGATGGAGATCGCGGGAGTGATGTATGGTATGTCACCTTTCTCTAACTTTCCTTATCCCCTATCTTTTTCTCTTTGTCTTTCTCTACCTCACAATCACGTCAAAAAACCTTCCCTATTTAGCATCTGTAAAAAATGTCCCGTCGATGACGAAAGAAAAATTCGAAACCCGTCTGAAAGAGTGGTTTCGGCATGCCCCAGCTCGTGTTGCGAACGCGAAAAAACAAAACAGAGATACTCCGCTTGAACAATAGTATTAATATCAGGTTACGTTATGTTTTTAATCCGTATACTTTATGCTTTGTGAAACGCTGTGATTAACTATAAGAATTAATTATAAGCAATTGTTAAATGATTGATACAATATTATATTTTCGTCATAATAAACATTGTTCGAAACAAAAACTTTCGTGTTTATTTTTCATTTATACGATGACTTTACTCATTTCATTACGTTATTTTAACGCATTTATGTAAATTAATAAGATATATATGAAACGTTTTAATAAACATCCATGCAGCGTTCCATGTACATATTTAGGCCGTACACTACAGCATGCACTAGAGGTACATTATTCATCCTATGAACGTACATTCTATCGATCAATGAGCGTACACGGTACATTTCGTGGACGTATGCTGTACGTCCTTTTGTCGTGCACTGTACATCCCGTGGACATACAATGTACATCTCGTGGACGTACTTTATAACGTTCAATGAACGTACACTGTATGTCCTTTGGACATACATTATAACGTTCACTAGACGTATAATGTACATATAACTGCAACACATTCGCACGTTCTGTGGTCGATTTATATACGCCCATAGATGTCTTTTGGATATTAGAATGTCCGAAAAAATACATCTAATAGACGTTCATTAGACGTTTTGTTCTATCTGGGAATTCTCGATGCTCGCCCGTGGCGAAGCGCATACTCACATTTCAATGTGAATTAATCATCTCAGAAGTGGTAGAAAATTCGATAAGAAGAAAAAGGATTGTTTCACGAAATTCGCCAACTCATTTTGTCAAAACGCTTTATCGTTAACAACACATCGGTGTCCACGAAAAATTGACCCGCTCGACTCATTCGTCGCCAAGATCAGATTGCACCCATGAAAAAAAAAAAAAGTCGTCGAATTGGGAAATCTTCAGTCTCAGTCGTGATTAGTCGTGCGGTTCATGCGTTCCGTGTTCGGGTAATGATCGGCTTGACGGATATTCCTGGTCTCGAATGCTGCCCAGGATTATTGGGTGAAATCGGTGAATGCAGACATATCTCTGTGCCGGTAGCTAATATCGTACACACCGGGGTGGAGAGCCACGCGCTACACGCTCGGTAGCATTGCTTCTATGCCGGGTGCGATATGACAGGCGCGCTTGGCACGGGGACGGGTGACACCCCCCGCGTCAAGAATTCATGCGCGGGGTACGGGCCGAGGGGGGTCATAAGGGGGATCATAATTAACCGAATACCGATACTGGCCCGTTCCTCGCCTTGCATCCCCGTCCCTTCTGGCCCGCCGCGACGGTCACCACTCCCGTACTCGCGCGCCCAAATCATCCTCTCGCGTTCCTCCACATTTCCACCTGCTGCTATGAACCATGCAGCGTCATAGCCCCTGGCACTCCATACCCGGGCGACATAGACGACTCGCATACGTACGTAATTGCGTATCATCCCCCCCGACCCGTTCGGCCTGCCGCCAAACCCAACTACTCTTGAATGGCGCGCTATGGTTCAATAGGTATTGCCAGACATTGGCTGGTCAGGAAACGCGAAGCTCCTAATCGGCACCACCGCTCCAAAGAGACTACCGCGATTCTCGGCACGCCCCAGGAAAATCATTGGAGTCGTGAAAATTCATGGTTCCGGTATTTCCGGTCTTCGACGACCGTTCCAAAAATCGGATCGACGCGTACGACTGTGAGAAACTGAATCGGCTCGGCTCGGACATCATCGACCAAGCCGCCGATACTCAACTTCCCTGACGCTCCTTTTACATCCCCCGTGAAGACACGCCGCGCTTTTCGAACGCGACATCTGCGGCCGTCGCGGAAAAAGGTAATAGAGACGTTCACCTATACGAGGAGCGCTTGGAGATTCTTCGCTGCGAGCTCGGATATTTCCGTCTCGTGCGCGCGTAACACTTGCCGCTGGATATTCCCTTCTTTCTCTCACCAACCATCCCGACGGTGCGCTCTTGGCGAAGAGCGGCGGAAGGAAAGGGGTTGAACACCCCTCTCAGCTCCCAACCCCAGGCGACCCCTTTACGGGCCCGCTGGCGGTGGCGGCGGTGTCGTATCTTGGCCTCCGCGGCGCGCCGCTCTATCGACGTACACCCGCCACCCTTTCCACTGTCTCTTCCCTTCTCCCTGCTGCCCGTCTTTCTCCTCTGTTTTCACTCCGGCCTGCCTCCGACTACTCTCGTCCTCCTCGCGCCGATGGCTCAGCCTTCGCACCCGGCGATGCTTCCACCTTCGGCTCCTTCCTCTTACCTCCTTCCATGACCGGCGTTGGGGCGCGACCCCTTTTCAACCGTGTAATCCCCCTGGCATTGCTCTAGCTCCACCATCGGCAACACCAGTGCCAGCCACCTTTCCGGCAACCGGGATCTCCCTCGACCGACGGAGACCCCCAAACTCCCGCGAACCGATCGCCCAAGACACTATCATCCACGTGTACCTGCGAGGGAGTGGGAGCGCTCACGAATTCGCAGGGTGCGAATAAGATAACAGGTAGTGTTTCCTCCTAACAGCTGGTTCTCCATTGGGAGTAAGTCGGACGAACCCCAAACAACGTTGAGACCGTGACAACCGAACACGAGCATCGTGAAGACGAGCTTGCAACATCTCAACGTAACTTCCGGTTAAAAATAATATTTTTCAAAGAAGAGCGACATCTTTTCGATAAGAAATGGCTCTCGGTCGAACGGTAAAATTTTCAATCCGGAAGAGACGAATTTCTCGTGTGACTTAACTTCAGGTCGAAGAATTAGATGTTTCCGTTCGGAGGTGACGTATTCCCGGTCGGTACGAGGCTTTCCGTAATTTCAGAATTCGTTCGCCCCGATGTCGACGGAGTTTCGTGAAGGAAGTGCGTTAATGCCCGCGTGGCTCCTCAATCAAGCCCGATATCCTCGGAACAATTGGAAGCGTATAAGGCACGAGGTGTCCAGCCGCACGAGTTACCATGGGGGAAGCGAGCCGGAGGCGCCGCACGCACTAGACTGCGGCGAAGCTCTTTCGCGGGTCTGGCTTTCGCTACAGCAAGGAAGAAGATTTAATTAAGCCAGCGGCGATTTATCTCCCTGACAGCCAGAGAACCCGGCCCGACTCCTTTTTGGGCAGCCCGTGGCGTGCCGCTCTTCGGATGGTCCGCGGCGGGCTTTCGCTTCACTCCTGTTTTCGCTCGGCTGCTCGCTGCGACCGATCAACGACGAGTGGTTATGAGCCCGTTCGATCTGGACAGCGTTTTTTACCCCTCGGGAACTTAAATTTTCTCTCACGGAAAATCGAGGGGGAAACGAGTAGAGCGAAGGAAGGGGATAGTCGTGTGTCTGAAAGGGCAAGTGGACCAGAGTCCGGAATATACGTAGCGTCTCTTATGACTCTTTGGTCATGATATTCGCTGGGCTCTTCGCTTTGAGCCAACAGAGGTGCATTGAGTTGAGAAGGTAGCGTCGGGAGAGAAACTACGGAACCGAGAAAGAGGCCGAGTGGAGTGAGCGAAGCCGCCTTTGCTCTTAGCCGCGTTAAAGCCTTCGAAGAGGGGGAGGGGAGGGGAGTGTTAATTAATAATTGCAGGAGGGTGCTCTCCGGATGCTGGCTGCTGCTCGGGCGGTGTATGCTGTATGGGTACTTGTGCTGACTACGGAAACCTCTCGAGACCTCGGAGAACGCGAGAACTTGAGAACCATACGTGTTATATCCCCTTGGCGTATAACCCTCTTGCCCCGCCCCATCCAACCCGCCCCATCCAACCCGACAGTTACCCTTTATACCTTGCCTACTTTACACGCCGGGCAGATCATGTTCTACTTACGCCGTTAAAAGCTAAAATTCCTTCGAACGTGAATCAAAAGTTCGAAACCTCCTAACTGGTCTCTCTCACGGCATA
The DNA here is from genome assembly GCA_963978505.1 of Listrodromus nycthemerus. Taxonomy (NCBI): domain Eukaryota; kingdom Metazoa; phylum Arthropoda; class Insecta; order Hymenoptera; family Ichneumonidae; genus Listrodromus; species Listrodromus nycthemerus. The sequence continues at coordinate 6,479,397 of OZ021686.1, read as the reverse complement.
GGAAATGGCTGTTAATGATGTTGGTGTAATGAATCCTTGCAGTTCGAAGCAGAAGTTTGAAGAAGCAGTTTGATGCATAAGTTTGATGCAGAAGTTTGGAGAAATAATTTTAAGCATTAATTATAAGCGGTAATTACAAGGAGTTATTACAATCAGCGATTGAATGAGATGAAATTGGGATTAACATTTTTTGCTCGGTGTGTAAGAACGACAGTGGAATGTTATCGGAATTTTGCCTGAGCTATGGCGACGGTGATACTCGTTTGATTACAATCGTGCCGAGACCGAGCCAGCGTCCGGAGAGATTGCCAGCTTGATTCACAAAGAGCAGCGACGGAGGAGCAGGTAGTAGTTGGAATCTTCGCTTACAGTCTGATCCCCGCAACCCTCTCAACCATCGACTTCCTCGTCTCCACTCGGCCGTTCACTTGGGCGTGAAAGCACGAGAGCCGTTGTAGGACGGTGGGAATTGAACGGCGGAGAGACGAGAGACTTTTGACGGTCGCCAGGAAACCGTGACTCTTCATTTCGCTCGACTTCCTTCCACCGTTCCGTGGAACGGAGATTTCCGCTCTACAAGATTCATATAAAAATGTCATGTGTATCGATAAAAAAGAGTGCGTCAATCAGTTCGGAAGCTAATCGAATCCTTCGGTCCGTACAAGAATCAATGATCCCGCGAACTACTCCAGCAGATATTACCAAGTGTTATTGAGCGGATATTCATGAAATTTTATGTGGGTCTTATCAAGCCATTTTTAGACCTCATGAGGATCCACGGTAATGCAAATTCAGGAATTCGTCTGGCCTTTTTTTTCTAGATTCGACAAGGTCTCGTAACGGTCTTGTGAAACTTTCACCAACGCTCAGCCTAAAAATACTCACCAGAGCCTAAAAATTGTCATTAGAATATTTCCGTAATTCGACAGCTCATCCAAGCGTGGCCTAAAGTTGACAGAATTAAATAAATGTCGACGATAGAGAAGAATCAAACTCGAGCGAAGACAATCGTCGGAATGTCGTCCGAACTTTGAAGAACGTACACGTACACACGTACAGTCCTCGAAGGTGGAAAGAATGCGGATAGAGCCGGGCGGCAGAAGCTACCGGCGGTCCACGAGCGGGAGCAAGGCGCCCCTAGTGCAGACCCGGGATAAGGATTTATAGTTTAATATCTTGCCGGTGGAGCGTCGTCACATTTTCCAACTCTCACGGCTGTAAGGGCTCTATATATAGTACACATTTGCGCCCACTGCTATTCACCGACGTCACCTACAGTCTTGGTCGTTCCCACTGCTTTTCCTCTTATTCCTGGCTCTTCCTCCCACGGTCCTCCCGTTTTCCACCCCTTGGCGAGAACTCGTTCCGAGGCCGACCCTAATGATTTGTAGATAACGATAGAAACCGGCTATTCTGCCAGTCGGCTATCAAGTTTCCAATGCTGGATCGCCAGCCTCGGAGTTGAACGATTTTCCAAGGAACATTTGTTTCGATTTTATGGGGCAGTTTGGGCGTGTAAATCCGCTCGTTAGATCGGACAATCTTGCTAACCCAAAGGAACACGTCTTCCGCCCTTGACATCTGCACTTTTCTCGCTTTGAAAACCGGCAGGAATTTTGGAGCATTGTGGAAAAGAGAGCTTCCTGAAAGTGTCGTAATCGGGTCACCAGAAGGATCACCAGGATAGCGATGCGGAGAGGAAGTTATTTGGTGAGGGTGAATTTCGAATTATAGTCATGACGGTAAATCGTTTGATTCCGGGGAAATCCGCTGCGAATCACGACAGATGAAATTCTGGGATGGGTGAACGAAGAAACGAAGACATAATGGCAGATCGTCCGTGTCACGGAACACCAGATTCGATACCAGTATGGAAGCGGGAGTTCACACTTTTGAGACGGAATAGCGAGCTAATTGATGGAACACTACTTGGATGGGAGAATCTTGCTGACCCAAAAGAACTCGCTCGTTCCATCCGCGTCGCGTTTTTCGCTCTTGACCGCTGCCCTTTTATCACATTAAAATGAAGGAAGAGATTGGGTTTGAACGCAAGATGCAAAATCATTTGATTTTCGAGAAAAGTCGCTGCTGACCGCGCGCAACGGTTGAAATTCTGGGATGGATGAACGAGAGCACGAACCGATAATGGCGGATGAATTGAGGATCAGAAAGTGTTTTTCCCCCGCGTCGCATAATCCTTCGTGTCACGGAACCTCAGTGTCATATAATCTGGACCATTGGCGTGGTTAGTTCAGCGCTGTTTCGATACCGGCACGGAGGCAAGAGTTCACCCTTTCGAGCTGAAATTCGGAATGCTCGGCGTGGCAGACCACTTCATTGGCCAAATCTACGGTCGCACACGTGCGTTGTTAGAACAAGCCGAACTATCGATATTCCGCTGGTTGAGCTCGAGCCGCCTAACCGTGACCCCTGCCGGACACGCGCGGTGCGTGGATCGTGATTGTCGAATGAAAAACCTATTTGTCTTCTTTAGGAGTGTCCGCTCTAGTAGCGATGATGTTTCGTTCGTTGTGATGCGCCCGTGTATCCAAACTTATTCTCGACCAGAATTTGGATCAAGTTGACCGAGATTCCGTACTTGACGCACGTGCTGAAAAATCAGAAAGGACGAGGGAAAAAAAAAGCTACTCGGATTTCGTTTCAACGAATTGAATCTCGTGTCGGAATAAAATCTGGAATCCATTGAGAGGTCGGAAAGGAGCCATGATTCTCACACACCGTCCAACCCTCGACGATATGAAGCCTGGTGAGTTCGGGACCGCGCACAACCTCACCGGAAGTTCCTAAGACTCGGGTGGCGCGCGCGCGTTATAATCCGACCGACGGATCGTCCGGAGTGAGCGAACTCGCTTCTGCTTGCTGCACGGGTTCCGGGGCGGAGGGGGGGGGGGGGTGAAGGGCGGCAAACCTAACGGATATTAAAGGAAATGGCGGTATGATTAGTCGTGTACGTGTCCGGGGTTTCGCTTTCACTCGGATTTCTCGTATTCACTTTACGTGTTAACCCGAACTCAATCATAAATTCGTCATACCGAAGCACAGTCGTCAAAAATTGGTCTCATGAACATTTATTCGTAACGAAGAAACACCTTTTTCCACGTAACTTCATCAACATCCGACATACAACGAAACGTAAGGCAGGTGTTTTTTTTTCTAAAAGATCAACTCAAGAAAATTTCAAGTATTTCAAATACGTATTGAAGCGCCAAGTACTCGAAGTACTGAATAATAACATGATTTTGGATACTGATCGTGACCTAAGCACTGGGAACTTCGAGTAACGCGGTACTTCGTTACCTACGTCAAGTACTTGAGGACTTCATCGTGTATATCGAGTACTTCGGTACCTCGTTGTGGGAATTAAGGTCTTCAGGACTTCACCATGTGCGTCAAGTATTCGAGGTATTTATCCAGCTCCGAAGTTGATATCCATCCGGATAATAACTTCTCGATCCGTCCCGAAGCTCATCCGTTAATCCGTAGATTTGGTGAACACCCGACGAAAATATTCGCGTGCGCTTCCGACTCTGTCAGCGTCCGCGAGGATGCTGAATCCTCGTATATCAAATATTTCGGTTATTCGGACATACGCGAGACCGACCGTCGGCCGAACCTGTGCACGGGCTTTGTCTTATAATATTAATAAGGGTAGTTTCCGTTTCGGCGTACAATATAGCGCGGCGAGGAGGCTGGAGGGTGTCGGATGGTTGCCGAGAGAGCCGGACCAACGAGAAGAGCCCGAGGTTTCGTAAGAGCTATGCTCGCAATGTCCGGCCGTGGGATGGGCGATGGTATGTTGTAGTTGGCTATCTACCGACTACCGTTCAACCTGAGGGATGAAGTCTGGAGCTTGTTAGGAACGAGAATGCTAATTTATTAGGGAGCCGCGTCCCGACGCGGGTGAGGCGGATAGGAAGGGATGAAAGGGATGGCTGAAAAAAGTAACGAAGATTAAGACGCACTGTGTCGGTCGGTGATCCGTACGAGACGAGAACATGAAGAAATCGAGTTTCTTCGGCAAACGCACGATCGGTGCTCCAAGTTGATCGTCGCATTGGAAAAAAAAAAAAAAAAAAAAAAAAATTAAAACAAAAAATAAAAGTTGGTTTTTGTAAAAAGTGCAAAAAGTAAATGTCCAAATTAAGGGAGGAAACTTGTCTGTGAGTCGATACTACTGAGCAGGATTATGCAACCGGAAAAAAGGATAACGAGCGTAGCGGTCCGAGAAAAGTCCGTTCACTGATGACTCGAACATGGCGAGTTATACTTTTAATAAAAAGAAATCCGCGAAGCAAGCAGTCCCGACCATCGCCACTGAGATCAAGCCCACCGAGAAAACCATCGGCCGCGATAGCAAGACCAGTATCAGCATACCCTATGTAGAGGGGTGTGGGTATCGGAAAGAGGAGAAGGAAAGTACGGAGGGATAGAGAAGGAGAAGATAGAAAGGTCGGAGATGCAGCGAGGAGCGAGGGAAGGTGAGATAATGGAACATACAGGGTGTCCGAAAATTCGACCGTAGAGTCCGACATGTCACAATAAATTCTACAAATCCATACAATCGGAAACAGGTCATTGAACTCTATTTTTTAAATCCAATGACGCGATAACATCAATTTCCATGTAAAAACAACAACAAAAATCCACCCTTCCGTACTCGTTTGTTCTCCACACGAAGAATTTATCTCCACGAACAATCGATACAGTCGCGAAAGCGTTTTTTAAACTGTCGATCCTACAGTGCGTGTGTCGCAAAAATCGCTTCTAATTACTCGTGCCCGAGTTGTGAAACACATTGTACATGTAAAGGCGAGCGGAGAGGATGGATGCAACGCGAAGAAGAAACTAGAGAATAGAGGAGGACGCAAGCTGAAAGGGTGAGAGTGCCAAGCGCAAGTGAGCGGAGAGTGGAAGGAGCGAGAATCGTGGGGTGGGACGGGGGATGCGCGCGAGCGCCACACGTGTCTTGAGGGTGGTAATTACGCGGCATCTGCAGCAGCAGAAGCAGCAGCAGCCGAGCCACCGACTTGGGCGTCCCTTTCCACCTCCATCCTCATCTTCCCCTGCCCCTCTTAGCAGGGGCACAACCTTAGGGGCGGCAGTGATGCCATCGGATGGTAGCTGGTAAAGCGAGGGGGTGATGGCCCCCGTGGAGAAGGTGGGTGGCCACAGTATTGATTTTGTCCAAGACAGCCGCCGTCGACGTAGCCGCCGACGCCGCGGCCAACCAAACCCATCTCTGGTGGTACCCACTCGGCTACAACCCCCTTCGACCCCCATCCCCTCCCCGACTCCTGGTCTTCACCACCTCCTTTTCCATCGCTGCCTCCGTGCCTCTCCATCTTTCCCTCCTCCCTTTCTCTAGGCGCCTCTCCCTCCCGATCTCACCGGGTCTAAAGAGAAACCCCCCGACCACCCCTCGACCCCTCTCCCACACCACCGTTGTCTATGCTCGCGTAGCTCTGTACCCTGCACCAGGGTAGTGCACCACGTTTTCTCTAGGTTCCTCGCGTTAGCTGCCAGATAAGGAGTCCGCACTAACGGCACCTTGCCTTTTCTCCTCGTCGTCTGTGCACGACGAAACCGACCTCTCCTTCAATCCCGTCCGCATTATGAGCTTCCGGTCGAGCGGCTTCGCCGATTTTCTCGGGCACCATACTGGTCGAACCGATCGATCTAGCGTGAGATTCCTGTGAAGCGGTACTTGGTATTATCGTGCATAGGTGACATTTTTCGTCACCTTTCATTTTTTAATGAATCTCAACCCTTTCACAGGTACTTTGAGCTTTAAGCAAACTACCCCACTCTATTGTGTCTCGACGATATTTTCCGAAGGACCTTCGCATCGTCAACTTAACGGGCGTCATACTTCGCGAGTTTAGGATTATTCTCCCACTCGATGTTCCTCTCGAGTTGTGAGCCACCTAGATCCAAGGGGTAGTTCGTTTCTCCTTCGGCCTTCGACATCCGTCCTTCGTTCGTCGCACTGCCCCCATCTCCATATCCCTCTCTACATGTCGAAGTACCGAAGTAGAGACAGTTGAGAAACTTGGCGATGCCAGAAGCCCCAACGACGACGATGACGACGACGGCGATGCCGTTGGATGGGGCAGCGTGAGACTGCCGGCATCTGGACGTTAGTTAAAATGCATGTAGTCCCCTCGAGAGGTATCCTCATCGTATTCAAATACGGACGGATCAGGATATATCCTTCGACCTTCGGATACTGATCCCGATTCCGTAGCTAGTCGCGGAACCCCTTGGCGCATCGTACCACTCCCTCGATCGAGAGGACAGGAGAGCTTCGGGGGACCTCTTGGCCCTCGGCCACCCCGCAAGAAGAACTTTTCGTCTTGTCGGGACGAGAGAGGACGGACCAAACGATTCGATCTCTGGGATGAGAACGGCCGGAGAAGCCCGGGGGTTACGTTCACCGGTCGCCGTTCTACTTGGATTTTCCCACACGAGTTTTCCGTCAGCTGAAGGGAACATCCGAAAAGTCTCGCGTACATGCAGATACAAACCCTCTCCATTGCCGAAGAGAACGGGCGAACGCCGGGACGAAATCCTTCCCGCATGCTGAAAGCTTTGTATACGTACCAACGTGGCGAGCGACCGGAGAAGTCGTAGTACAGAAAAAGAAAATCTCGAGTGTATACGTCGTATATTCAACATCTCTCGACGGTGAGGACTGATAAGAGTTCGTCGCTGCTGAGCCATAAACTTCTCGAGATACGGATGTCACATTAGCATAAACCATTTCGCAGCCCCAACGCTGACCAACGACGCCTCCAACTCATATCTGTCTGTTACAGGGTTGGATGTCTTGACCTCTCGGTAGTCTGCGTCATGAATATGGCAATGCGAAAGTTGCGCTGCAAGAAAAGACGACGAAGAGAGCGACTCGCTAGAGCTGATCCCGTGGATCGGGCTGAGCAAGTTGGGCTATCGAGCTCTGAGGGTGGATGAAACCCGGTGCCTCGGGACGTCTTTGTCGCAACGGTTGACGAGTTCCAGCGTCATGTTGCTCCCCTCAAAGTCGGTCGACAGTCGATATCGTCTTCGTAGCCAACATAACCAGTGAAGTGCCGAAGTGACTGCCAATGATTCGCAGAGCATACCGGAAACTTATGCGAGCTGGATTTCTTGAGATTGGCGGGACATTCGATGTGCTTCTTTAAATCGTGAGGAGTGTGCGATAGTCCAATGATCCCGGCATGGACAGCTGACGTATTACAGCGCTACAACTACAGCCCGCACTTCCAAAAGGCGTACGAGGTTCGGATGATCCAGACAAAAGAGGAGATTCCGCGGAAGGAAGCGAGTACAGGGAAAGGGCCGAATGGCCAGGTCGTCTGGGAGCGTCGTGCATTGGCAAAACTCCTGGGGAAACCCCCGGCATGTATCCAGCTTAGCCCCTGGACCGCAGTTTAAGGAGCTTTGGCTTCGCTTTAATCTCTTGCCTCCGACCCTGGTGAGTAAAAACGATACGACCGTCCACGAGAAAGCTGTTACCCTCGTCTACCGGATGGAGATCAGTGAATTTTGCCGCTGATTTCGGTAGGACCGGGATCTTCCATGTGTAGAGGAAATCCTGCTCCTGGTTCGCGACGGCGTTGGATCCACGCTTTCGTCAGCTCGGTGATGTTGATTCGTGCCGTTTTTACGGATCAGCTGCATCGACGGTTGAGTCTCAGACTTGGCGATTGATGCCTGGTTTTCTGGTCTCACTATCTTGCCGGATGTCTTGACGGGGCAGAAGATGAGGTTGGAGGAGAAGACACGAGTCAGGCTGGGAACTTCAATCCGGCACATTATTTTTTTAATTCTTCTCTCTAGCTAGATAGGAATCGAAAATGATCGAAAATAATTCTTGGACACATAGCAAGAAATCTGCTCTTTTTTTGATCCACTGAGACTTTCGTTGACACGGATTTTTTTTTTTTTTTTAGCTCACTGACCGTTCAAGAATTCAATGACGCTTGCGGATTGTTTCTCGACGAGTCGACGAACCATGCCAGGGATGAAATTCTCGTGTGCATCGCAAATGATCCATTTCCTGCTTATTCCTTCATGAGAGTGAGCAAAGAGCGTACGACACGTCGACAAACTCTCCAAGTACCGGATCGATCTTTCACCTCGGTCTTTCCACCCTCTCTCGACTGCCTCTTCCCGATCTATCCTCCAGTCAAGCCGGCTTTCGTTATTTATCCAAGAGCCCGCTGCCTCACTGCACATACTTCTCTTCCTCCCCCCGTTTCCCAGAGCAGAGTGCACCTTCTTCTAGCATTGCCCTCGCCTGCTACAATTGTAGTGCTCTACGTCCAGCTTCCTACTCTCTGATTTTTTTCTGATTTTTTCCATCATCGATTACGGTTTTCATATTCCGCTTCTTACGAGGATCCAGCATTTTTCCAAGGAACCGTCGCCAAATGGCCAAGACCTTGTCTCCAAATCTTATTCATGCTTCACGCGTCACTACAAAAATTAATCTGCTCGAATGGCGATTATTTCGAAATAAAAAAATCCAATAACGCACATTCTCTTTAGGGATGCTGAGGTTTAATTTCGATGATCTATCGATAATTTCGATCGGGTCACGTGAACTCGTCGTTGATCTACAATTTAGATCTTTCGCTGAGCAAGCAGTTTACTCGTGAAGAAAAAAATTGCAAAGTATCACAAGTGTTACAATTATTATTGCATTATTAATAATTAATGAGTTACTTGATACTTGAGTAAAAAAAAATGTTAAATCATTGTCATTTGATTATCGTCAGCGACAGCCCTGATGAGTAACTTTTGTTTCTTTTACGACTCTTACACGTACGAAACCAGCTCGTATACCGCAAACTCATGATGGAATCTATCGTCGCAATGTTGCTCGCAAGCAAACAGCGGAGCTTGGTCGCGAGCAATTTTTCCCTTGTTTGCCCGTGCTACGGTTTGCTGTCTGGGATAGTTTAATGCCTTGAGAGCACTCGGAAGACCAATGGGAAAGTATCGAAGACATTCGGCTGCTGGTGATCGGAGATAGTTCTGGCTAACGTCGCGGAAAAACAGCCGCTTCGGTTGACGACCGGGACCGAACGAACGATAAGAACATTCCCAACCGCGAAGTTTCAAAGTGGATTAATAAAAAGAACTTTTCCTCGGGTAATTTACTAACAAGCCCCGAGGCAAATCGGCCAAACCCTGCGGAGTATATTTCGCTGGAGATGATGGCCTGCATCGTATTTTCTCCTCAATTACGTCAATCCACTCCGGACCCTCCTCCAGGGGCTTGCGTAAAGCATCGGTGGCAGAGAGAGGGCATCGAGCATGGCTCTCGAATCGAAGCCCTCATCCAGGTCCTTAATCGGTCAAGTGATCGTAGAGGAAAAATCGACTCCCCCACACGGGTCAGAAGTACTTGGTATCTCGCACCGCTCCTACGCAGAAATGCAGAAACGAAAAAAGGATAGGAAAACCCCAGAATTTTTGAAAACCGTGTAAAAAATCTGGCACACTGAGAATTTTAATATATATTTTTTTTCACTCGACGAAAAATGTGACGGGATTAATTGTTTCAGCCGTAAATTTTTGTTTTTATAATTTTTTTTATGAAACTCGAAAAGCGAGAGTCCTGTGAAAAAATGGACAAAGTCTGATGCTTCGCGATGCGTGTATCTGGAGATAAACTGACGGGTGAACATTGTCGGGGAGAAGAATAAAATCGAGACATGGAAGGAGACGGAGCGTAAAGGAGAAATGGCTAATTCCGGATATTTATGTAGGGCCGGAGAGAATGTTAAAGTAGGGATTGTTACGGACCTCGAGATCGTCGGGCTATAACCCTGGATAGAGCCAGAAGCGACCAACTGACCAGAAAATTAACCCTCCAGTCGATTCGATGCCGGGACGCTCGGACTGGCCGGCGTTTCCACTTCTCGGACATCGTTATACACACTCACGCTACAACCCTCAAGGATTCACCGGTCTTCCTACTGAATTCGAAATTTCCAAGCCCTCTTGACTTTCCCCACCCCCGTCCATTATTCCGCGATAAGGGGATGAAGCATTACGCTACTCCTTTTAATTCAACTATTTATGCCCGAAGAAGTTCGTATTTCGTTAAGGAAACAGGGTCGAAATGAATCACCGGCGAATGAGGGTGTGCGTTTGCTTTGAGGGTGCGTTAGGTCAAGAATAATTCAAACGGAAAACTCACTTTTCGAGCGGATGTGACGTATTTCGCATCACTTTCGGACCAGAAACAAAATTAACGAACAATAAAAATAACATGAAAAAAAAAAGTCCTAATAAAATGTCAAACTACGAAAATTTTTATTTCAATCATCGCTTCCCGACGAAATCCGTTGTTTTTGAACATTCTAAATACGTTTCCGGTAGAATCTAAATTTTTTTTTTCACCAAAACAAAAATTCCTTCGCGTGGAGGCAAAAAATAAACGTAACTTCCTCGACAAACGACTTTTCGAAAATCCGTCCAGTCTCTTGATATGCATCTATGTACTGAAATGGTAAAAAAAAAAAAAAAAAAAAAAAAAAATATTAAGATGCGCGAGGAAATTTCTCGTTATTAGTAAGATAATCAAGCCGCGAGCTCGCGACTGCGACGCTGCTCAGTCTCGTTCGCCGTGCCACTGGGTATGGGGGAGTGAACTGTGTGACTGGTTCGCGATTCCGAACAATGTTTCCAGCGCGCGCCACCGACGTGCCAACAGCAGCAGCAGCATATCTCCCCAATAAAAGTCAACAAAAGACTAACGATTCATCCGGCTAATGGAAAAGTCCGAAAACAGAGGCGGAATAGCGACGATCCCCGTCCCCGCCCGAGCCTCTCACTCACGTTTTCTCATCCGCTTTCTCGTTCTCACTGCCGCGTTTTCCTCCACTCGGCCCATCACCCTCCTCACACTTGCCATCTACCGCTCATAATTAAGCAGACTTTTAGTTGATTAGATATCCTTTATCCCGCGTGCTCAAAGTCTTCTGTCATTCCGACTGTGCATACGCGCGCCTTCGAGCACGTTTCGTCAGAGAATCACCAGAATAGTTTCCATTTTCGTAACGTGCCAAAAAGAAAAATGGTCAACCATTGACTGACCTCCAGGGTTAATATCCGAATCTGCTTTTCTTTGGAATTTTCGGCGCTATGTCGACGAAACGTCGTTCAGCGATCCAGCAGAAGTTAGGCGACTTAGAACTTAGATGCGGGAAGTGACGTCCTATTGGAGCTTCTGAGTCGAAGCTTCAGCCGCGCAGAGCCGCGGAATGACGATGATGGAGCTACGAGTTTTTTTTTTTTTTTTTTTTCGGTCGGTAGTGAGAAAGGGATGAAGAAGTTCGTTGAACGATCAACACAACTGCTCCGGGGAACGGCGAGGCGGCCGAAGACACCGAGGCGTTATAGGGTGGTATTGTTATCACGGGGCGGTGGCTTTCTCACTCGCGCTCCCTCGATATGCCACTGGGTCGTATTATTCCGAACCATTTGTCACTCTGGCAAGCCGACATAACCCCTTTCGCTTCTTGGCTCAGGCCGCGACGAGCCTCTCGGCAACCCCGTACACTTCCCTTTCGCCTTCCACGTCCTACTGGAGGGGGTGGATCGGGAAGCAAGAAAGGTTTTTATAGTCGCGAATCGTCGCAATATGCCGACAAGGGGGCTTACGTCCCTCCAGGAGAACAGATTAAGAGGGTGGAAAAGAGATTTCTCGCTTTATCCTTTATTTTTTATTTTTTTTATTGTCGCTATGGACCGCACAGGACGAATTGCGAAACGTTTCACGCAACGAAATATCATCAAAAATATTTCATTTTTTTTTTTTTTCTAGTACTTGGAATACTCTTTCGCGACTAACGCTACGTTCAGCGAGCCAGTATTCGCGATCTCGATTAATTGAACTTGTAGCTTTTTTTTTTCACAAAATGTTCAATCTCAAGAAATTAACGATTCTTCGACGAAAAAAAAAAATGCGCGAATTCCGAACAATTGGGAAAGATACAAAATGTGAACGGATTGATCGATTTTCACTGAATTTCAATGAAATAATCGAATGACAATATTCCATCCGTGTACGTATTTTCCCGGTACTTTTGAAGAAATAAAAAAATGGCGTAAAAAAAAAACTCAACATTCGTGGATAAAATTTAGCGGAAACATAGAATCATCAAACATACATGCTGTGTGTTAAGAAACACATGGAGCACTCGCATTTGGTCCGCGAACCGCTTTAGCCTGCCCTAAAGATCGTTTTTTATCGGCGACGCTCCCAAAAAAAAATGCCGGTCGAAGATAGACTCATCGGTACGGGAAAGCAATTCTGAACTACGATAGTCGACGAGAGGGCACGAGGAAAGAAAGAAAGTCGAGGTCGGAGGGACGGGAGAGAGAGAGAGGGGTGTGTGCTTCTTTCATCAGAAAATAATTAAAGTTTTCTATGGAGATGATGGATTCGGGTAGCGGGCGTTCGTTCAGTCAACGTCAGAGGTCGACAATGGGTTCAATGGATGGAGCGCTCCTTTATTTAAAATAGCTTTGTGTCCACCTTCTTTCGGCGTCTCGCTCGTTCTCGTTTCGGCTGCCCTATTCGCCTTACTTCTTTCCTTCTTCGGTTTCCATCTCGCTTTTGCCAGTCGGTGCATCGACGAATCTGGATCGCGTTGATCGCCCCGGGTCCCATTCGTTTGACTCGATAATCCACAGGGTCTCCACGGCGATGCGATAGGGACAGTGCGGTGGGGGATTCGAAAGGCTAATGAAAAAATACTGTCTCGTCATCCGAGGAAATCGAATCTTCGGTGGGTCTTCGAGAACAGTTTCGTTTCTCACAGACTCTTCGATCATTGACGCTTGGATTCGGGTGTCATTTGCATTCGAAATCTATCCGCTTGGCTCTCATGCTAACGACGATAAGTCACTTATTCACTGACGGATTTACTCCAAGAAATCGCACGTTCTGATGTAAATCAGTCACTGGGTAAACAACAAAAAAAAGGTGAAATTTCTGTGATTTTATTTACCGAGTCGCAACGAGTCAAAAATCGTGAACGTTCGTGGACGATGAGTCATTGTGAAAAGTGCACGATTTTTTTTTTCTGCGTGCAGATAAAAAAATGGAATAGGAAATGAAGAGTGTTTTGACCGCTTGGGATTTTCAGAGGCATTGAAAGGTCGCCTTCACTGAGTGTCCGCAATCGTCGACCCATATCTTTCGCATCCTCCCAATTCTTCGTTCCGTGGCGTCGTCGTGGAGGATAAACTCGAGAGGATAAGACGAAAAAGCCAAGTTTTCCGCCAACCCTCTTTTCACCACCGCACGAACAACCCCGTCAAAGTCTTTTCCATCCTCCCGGGCCTGCCACCGAACAAATGACGCTTGAAACAAACGAAAAGACGCGACGCGGCGTTTGTCTTTTGTCCGTGTCGTTGCGTGTCGGCATCCTCGGAATTCAGCGTCGAATCCTTGCTGACGATTGAAGCATGCGATACACTGCGGGGTAGGGAAAAAAAATATTTCGCCTCCACGATAGTTCGGAATTTTGTCTCGGTTAGCCAAACGGTCCTGCTTAATGGCTCGGCAATGAAGAGTTTCGGTCGCTTCTGGAGATTTCCTTTTCTTTTTTTTTTTTCGAAACCACTTTAGACAAGGGATTCCGAAAAGAATTATTATTTATCATCGTTGTATAATTTGAAAAGAAAATCGGGCAACGACGATACCCTAAAAAAAAAACAGTCCTACTTATGTTTGTATATATGTGTATGAGGGGGAGTCACATTTTTCGAGAGTATTTTTTTCCGAATGTTTATTTCCAGGTGTGTTTCTTACAAGTGTATTTTTGCCTGAGGTTATTTTTTCAAGGGGGTGGCAATTTTTGTCAGGACGAATTTTTCACTTTTTTTTTTTTTGGAATTCCATAAACACCATGGGAAAAAAAATCTTTTGCCACCGCGACTATTCGAATTTTGTCCCGGTTAGCCAAATCGTCCGGTTCAACGGCATGGCGAAGAAGAGTTTAGGTTGCTCGTAGAGTTTGTACTCGTGTTTATTTATTTTTATTTTTTTAGAGGACAGCAAAGACAATCGATGAAGAAAATTATTGTTCATCGTTGCTGAATAATTTGACGGTAAGATCCGGGCAATGGCGATGGCTTTCATCGTCCTGTGCACTTGGATGGGTGAACGAACAGCGTCAGAAACACCGGAACAGAACCGTAACGGTTGACTGTACATGCGGAGCCGTATTTTCCGCAGTTTCCCTGTTGTCTTTTCTTGCGCGACCGTAAGACACCAGCCTCACCACCCGAATACTCCAGGAAGAAGCTTTATTTAGCAGATGATATTTACGACTTCCAATCCCGACGTCGCTGAACGACGAAAACCCTCCTCCTATACGAGGAGTCTTCGTCTTGGTCCGGAATTTTTATTATTCTCATACGACCTCAAAGTAAAACCGAAGATCGGAACTTTAATTTATTGACTCGTTCACCTAATTTTCTCATTAAATATAGTCGTTAAAATATGGATAAACGTTACGCACAAAGACTTATTTCCTTCTCCATACATTGTGTCGATTAATCTTGCTCTTAGCAATGATTGGGACTTTTAGTTTGTTTTAATTTTTTGGAATTGGCGACGAGAAAATTCCAGAAACCTAAAACATGATTTGCGTAAGCGAAGGTTTGTTAATGTTACAAAAATAAAGGTGTATCGGTCACGGATGTTTTTGGGCATCGCGAAGAATTCAGTCACTCGAGTACTTGAACGTAATCGCAAACGCTTGCACAGATCCCGGATCGTACGAGGATAAATCCCTTCTATGGCGATGCGCGCACTCATCGACATCGGGAGCAAACATAATATGACTGGTGCCTCGGGCGATGCGGTACTGTAGGACAATATTAGGGGTATCACAGACGGTATACCGTATCTATGGGGTAGAAACCCTCCGATTCCTCCTTCTCCGCTTCCTTGCCTCCGTACAATCCGTAAACCGGTATCCAGTAACGATTCTCCATTGCGCAATGTTTGAACCGTATAAACGTTGAAATGTACTTTAGTTTCCGTAGCTGGAATGTTTCCGTATTCTGGAATGTTTCTCCAGCCGTCCGTCGTGGTCCGAGACCTCAGTTGGCTCCATCCAGCCTTTCTTCGACTTCCCCCCACCCCACCCCCCTTCGCCCCGTAACGCGAGAACGCATCATTTTTCACCCCGGCTAACTGAATTTGTCGAACTCCTTGGACCGCCCTTGCAGCGTTGCCTTTTGCGGGCTCGATCCGACTAGCCCGTAGAGGGTTGGATCTAATTTCACGTCCATTTCGGCTACGTGAGCCGCCGCTGCTACCCTTGCCGCTTCGATTTGGGTTCAGCCGGCTTTCCCACTTGCCGGACCGATAGTCCTCCCGATCATTTATACGAATTACGCCGAGTTCTCCTCCACCGGTTCACACCCCTCGATGGTACACTGACTCGTTTGTTATTATTAGTTCCTTCTGCAAAAAGAGGGGGAGGGGGTGCGCGCACTTTAATGATCTTGTAATAAATTCCTTGTGTGGGCTTGGACATGTTTTCTCGATGGGATCCATCCAGGATTTTTGTTGGCCGCCTGGTTGTTTGAATAATTCGCGACAACGATCCACACTCATGATATATGAGGACCTCGATTTAGTTGAGGGCGACGAAATCGAGGTTGCGCATGCCCCGCCCATACAAACTCGTTTTCGCTCCTGGTGGGGACTGTTGAGAAAATTGAGGTCCTATTGTACTCGGATTGATTTCTGCTGTCCATTGATCAGCGATATTAGTAACAAAAATCCGGCAAAGGTTGCTTTACTCTCGTTCGTTATTCTTGGGAGCCGTGAATGAGATGAAACTTCTTTCTCGCTGGAAAACAAGTTGCCTCGATTTACGAACAAGAAACGATTTACTTTCGAAGCCTTACAAAACGGCGCAGCAAGACGACCTCGACTTGTGCCGGAAAGGGGAGGAGGTGTGACGAGGTCCTCGCAAGGTCCTGTCTGGGCTCCGGAATGACTTCGAGTCAATGCTCAAAAATGTTTACGGCGAAGAAACGATTTACTTTTTTTTCGCAAGGAAACAAAGATTTCTAGTCATGTGAATACAAATGGCGCGCCAAGGAGTCCCCGACGTGTGCAAGGGGTGGGCGACGGGTTTGCAGAAAAAAGGGAATAAAGTATGTCCCCGAGACCGATGGACCAACGGGCAGGCTTTACGTTAAAGAAATTAGAGAGATAATTCCTCGGACGAATACCCAATTTACCCTTTCGTCCGAGCATCTCTCCAGCCCCTCCACTCGTGGAGAAGCACCAGCAGCGTTCGGGCACCCTGGCCTTATTATCTAAAGTGCTCGGCTGGCTGGCGCGGGGTATATAGCAAGGAAAGGTTAAAAAAGGACGAAGAAAAATCCAAGCACAGGATAGCGAACGGGAAAGAACGTAAAAGCAGTAAGCCTGGAAACGAGAGCGAAATAAAAAAAAAAACAGGTAAAAAAAGTTAGGATACAACCCGGCCAACGAAAGGAGCGGAGGGAGTTGTAAAGGGTTGGAAGGAAGCGTAGTAAAAGGGAAAGAACCCAAGCCAGCGGATAGCCGGGCGAAAGAAACGGAAGAAAGTACTGCCAAAGGAGGGAAGAAGGTAGAGAAAAAAAAAAAAATAAAGCACGGACCAACGAAAGGTCCGACCAGCCGGAACTTCGTCGTCCCAGGATGTCCGAGATGCTACACGTACACATACCCACAGAAAAGGCACTTTTTTGGACCGGGAGAGTGAGAGAGGGCTTCCGCTTGCTACTATAATTTATTTACGCGAGAGATATTTTTCAACCCTTCGCACGAAGATTTCTTTAGTGGCAGGCCTGGTCGTCGCGGAATCTTTCGGACGGGGAGGAGAAGGATCCTTTCGCTCGGATAGTCCGGTAATCGGATTAGCATGATTATAAGGGTGGTGGAGAGAGGGAGGAACAAGAAGAAGACCGAGGGGTGGGAAAGGGGTGAAATGTGTTCCACTCGGGTAATGTTTTATGCTTCATTATTTTCTTCTTCGTTCTCTTCGTGATAGTCGACCCTCCCCCAATCGCCCCGGACGAGCCACGACGCTATCTGAACCTGACATCCGGGTTTTTTCGAAGCTCGGCCTATGACGAATCTCGCGTATGGGGTTTTGCGTTTACAAAAGGATTTTTCGACTGTCGTATTGGCATATTGAGGTTACGATCGAGTGACCGGGAAAAGATCAAAGGCACGACGATAACCGCAAAAATAAACCCGCCGTACCACGTCTGTCCGTTACTACTGCCTGTCCTTTGGATTTTCCATTTTTCTTTTTTTTTTTAATTTATTTTTCTGTTATACTTTGTGTCAATTTTTTTTCTACTTATTTGATACACGGTCTCTGACGTCTACCCGAAGGAATCGAATTCGCTTATCGGTGCTATTCGAAAGACATAATCGCCTGCCCGTTTCTACTGCCTGCAATGTAGTTATTTTTTTTTTCTATTATACTTTGCGCCAGATTTTTTTCACTTACTTGATGTTCAGCTTCCAAGGTCCAGATGAATCAAATACGCCTCCTACGGTGCTCCCTGACACCTTGTCACCCCAAATACAAAATGGTCCTGCCATACCCTTCCGTTTCCACTGGCAACCCTTAACTTTCTCACCCGCTTATACCGCTATACATCGCGTCCTGTTTTTCGCCAAAAAATCTTGATAAAAACTGGCATACTCACCGAAACCTCACAAACATATCAGCAGTATGAGCAGCTCGCGATAAGAGAGAGAGAGAACACGAGGAGTTTGCCGATTGCAATGGGGTTCGAAAGCGGGCTTCCATGTGGGCTGGGTCGGAGTGGGAGGTGGTGGGGTTAGGCAGGAAAAGGGTCGGGGTAACTCGGTGGAGTTTGGGTCGACCGAGTCTTTGTCGCTATTTTGGTGGACGCGCTCGGACGGATGTTCGATCGATGAATCAATCCGTTCACCGTGACGTTGACGGAGCTGCGAGGTTGGATCGGAGGGGTTGATGGGTGGTAGTGGGTTTCGGATGCACCCTCGATCGGTGATATACATGTAGAATAGTATATATGGTCGATGGGCCGGGCAGGGGTTGCGGGGAGGGTTCGCAGGGGTCCGGCAGCCCGGTGTGCAGCGCTACCTACGCCGCCGCTCATTCTCCTCACCGGGCCAACGTAGCATGCAACTGCATCTATACCAGGCGACACACATCGAACAACCAATGTCATTGGCAATGTGTGGAGGCGCGGGTGTATTAAAAAGCGGGGGTCGCTGCGGTCGCGTACCAATCACCCGACGGGGGTGACACGGGTCGAGGAGGAGGAGGAGGAGGACTACGCGCTTGGTTCCCGAAACGGTTTCGAGGGATTGCGGGTTATGCGCCCGTCCGGAGTGCACACACATTGGGGCGGTGGGGGAGGGGGCGGGAGGGAGGCTCGTTGGCGGAGGGACGAAGAATACGAGTGCGGGTGAGAGTTTGTTCGTCGGGCCATAGGCGGAAGGTTGTATACGCCTCGTACACAAACGAAACTCGACGCGCTGCGCCCCCATCGATAGCGCGAAACCCCGTTCGGAAAGCCGCCACCGAAACCCTACCCCACCGTGAAATTTTAATCGTGTCGTCATTGGGGTAGTTTGTTGCGATAACCCGACCAGGGCTACAGTGTACACGCGGATTTTGGGGGGAAAAAAAAAAAAACACAAAAAAAGGAATGGAAGAAAATTCGAGGCCGTGCTCCCGAATCCGGAAGCCTCGCTGTCATTGGTCTCGGCCATTCACCCCATTTGTCCCTCCGAATCCATCGACCCCCTTCCACCCCCCCGCACTCCTCCCGGTGATCGATTTAACGACACACCTCACTTTTGATACCCCGCGGGACACACGAAACGAGCCCGCCAACTCCAACCCCCCCCCCCCCCCCCCTCCTGCTATAGTCATTTGAGTCCCCGCGTAAAACCTCTAACTGAACGAATTTACGCAACAATATAGGAAGCAACATGTACCTCGGCCAGAACGATAACACGTCGCGGAACGATGTTTTTTTTATCGCGGGTGATCCTTCGCACGGAAATGTATTAATTTTTTTTTTTTTTCGGAAAAGCCGAGATATTATTTTCTTTTTTTTTGTTTTATTCTCGACAATGTTGTGTGGTATCGAGGTTTTTTTATCGTGTTTTTACTCTACAAGTATTTAGATTGTTATCGACAAGATTATTGCGTCTTGATTCACGGATTATTTTCGTTAAATTGTTACATGATTATTTATATCCGATGGAATGTCCTTTATACTACAGATTACACCCTGATTAGAATGTAGAAAGATTTATGCGGTACGAAGTAGAAGAAATTTAGTTTTTTTTTTTTCATTCGTCTCACGACACGGATGTGGCAATGCGTTTACAGTTGCAGCGCGTATTTGATCGAAACCACTGAGCCGCACCTTCGAAGGTGATCGCACGCAACTCGGCTATTATTGCTCATTCATTTATACATCGATGCGAACCCCCGTGACAAAATAATGTAGAAGACAAACGAGTTTGCGGCAGCTTTTTGTCGCTTTTGCTCACTCATCCGTTTCATCCCTTCCACACAGCCGTTTCATCCCTTCCACACCCCTTTCCGTACTCCGCGCGACCGGACATGTGCCGACGGTTGTGCGGCCACCCGGGCGGCTTTGTGTTTTCCATCAATCACGCGACCTTTCCACCGAACCGACCTTCCGATCGGCTCTGGGAGAGGGGTGCGAGTATTTTTTTTTTTTTCGCGTGTGACACGATGCTTTCTCCAACCCCCGTCGGTCGCTCGATTGCAATCGGAGCGAATTATTGAATCTGCTGCACTGCACACCGGAAACTCGCGGCTTAGCTCGCAAGCCCCGTTTCTCATACGGAGATGATTTTTTTTTCCTCTACGCCCTGCGAGACCTAATTTACATGGATTCGAATGAACTGGAATTTGGTGCGAGGGTTGAAAGATACAAATTTTGAGGCGATTCTCGTAGTCGACGAAACAAATGATATTCATTAATTTCACCTTTATTATAATATTTTTTTTTATTCACGTACCTAAACAGCGGATGATCACGAGCTTAAAAATTAACCGAGGTTGATTTGAATTTTACAACTCGTATAGAGACTAATCGTGAGAGGTCGAGGGGTGAAAGAAGAGAACGTTTTTCGCCGTCATTCGCAAATCTTTTCGACAAACCGCGTCTAATCTTTTTTCCCCCTCTCCGTAAAACTTTCTCCGTTGATCTCGGAAAAACCTTAATCCTTACTTTTATTTACAGTCACACGAGTCGGAGTACAACAACGTCGCGGTATAATCATTCGAGGAGTGAGTGTTTTTACGGAGACGAAAATTGTCACCGATCGAGCATCCGACTGATCTACGAATCGGTCGACGATCGTGAGGTTACTTTCTTGTCGGATTCGATTTTATCGAAATTCCGATGGGTCTTTTTCTTTTTTTTTTTTGCCAATTTTCAAAGTTCACTTCCGAGCGATCATTTGAGACCTTAGGCTAGACTATCGATAGAGAACGTGGGTGGGGGGAATGACGCGTTTTGCGCCGTTACAATATTATTATTTACAAGACCTTAAGAATTATGAACGTAAACCCTGGTTAGTCCTCGAGTCCATGCAAACAGTATACGAGAAACGCGCGTGGAACCTCGATCACCGAAGAACTGACTGAGTCCGTCGTGTTAAACGAAGCGTCGCTGAGGTCAACCTCATCGAGGACTAGAAATACGGATCACCTTTTTTTTCTTTGGATCTCACAAGCCGTCAATAAAGACTTCCAAACACGACCTCAACCCTTCCCCGCCCGCGGTCAATTTCGACCACACCAGATCCGACCGTTCGGCGAACTCTCTCAAGACCTTACCGACCCCAATAAGACTCTCCAAGCGCGAATCCGACGGGTTTAACATCGGTCCATTTTCACCGCAGTCAATTTCCGACCTCACTAAAGGGGCAATGCGGTAAACTTTCTCACAACCCCTTACTTGACCTCAATATGGTCTCCACACGTGTCTGGGCTTCGGACTTCTGTCCTTCTTCGGCACAACAATTTCTCTCTCGACCTCGACCTCATCGTCCTTCCGCCTCGTCGTCGTTAGATCTTGCCCGACATTTTCCTTGTCCTGACAACCCCTCTTCGTACTGAGGTCGACCGAACCCTCGAGCCTTATCTTGACAGTGAGGTCACCTCTTCTCGACACGTGACCGATGTCCATCTGTACCTCGGATTCGTTGAGATTCTCGATGCTCGGTCTCAACTGTTTGCTCGTCTCTCTGAAACCATCTCGTGTGCTGGTGTTATCCTCGGCATCGAGGTCACATCTCGTATGCGATATTCTGGGTGAGTCCTGTTCAGCTACGGAATCCTCGCTCCTCGCCAAATCCGTCGTCATGTGATTGTGATCCTGGGTTCTGTCGTCGACCTCAATGCTACCCTCGGGACTCTCGACCTCCCTCAACGTTTCCTGATCAAGATCCTCGTCCTGCTGTGTCTCATCGTCGTTTCTTCGCCTCTCGGTCTTCGGACTTCCGCTGGTGCTTCGCAACTTTCTGAGGTCCTCAAGATTCGCCTGATCGGGTCTCTGACGACGTTGCTGAGCAACCCTGAGCGCCAGGGCGTGCCAATCCGGATCGAGAACGTACTGCTGTGTGTGATACGACAGAGGATTGTAGAGCCACGGTGACTGCGGCAGAAGTGGACCGAATATCGTGCCGAAGAGCGAACCCGCCCGGAGTAGATGAAGTCCTGCATCGACAAAAAGACAAACCAGATGTACTCGTGCCGGTTAACCGTCAAGAGTAGATTAAATGCGACAAAACAGAGACACGTGCTCCGTCCAACGGGTCTTACCTTGGAAATGCAAATGCTGTCCCGATGGACTCGCCGCGTTGGTGTTGGTCGTCGTCGCAGGTTCCGCAGGTGGTGTTTGCGCGGTCACCGAGGCCGTCGTTAGCAAACCCGGTCCCGGCGCCGGATTTCCCGGTGACTCGGTCGGTGTGACTTCCCGCACCGATACGCTGATCGGCCCGAGATCGTTTCTGCTCGTCGAGTCTAGATCGCAAAAACAAGGAACAATACGATATAATTATTATCCGACTTCTTCGATGAGGTCAACGGGCGATAACGATACGCAGATAACTCTATAGAGGGCAAACGTATGAAAAAAAAAGTTTCTCTTTTTATTTTTAATATCCTGTCTTGACATACCGGTTGACGTTGGCCCCGTTAATCTCGGTGATCTTTGCTCGATGGCGTGATGAAAGGGGTTGAAAGCCGATGCTCCGCCAGTCGCTTGTTGATGGGGATGCTGCTGTTGCTGTTGCTGCGAGTGGAGTCCCGGAAGTGGGGGAATGCACTGCGGCGGCAGGGAACCCCGCGGTAAACCGCTCCATCCTTGGCCAGCACCTTGCTCCAGACCGAGGTGTTGAAGACCTAACGGTGCACGACAATAAATTCAATCGTGAAGCGCTCGAAAAAATATTGCAGAATATGTTGTATAAAAAAGAAATGAAAAAAAAAACAAAACTAAAAAAGCTAGACTAACAAGGATGTGGGGGAGGATCAGGTGGGGTGAAACGGACTATCGTCGCCAGTTTTTCGCGGTAGTACAAAACTGGTGAATGTGATCAGATCCGAGAATTATTATTTCACACCCTAATCACTTGAAGCCATTTCTACCGGAATTACCCAACCTCAACAAAAGTCCCATCTCATCGTGAAAACACGTGGCCGTTTTACCCCACTGTCATAAATCCGAAAACCTCCGAAGTACCGGCTCACCCCGGTAATTCGCCCAAATCAAATTCTCCCGCATCCCGATCCATCGATGCATCGGCGGCGTCACCAATATTCCTTCGTCTAACGAAATTTGAAGTTACCCAATATCGATCCGAGCGACTTCATCGTCGAGGGTTCTATTATCCCGACAATTAAATTTTCCCCGATGCAGCCTCACCGCATCGACCTTTTTCGTCCCTAACTTTGATCATTATATCCCGTTGGTGATAACGCACCAATCACGGTCCTTCGACGATGGTCGCGGCCGGGAATGCATATACCATTGTCATCGTCGCTGCAGAGTCAAGTGACTATCGTTTCAATAGAAACTATATAAAGCCCCGCGATAGTTCCGTACCGTGATAATGCGCCTGGCAGAACGGAAGCCTTGTCATCGCGGCGACGCCTCAATTTTAGGCCCGTTTCACCCCATCCGCGATTCTCGTTCAACCTCCTCGTCCAACACCCCCCCCCCACCACCCTCCACCCTCCACGGCTCTGGTCGTAATCCCTTCGGTACAGCATAGAACCTTGATCAATAGGACATTATATCGTCATCTGGACGGAGCAGTTGAAAAATTCCGTAAAAGCTTCCGAACCCGCTGGCATCCCGCGTGGCTGCAGCCTCCGATTCTCGGTCCTCTCCCGGTTTGGGAGCGAGCCTCGCGATAGGGGAAGGGTAAAAGAGTGAACCCCGAAGTGATCGCCGCTCTCGGGGAAGGGTTGAAAGTAAACGTGGTGGGAGTAGAGTAGTCGGTGGTGGCGACGGGGACGGGGGTGGGGCGGCGGTGGTGATGCTCGGAACTTGAAGAAAGAGGGGTAAAAAGTAGAAGGGATGGAAATCGTCGTGTCCACGGCGAGGCCGTTTGGGGTAGGGATGGTGAGTGAGTCACTGGCGCGTGGGCGGCACCCGCGAAGATTGCGGCCAGCGGGATTGGCTGGCCGCAAACCCCTGCATCGTTCGCGTGCGGGGCACATCCGGTGGGTCGAAGGAAACCGGGGGGGCTTTTCGTGGCTGCATACTCTCACAAATACTATTTTCCCTTTCTCTGGCACGAGGCCCGACGATGCACTGGCGCACACAGAGCCACCGACTGGGAAACGGGCGGATTCGCGCTTGTGTTGCGCCAGGCGGACGACTCGTTCGGATCGCGACGACCCCTGGCGGCCGGCCGCGAGGAAAAACCCCGACGCTCGTGGTGGGGATCCAAGGTTAGGGGAAGATTTTTAAGCTCACTTTCCCCCGCCAACGCGGTCAAACTCATTTTCCATGATATTCCCCTCGGCTCCGGCTCGCTTTAAGCTCCGCGGACTTGTCGAGAGCTAAAGGACACCGGCGCTAGCTATCGCGCGCTCCCACCGCACAAAGCGGCACCATAGCGCCCACCCGGCTAGAACCGCGTTGGCCGCTTGTCCGTTAGCGCCAGGTTTGCATCCACTTCTCGGTACACGCTCGCCCCCGTTACTTTATGAGGAGGGATTAAGACGACGATAAGGGAGACTCTCTTCGCGACGACTTGGAAAAGCTTCCGTATCTACTATTTCCGGGCGCCTCGCTCTGACCCGGCATTCCGTTACCCGAGCAGTCTAGTGAATGTCCATGGAAGGGTTCAGCGAGAACCTCTTTCAGGATAGATTCAAAAGGGACTTTTTTACTTCCAGCCGAGAGAATGGATTTTTTTCTGAACAATGTTCTCTCATCGTGAATGTCGGCGAGTCGCTGGAATCCTTCGACTGTGGATGCATTCGCATTCCCTTTCGGCGACATCGCCTCGTTCGGGTGATCGCGATAAGCGCCCCAAACTGAAATCAACTCGAGCTGGTTCTCATTTTGTAATTTCAGACATCAGGTCGTTGGTTCTTACAGGACAAATTGCCTGACATCGAAACAGGGTCGCATATCAATCAATCCAAGAAACGATCTGACTAGCCCAGAAACCTTCGCCCCGATGAGCGAGAAATCTCGGTGGTCGCGCAGTCTCGGAGTGCGCGTTTTGAATTCGATAAAGGGCGCCGTCTTCTCAGACCTTCGAGCCTGGCATTGCCCTCGGCTAGACACCTAAAGCCAGGAGCTCCGGCGGGATTTCGCCACCGGTGCCCCAACAGCGAACGAAATTCCGGGTCCCTCGCTTGCCGGCGTCTCGTCCTCTTCGGCCCGGCCACCCCTTTCTCACTCTTTACTCACCGGGGCGATAATTCCGAAAACAAATGAAGACTAATGAGAGGAGGGCCCGCCGATGACTGCGGAGCTTGCAAGGGGGAGCTTTCCGCAAAGACCTGCGTTGGAGCTGGAACGCGGATGCTTTTGGGAACCGTCGTGTAGGGCAAGGAGGGTCTACGGGTTAAAGGAGTCCTCGCAAGGACGTAGGCGTCTTCTTCGAGGGGGTGAGAAATGTCGGGCTTAAACGTTACGGAGTCTCCGGTCCGGCTCATCCCACACCGATTCACCCAACGTCGCGGTGTTGCCCTTCGTCCCAAGAAACTCCTCTCCGCCCCTCGATAAGGGTTTACCTCCAACGCGCACCGATCCCAGCTCCGAGGGATGATGTATTATCCGCGCAGCATGTTCAGAATGTGTGCTCGGCCCGCGAGTCGAGCTGGCCCGAGCGAGGGCTGCCGAGAAAGAGAACGAGAGACCCGAGGGGCGTTCCGGACGAGAACTGCACGAAGGCCGTTGCACGATGTAAAGTACCCGTGTTACAACCCTACAACCCTCTGTAGTTCTCTGTGTTAATCGTCGAAACTACGAGCAATCAATTTATCAGAGTCCAACCATATGCGGGCAACTCGTGGAGCGGACTGACGAACAGCTCGGATAGTCGTTTCATCTAAAACCCATTCAATGGAGGGGGGGGGGGGAGGAGGAGAGCGACGGACTTTAACGGGGTTCGACTAACCGACCCTAGTGGTCACTGCAGTTGGCTATGTTTGTGCATAGTCATCGCCGTTTTTCTTCTTCATATTGCTTCCTCACACAGGAAGCTATTTTTTGGTCGCCGAGTGAGGAAATCGAAACTCGAATTTTTGGAGTACTTTGAATAGTCTGGAATGTCAAGAAATGGGGTAGTTTATGTATGCGAGTGTGAGGGGTGTATCATTCGGATAGACTATGACTCGGGGATGGCGAGATGAAATTTGATACACTAGTTGAGTGGTCGCGTCTCTTCTTCGGTGCAATTTTCATGAGAGTTAAAAACCCGGTTCGAAATCTTACGCAATTTTGATGGGTTTGGAAAGAGGGTGTGGTAGGTCGAATTTGCACAGATTTTGGGGTGTCTCAAAAGTACACTGAAACGTGCTGTACTCAAAGATCTCTGATGTTGAATTTGACCGGATTTCATGGAATTTTTTTTTTTTTCTAAAATCCTTCTTTCACATGAAAACGGATCAAGACTGTACAACTTTTTTTTTATATTATTTTCTCGAGATAAATAAAAAATTGTGTACACAAAAAAATAATTCTTCAAATTATCGTACAAGCGTAATTATAATTACAATGACTGCGGTTTTTTGAAATCTTGATAGAGGAGCGTTTACACGCTTCTTCGCTCTACCACTTGGTACTTCTCATCCGTATTGCCGCACGGTTCGATTCTCGAGCCCGGAGCTTCGTCGCACTCCACTAGGTGTCAGTATTTGACCCGCTAGGTACAAAGTTAAACAGATGCGTGTGCCAGAGAGACAGTTGTAATTTTCAAATTACATCGCGGTAAGTCATCGCGGTCGGTAATAAAAACTGCAAGAATTTTTTTTTTAAGCCTGCTACATTTCTTCAGGGAAAAACCAATTTGAGATGGATGCGCAAAAAGAATGTACACCTCAAAATATAGTTAATTAAAAAATTGCCAGCTTTTAATTTCCAATAAAATTTATATTCTAAATTCGGAGACCCCGAACACGAAATCATTGCAATTAATTTTCGTTTAATAATAATAATAACAGTAATAATAATATTGTGAAACAAATATTTAAAAAAGGATTCTAAACGAAATTTCGTAATGAATTGCTCGACTAAGTCCAGCGAAATAACTGAAGGGACAGAGGTAAAGAAGATTTCAGTCTTCGCTTCTTGTGTTGGCAATTCCATTCAATTCAGGGTAAAAGAGCACCCCTCGCGGGAAACGTGGTCGAAACAAGCTAACGGAAAATCTCGAGAGTCGAAAACTTAAAGAGGTATTAAGAGAGGGAGTTGAAGGTAGGGCAGGAGGCGGAGAATACAGTCAGAAGAAGCAGAAGGTCCTCTAAGCTCGGTTCGTATATATTTCGACGAAGGATCTCGAATCGTGAGATACATAATAAATTAATTCGCGTATTTTCCTGTCTTCTTTATCTATTCAAATCTATGCAAAACGGGCGTTAAAACGCCTCCTCGACCGTGCTCAACGGGGCACGGGGCTGTTACTACTTCTTACTTGTCTCGGGCGCGCGTTAACCCCTTGCCGGCTTCGCACCCTCGTTCCTCCTCGGTTAACAGACCTGGCCTCTCTCACTCTCCGGCTCCCATTCGCTCTCTGTCACGCTTTCACTTGCTAAGGATGTTAATCACCAAGAGGCCGTACTTTATAGGCGCCTAAGCGGGGCTCTTAGCGCGTTAATTTCATAAGTCTCGATCATTCGGTGTGAACGATAAAGGCGATGCAATTTTTTTTTTTTTCTTATCTTATTCATACTCGACAGAAGAAAAATAATAAAAATATTCATTACGCGGCTTTTTGTCGTAGGAAAGAAATAACGAAAAGATGAGCCGCTTCGTTGCGTGAAAATTCTGAAATAGAAAATATACCGTAGACTCGCCATTTTTTTTCAGACGGAATCCACGATTTCACCAAAAAAAATTGACCTGATGCAATTTAGTGTGACGAAAAATTCGATCGGATTCCGAAGCAGAAATAAATGAATAATTAGAACGCTTCACCTTAAACTCGCTGATTTTTTTTCAGAAGGATTCCCCGCTGGCTTTTGACAAAAAAAAAAAATTTCACACTTCGCCATAAGTGTAAGACGATCGGACTGCCGTAATTTAACATTCCTTTTTGCCCGCCTCGCCTTCGTCTGTTGAATCACTCTTTCCATCCCCCTTGTTCGTTTACCGCCAGCCCTTTCATTCTCGCTCGCCAGAAGCTTCGAGCCCGTTTCTCGTCGTCGTCGTCGTCGTCGACGTCGTCGTCACCGTCGTAGTCGGGTGTCTTTGCACACCCACCCCTTTTACGCCCGTTCTCATTATCGCGACGTAGAGGGTCGCCCACCCCCTTCTAAAATGCCAGGCTGGGAAGGTCTCCGGGGTTTCCGAGCGCGCACCCACACAACGATACGAGCTCGTAGAGACGGTGACGAGGTGCCGCTGAACAGGCAAGCAGTTCCTTGTCCGGGTCGAGCGTGGACAACGATTTTAACCGATACTGCCATGGCGACTGGCTGGCGCGAATCACAGAAATTCAGGAAAAAAAAATGTACACTTTGAGACCCCAAATCATCCAAACAAAAAATTAAATATTAAAAAAAAATCTATCTAATCTACAAAAAAAATTCTTAAAAAAAAACACTCAAATTATGGGGGTCCTGATGATCAGTGGAGGAAATGTCAGAGTGATGTGAGAATATTCACCAGTTACTACCCTTAGTAAAAAATTTTAAAAATTATGGAGCAAAGGAAATTTAAAAAAATATATCAAGTTTATCATGAGACTCACAAGACGTTGCTTCAGGTTTCGCATGTACGACGGTAGGTAGATAGAAAAATCTGCTCTTTGGTCAGCCGAGATGACGAAGGGTATTATTAGTCGGCTTTCGGTGGCCCGAGGAGGAAAAGACCCGGGAGTCCGGTCACCGGACCGGATTAAAAGACGAAACGCGCGAAGAAAGGTCAAGGGATGTTGAAAAGGGAGCACATCGAGAAGACACCCCAACGCGGAGGGCGAGATGTGACGCGAATTTGAAGAAACCTTCGTAATTCGAGACACACCGCTTAGGTGGCCAACCGTTGGGGGAAAAATGTTCCCTCCAGCGCTAGACGACTTCTGGCACGGTCTAAAAGAGTTTAAAGTCAACGGCACAAAATGAAGCATAGGCGAGTCTTTTAAAGCTGAAAACTCTAAGGAACTGGCAAGCACTTTGTATTACAATACGTGCTTGAAGATTTTTCCACTTTCATATATATTTCCACATATACTTGTTAATTCAATGCATATTTCAAGTACCTTATAGATCAATATGTATCTAAAGTACGTAATAAAAATTCCGCCTTAATGTTTAATATAGATTTAATTTTTAATGTCACCAACCATAGAAAAAAGTTTCAAAGTGTTTCCATTGTCAGGCTTCTTACAACCGACATTAAATCCTACTTTAAGTAAGCTCCAAGTTCCGTTGTTTTTCTCTTTCGCCAATCCTTCGGTTGGTCTAAAATACGAGTAAGATTATTAACAAGGTATTCTCGAGAGCTCTCTGTAAATACCTCGGTAAAAGTTTTTTTCTTTTTTTTCTTGCGACTTGAAATAAAAGAGCCCGTGAATTTACTGCAAAACGATCCTCATGGAAACGCAGTCTCTCGCTATTCTTTAATTCAAGAACCCGGGACAGTTTTAAACTCTCCGTGCCTTCTAACAATCTCCCCCAAATGAGGTAAAGGCCACCTTATTGAAACAGGGGTTGCGATTTTTCCGGGCTCCGAATCCTTCGCACCTAAACCCTCGGCTGTACGGAGAACGCCTCGCCACGCGGAGGCGGTTAATTGACACGGGGAGGTCGTCGACGAGGGTGGAGTGGCTGCTACTGCTTCTCGTGTTCTTGTTAACTCGAATCCTCAATCGTGCCGCTGGCCTCTTCGGCCGAGGAGGCTGCGACGGAGCAACTAACTTTTCTTCGTCTTTCACGATTTTTCATCCCCTCGACAGAGTCGACGGCGGGAACGTGAATGACGAGATAGACGACGGAACGAAGAAAGGTGGAGAGAGCCGTGCAAAAAAAAAAAAAAAAAAAAGATCTGGAATGAGGATAGTCCTCTGGCATCAGCGAGGGCGACGTTAACCGAGAATCAGAGTAACGGTACTTCCGGATACGCGACGAGGGTGTCTTAAGCCCGACGACGATCTCTTCGCTTTTTTCTTCCGCACTCAACCGGCAACCAAACACTTCCATCCATATTAAATTTGTTTTTTTTTTTGTTACCCTTCGAATTTCAATGATCAATGACAAAACGGCACTGACATGCACGGATAAAAATTGCCTCAATTTTAGGATACCTGAAGAAAAAAAAATGATCGCGAACCATCGTGCCACGAGGCAGGAAAAATTTAATATGCGGAACAGTGAGAAGACAGCGAGAGAAACGGTCGCCCCTAAGAGAGCCCGAATGTTTCGGACACTGAGGAGAACGTGGAAGGCGGAACAAGGAAAACCCTTGGGGGTTCCCGACGTGTCTGAGTGAAACCCGTAAAATTCGCTGCTCGGCAGTCTGCCGTTGAGGTAGTAGCAGGCACCGAACGAAATTTAATAACATCCCCCTAGTTACACCTCAATGGGCACCTTAACAACCTCCGCACTGTGAGAGCGGGCAGGGTGAGCCGAGCCAGCTACGGAGCCCAGTGGATACCCTCGTGTCTTTCACCCTCCTCTGGCGCCTCCACTGCCGTACAACCACCTCCGACCCCCGAGCGAACCGACCTCTCAACCCCTGCAACTGACTCGGTTCTCGCTCCTTATCAACCCCCGGACGCGGATATCTAATAAACCACCTCTCGAAACACACCCGGCACACAACGTGCCATGCGATACGCCCTCTCGAGAGTCCTCGCACCGTCGCGTTTCTCCATCGCTCCACACGACCGCCGTATAGCATCCCCTTTCGTCTGACCAGCGCCGAAAGTGACCTCTCGCATAGTGGACAAGCCGGTGGCGCAACCTGCCGTCCGACGCGCGAACTTCCCCGTCACCGAAAGGGTTGCGCGCGGCAGAGATCTGACGGAAATACCTGGTTGGTAAGCGCGACTTTGTCGGAACTGCAGCAATGACCTCACGGGGTAACGATGGAGTCGATGGCGCCAAATTCGCGCGAGAAGCTCGCCAAAAGCTCCGACGAATTCACGCCGCGATTATTCGGGTCTCCGTAGTATTTCCTCGACGCTCGGATCAGCCTTTTTTTCGCGAATTTATGACGAAATGTTTCATTTTCGAGATACAGATTTTCATATTTTTCCATCTTCATTTTCGTTTATTTATTCATTGATTTCTGTAGATCATGAGCAGGACGACCCGGGACTTCAGCAGATTACGCGGGGATATCCTTAAAAATTCACAGGACATTCCCTTGACTGCGAAAGAAAAATGTTGATGATCTACTTTGGTACTCTATTGAGTGACCAAATGTTGGGCGTTGGTTCGAATTTCTAAAAGGTTACGCGGTGCGAGGAGGCAACGGGGTATCGAACTACAGGCTAGAGATCGACTACTGGGTTGAATTCGGGGGATTGGAAGCTGTTGCTACCGATCTATAGAGAGGCGGGGGTGGAGGGGGAGGGGGGGGGGGGGATCAGAGCGAGACTGAAGCTCCGTTAAGCCGCTTATCATGCCGAAACAATACAGTGTCGGTGCACCAGTATCAGTTGCCCCTCTCGCCGCCGATCGCCCATTCGTCGACTGTGGTTCTCTCCCTTACTCAGCATCCGCTCTCAACGTCCCTTCGTCACCGATCCGGTGGCTCGCGCTTCGTCTCTCGCTAGTCCCATCAAAATTTTCGAAGCTTTAAACAAATTCGAATGGAATTTTGATCCCTCGCCCACTTTAAGCGCCCGAGCAAATACCCTCGGGTTTCGACACCCCCCAATGGCGGAAGTAGGCATCAGTGACACACACAACGCCGCTTGAGAGGTGGCGAGAACATTGCGTACCTACCGGATCCCCGAAAATATCCCTGACTCGCTCGCGTTGTCGTCGCCATTCGACAGGACAGCTTAACCGCAGTTGATATCGTGGGTCAGGCTACTTTCGAATCGATATTATCGTTCCACGATACCAGGCTGTTTGATCGTGAAGGAAAAAATATATTTTTGGAAAATTAATGGTGAGTCGGACTTCACTGGGGTCACAGAGACGAGTTGACTCAGTATTGAAGGGTTCGTTGTTTAGAAGCTTGCTCCTGATTGGAAAAATTAATTTGTTGGCCCAACAGATTTTATGGCTCGACCGTTCGATTTACTCGATTAATTTGTTGACTCGGTAAATTTATTGGGGCCAACAGGCGAAATCGATCTGTTAACCAAATCAATAAACCGATTTGTTCACCCGACTTATCCGTTGGACGAAGAAACAATTTGTTGATTAATTACGAAAATCTTTTTTTTTTCTTCGTGCAATAGTGATGCAAGATTCAGTGTCAGATTCACAAGCTCATTGACGTATTTTATTTCAACAGGAATATCGATGATCATCCCCATAAAATCCACAAGACCCAAATTGAAGTTAGCAGCTCCAGGACCCACGATATGGAGCGGTTTCTCGAATACTCGAGTAAGTATCGCGGAATCAATAGAGAAAAGCCTAGGAACTCGCACGATGCTGGATGAAAAGCCCCATCCTTGATCAGAGCCTTCCTCACTTAGAGACCTTGACGAAACTCAATTTTAACTCGACCCTGGAGTTCCAGCTCCCGCAATGAAGCTTCGGGTTGGTCTCCTTTACTTCCTTAGCAATTTTGACACCCTCGGCGTGGCGCGGCAGGTGACAAGAAGTTGGCACCGAGGCAAGACGCCGTTGTCGAAGGGTTGAAACGAGACCGAGGGTGGAAGCTAGGACCGAGAAGGAAAGGAAGAGTTTCGAGCTGGCAGAAGTGTTATGCCGAGGACGTAGCTATACCTGGCCTCAAAGGGTGGTCGGGCTGCAAACTTAGTTATCTTTAACGGAGCCTGCACGGATGCTGTACATCAAGGTCTAATCACAGAGGGGTAAAGAGAATCGGTAGTGAGTAGGGAAAATGAAGATGGGGAGTCTTCAATGAAAAAAAATTAAAAAAAATAAACAAGCCGTATCGTTTTGCCCCCAATTCGTATCAGGCGTGTATCAAAACGAATCAGTTGACTCAACCAATGTGTTGGTCAAGTACAAAAATCGCCCAGTTTTTTTAATCACTCGCTAGTCTGTCACTTTCCTATAGTTTTGAAAATTAAAAGACGTGGACGAAAAATCAGTGAAATTATTATTTAAATGATTAATCCTGACGTGGATGTTCTTCGAACGGATCGAAGATGTGAAACTGAATTTGAGGATTTAAGGAAATAGATGGGTGACGTTATGGTACATGATGAGACTCACCGGACAGCTTAAATCCCAGGGAATCTTGCGGATGTCCGAAGGCAAATGGCCGTGGTCCAAAGTGGTAGGGATGGAAGGCGTGCTGTCCTGGAACGTGAGTTGCTTTCCTTAGTAGATCGTCCAGATTGGGGTACACTGTGTATACACACAAAGGGTCGTCTACTGAAGCTTCGCTTGCTTTATATGTCTCCTTTTTTTTTTACTATTCATGATTCTCACACCCATTCCTTCCGCCTCTGCCTCGACGAGTGTTCGGTAAATTTTGTAACGGGGGAGACCTTTGTGGATCCCGATAAAAGGTTGTTCGATCAATTTTGCACCGACAAAGGACGAATAACGACTTGATTTTTTCAGAAGTTCAATCGTTATTCAGTAGAAGCACTCACACATGATTACGAGTTGTTATTTCGTGAACGGAAAAAAAAATTGAGTCGTTAAATAATTTATCGTTGAGAATACAAAAAAAAATCAGAAGCTTTTTTTTATCGTTCACTTTCATACGTTCAATATTTCTTGAATTAGTATGCATTTTCATTGCGAATGCAAAATTTGACGAATTACCTTGATGACACAAAAACAGAGCGTTCAGAGAATTAGATTGAAAAATTTATTTGAATAGAGTACTGCGAAATAATAAATACTGAATAACAAAATTATTGGACTCACTTGTCTTGGACCTTGGTTCTCTCGGCCCGTCGACGGTAACCTTGATGGCTTTCGAGAGAGTTGCGACCTGCGGTGGCGAGGTTGCCAGCATTATCGTGAGGGTGAAACTCTTGCCTGGAATGAGATCGAAATAGCAATTATTAAAACGGACACCAGGCGACTTGATATTTAAACATTGCCTATCAAAATATTTCCAACTTATACGCTCCCTACACAAATATGAATCGTTACACGATAGAATGGCTAAAAATCCCGAGGTACATTTCTCGAAATACACGAGGGAGAATTGGCAATAAAAAAAAAAAACCACACCGAAAAAATTCCCGCACAGCTCGCTTCAATAATCCTCGATCCATGCCGACCGATATTTCAACAAGTAAACCGAAGTACTTATTTTTCAAATTCTATTAAAAAAAAAAAAAAAATCTAATGAAAAAATTTTAAATTTCACCCTTAAGTCGATCGGGCGGAGCGCCAATAATTTAATTTCTGGACGATGTCTTCGAGCCATCGAAGCTCCGATGGAACAATGAGCATACACGACGAAGTGGAACAAGCTGCGAGAGACCGAACATGGTGCAACGAACCGTTTCGCAACTCGGAGTGGAAACAGATATATATAAAGAGACCAAAAAAAAAATAAACGACGGCTACAGATCGAGATAAAGTTTTACCAGCGTTTTGGTATGACAGAGGAGCCCTGCCATGTGTGGGTAGTGGGTTAGGGGTGAGATTCCCGGAGCACTCGAAGCTCGCTTGAAGAGCTGCAGACGTGGAACGCGGTCAGGCGGGGGGGGGGGGGGGGGAAGAGAGGGTGAATCGACGAAAAGAGTAAAAACTGCACGCGGAGGTTTGGGAGTAAAAAAAGCCCGACGGAAGTGCGAGTGAATCGCGGCCGGTGGTGTGGCTTGAATTGGATTTGAATAATAGATATCCGGACGCTAAACCGAGAAACCAAAGCGGTTATAGCCCACCTTTATGGTTTTTAATCCGTTCCGTGGTTGAGCTATCGCACCCTCAGGTAATGCAGTAAATCGAGGATGTACACGTTTGCGGGATAAAAAATCGAGCAATTCGAATCCGTCGAAATAAATTCGCGTCGCTCCTATCGGTGGACGTGGGAACGATGAGAAAAAATGGCCTCGTGAGACATAAGATCTACATGACTTCCGGTTTGATAAGTAATTTTTCAAACGGAAGTACCGTGCTGAAAAAAATGTTACTTCCTCACAGGCAAAATCACTTCTCGACCGGAAGTGACGTTACGCTGGAAATATTATTAATCTCTAAGATTCGCAAATTTCGGTAGGAAGAAATTCCTTGCAGGTGTCTTCACGAGGGAAAAAAAATTTGATTTCGTCGATGAATGACTATATGGCGATAAAAATTCTCAGACGTAACTATCGCGTCGGTATCGTGGACTTTAATTCGTCAATACAAATCATCCCCCGTGGCGAGCGATAACTGTACACTTTTACGCCGAATAAAAAAGATCCGATACATAAGTCACGCGCGATTGTGGTAGTTCTTGAAGAGCCAACAACTACAATCGACGGTGAACGCGTCACATAACAAGCAGTGGTCAATGTTGCGTGAGGAACGTTAACACTGGAAACAAAACACAAATGTGTCGGAAGTAAGGGGGTGGTTTGGGGCGGGAGGGGTAGGAGGGGGGGGAAGGGGGTTGGAAAGGGCTTTTGCGAGGGGGCGAATAAACGAGTGGCGCCACACTGTCGATGTTTGCTCTCTTTCTGCGTCGATGTTTGCTCTTTTTCCGTCTGTCCTCTGCAAAACTCAACCACCGTTTCTGTTGCACCCTTCAGCAGCGCGATTCTGCCGGGAATATGTTAATGCCGTTGACAGTAAACGACCCCGTGGGGTTGCCGGTACCCTACGCCGTTTTCAACCCCCAGTAGTCGCGAAAATATGACGACGCTAGTCGTGAAAGCGGAAAAACTTTTCGATCGTTAAGGATTTTTCCTTCCGGGAAGCCCCGGAGCAGGGAGATGTGGATCGAAGGAATGTTGGCAAGTGGATTCGCTCGATGACCTGATTTCCTAATAATTTAGCTTCGTGGAAAGGTGCGAAACTCGGTCGGACTATTCGAATTAACGATTCAACGATTTTCCACAGGAATTCAAAGTTTTCTGATAAAGTCATTCGGGAAAAGTGTGTCGGATCTGATGGCCTATTCGTAACGAACCGTTGGATCTTCACGGTTGAGGAAGACGATTAGCTAGTAAGGCTTTTTTTAAGGCCGATTTTAGACTAATTTACCTGGATTTATCGAAGATTACGAAATCCGATCGAAGACAGGTAAAAAAATGTTTTCGAGGCACCGGAAAATAGAGAGAAAATGTTTCCAATTATCTGTCACATCCGCGTGGTTAAACTGTAAATCGACTTGATTTTTTTTTTTCAGCATTTAT
Source organism: Listrodromus nycthemerus (assembly GCA_963978505.1). NCBI lineage: Eukaryota > Metazoa > Arthropoda > Insecta > Hymenoptera > Ichneumonidae > Listrodromus > Listrodromus nycthemerus. Next base: position 6,443,138 of record OZ021686.1, on the reverse strand, counting down.
GATTCAAACGCAAGCTCTATTTTACGACGATGTTTGCTTTCACCCGCGTTGCCACGTGCAAGTTTTTATTAATTATAACGCGTTAAACACAGGCCACCGAATCCGCCGGTGGTATTACGTTCCGGTTTTTATGGTCAACCACGACGTTTAATGGATCTTCCTCACCCCCTCCGCCGCTGTTTCTATCGCTCCGGTAAATAGAGAGCGCATCGCGCATACCGGCGTTTCCAGTCTTTAATTCATCCGCGACCCTCTCATCGCTTTATTTTTATTTATTTTTCTCAAAAATCTCCACACGCGTTTGCATACCACTTTAAAAAATACGCAGATTTTCATAATACGTAATTTCACTTCATCTGCAACGAAAACAAAAAAAAATTACTTTACGACGTCGTTTCTTTAATTTGGCTCGTAAAACCGAAATAGAAAAAAAAAACGCATCTGAAGCATTTTCTTAGTCTTTTATGCCCAATTTTTTTTTATTTAATTTTTTTTCCAATCATTTCCACACGCGTTTGCGTACCAATTTAACCATTCGTAGGTACTTGAAACTGAAAAATTTATTCATATCTATCTCTGCGATTAATTAAAAAAACTGGTTCATCATGTGGTTCGTTTAATTTGCCTCGTGAAACGGAAATCGGAAAAATGCTCGACTTGCCATGACGCAAACACAAAGATCCACATCGTCAAACGGTGAAATAATGACGGGGGTTTTCGAAACGTACGACATTCAAGCTCGGCACCTAACAAGGCCGCTGTGTTTATTGCCAGCCTGACGTGTTCCATGACGGTTGCTTTTCACGGTTCCGAGAGGCGGGCGCCTCGGAAGCTAAAGGTGATGGCAGGCATTTTAGGGGTGTTTATGAGGCATTATGTGTAACTCGGCGGAAGAACGATCCCCCGACGTGTCTGGGATGCCTGTTCGTCCCCTCGACACTCGCATACCTCGGCTCGGAGTATCCAAACGGCCTACTATATTGCCTCGCGCCTTTGTAACTTTCCGTCCCAATTCGATTGCCTGCGAATCTTGCTCGCTGTTGCACTCTCACCACGCGCGAATCGCGCCCCCTCTGTCGTCCTCTGTTTCGGTATGATGCGGCAACTTTTTTTTTCCTCATTTTTCACCCGACCAATATTTCGGGTGCGAAAATCTACATAATAAAAAAATTCATTTCGATTGAACACTCACGCCGATAATTATAGACACTCGTCGATCCCTCCAGATATCAATTGATACTTGCGGATACTCACAGGTAGTCACAAAAATTCCCAGATTCAGGTATTCCAAAAAATTCCCAGTTGCTCACAGATACTCGCGAATAATCATGAATTATTGTGGATACCGACGAATTTGACTCGCATCTCTCCTGATATGTAAATTGAATTTTTTCATTTAGTAAAATCTTCTGGCTGATAACTGGTTCATCGCGGTATGATCGGGAAAATTTCTACCTTTTTGCTTCTTCGCATGGGAAACTTTTCTCAACGAAAATTGTTCACGAGATTTTAACGCCAATGGCGGAGTGACGAAGTTATGAAAAGTCTCGCTCTGAGCAGCCCGCACACGTCAAGTTTACCCAGGGATCATGCAGTGCTAAAAAACTCCCCTGTTTGCCGGGGAAAAACGAGAGCCCGCTGGCTTAAGCCCCCTATCCGTTCACCCACTCGCCATAAGGGAAGCAAAGGCGGGGTGATTCTTCACTGGGAGTTGCCCAGGGATCGTTATATTCCGCTGAGTGTTTGTAGTGTTTTAAGATTCTGACGTTTCGACTACGAGAATATCTCTGTTACGGATGTGTGCCGTCGGATAAACGTTGACTTTTTTTTCTTTTGGTGATGTTGTTAACGACTTGCTGTTTACGTTCGCGAAGTGTCTGTTTGTTGAAAACACGCCTTGTCCTACCTACTGGGAAAGAGATATGTGCGAAAAAAGATTAAAATTTATAGGACAGAAATTTGTGTAGTTGCGATAATAATTTCCATCGATGCGACAAAGATTCCAATAGTGAACAACTAGCATGCAATCGGTTGTAGCTATAATTTTAATAGTAAATTCCAGGTTTCCGCTTTTTACTAATAGCATTTCAGTAGTCGTTGAAATTTCAATAATTCAGTAGATAGAACCCTAACAATTACTGACCCAGGCCCAATACTCCTAGCATGCCGGTTGTCGATGCTAGGATTTTAGTAGTTATAGTTAGGATTTCAGTAGTTACAGCTAAGATGCCAATAACTGTGTCTATGTTTTCACTAGTTGGCACTAGGACTCCAGCAATCAGGACTAGAATTTCAGTAGTTATTGCGAGCATACCGAGAATAGACCCCAGGCTATTGGAAGGGTAGTTGGAAGGCGGTGAGGGTGCGATCGGGGAAGATCGTAGATCTAGCAGGTGGAAAGAAAGAAACAAAGTCAGGCAGATATAAGGTACACGACAAAAATAAAAAAAAAATCGAAATCGACGAGATAGCTCGATTGAACGAACGAATTTATCGGAGCGTTCCAAGGGAACGAAGCCATCGGAGCAGACGGTACGGCAGGAGTGTCACACACTGCCACCGAATTCATCGTACCGAGGAGAAACAAAATTATCAATTGTAGACATGCGGAGCAGAAAGTTTCGAAAGAATAGTCCTGGGAAAATATCGCGGGGTGGCTTGTACACGAGTGAACGTGAGACTGTCGAAGGGGGCACGAAAATAATGTTTAATCGGCAGAAATTCTCGGTGCCTGTGCAATTATACATTCTTAAAAAAAAATGAAAAAAAAAAAAAAAGAAATGAATATACGAAGGCGAAGCAAGGGAAAAAAGGCAGCAAGCAGAATGCTCACCGACACCGTACCCGAAGGGAATTTTTCAAGCGGCTGTCGACGATTCTTTTTTCATTTTTAATTGGGAAAAAGGGCTCAGACGCTTCAGCCTGGAAAGTCCTGATGAGATGATCCGTTACTCCAGCCGATTGGGACGCGTCGCTCGTTAGGAGGATCTAAGTCCAGCGGAAAATCGATCCAAGACAATCCAATCGAATCGAGAAGAACGACGAGCGTGCGGGTCGTTGAATTTCGACGGCGTTTCACGATTCGCGGGACGAGACGTTTACATTATTAACTTTTCATGCGTCAACGTATCCAATCATCGTCAAGATGCAATGCAAAAGAATGAAACATGCCAAATTATGTCTAAATTAAAAATACATATAAATCATATTAATATTTTATCAATTAATTAATTAACTTGCGTATAAGAAAAATTTAATTTACTCACGATATCTCTATGTACGCTATTTCAATAGAGCATATACAGACTTATTGTTCATGATTGAAATCTATTTTTCATTTTTACTGAATGATCGCTGTTGCTCCAGAATGATACTAAAAACGGACTTTCCGTCTTATGATGAATAGGAGTAACATCCGTCCGTCCAAAATACTCGGATAGAGAGCCGCTGAAAATACTGATGACTCAGTGATATTTATAGGACGAGAAGTCCGAAAAGCTCCGGCTACGGTTAAATCCCTCGTATATTCGGGATGATCAAAAGTGAGATTGCCAGACGAAACGCCAGAGTGAGAAAGAGAAATTTAGTTTTTAGGGGTGACTTTTGTCGCGGATAGACGAAACAGGGAAGAGTGTACACAGAGAGAGGAGAAATCCGGATATGAGGGATAGTATAACCGAGAGGGTGGCTTGGAGAACATTGGTCAGGATCTGGCTGTCGATATCGTCCGGTCGCTCGCTCGTGAAGCATTTTCAGCTGGATACGGTGCGGATAGTTAGCAGCGGAGAACGCTCGTCGATTCCGTACCTCTCGGAGCTTCCCTTGCCCGTCATAAAACACAGGTAACTCCGGTATTTATGCGATATGCGCTCGTCGTTTTACCGAGTTTTAGTTTCGACGTCCGAACCGTGAGCTCGGAGGCTGAATATTACCGTCGACGACCTGAACCCCCAACGAACGACGGGGCATAGAGAAGAAGAGCTTAAACGAACGAACGAAGAAAAAAATGTAACGATGAGGGATGTAGATAGCTGTTTTAATTTTTTTTGTTTTTTTAAGACATTTTTTTTTCAACTTTCTCTACAACGTCACTTACGGTTTGGGAATCTCGCTTTTCATGTGAAAGTGACTCAATGCCGAAACATTCAAATAATTCCGTTGTGATGGCACTTCCCGTTTAAAAACCCAAGTTTTCACTCACTTCCGCTTTGCTATTTCGATTTTTCGACGGAAAGTTACGTCATACCGAAAAAAAAAATCACTTCCAGTAGAAGAAGGAATTTTCACACCGGATACGAGACTTTCTTTCCCTGTGACGTAAATTTTGGTTTGAATTATTTTTTATTTTTGAACTCTAAGCAAGCAATGCGGGTGTCGAGGTGTTTCGTCGTTTATTAATTAACAGATTGTTCATTGGCAAAAATAGTTGTTGAAGTTGGAAATTTGGGAGATTCGAGGCGGAATAAAGAGCCGGGGTCTCGGTTGTATTATGCCGTGATCATTTGGTAAACCGTGCACGGGCGTGACTCTTAGCGACGGAAGTTGACGCTAATCCGTACCGTTGGCATGTGGAAACGTGCAAGGATGGATAAACGCTGGCCCTGCTTCTGCACGATAATATTCCGCGAGACCTCGCAGCCAGCATCAGCTACAAACCCATCCCCCTCGCCTTGTCAGCGAGTCCCTCGGCATTGTTCCGCACCGCTATACGATTATCCCTTTTTTATAATACTTTTTTGTTTATTCTTAGAAAATATTACAGCGAGAAATGCGCCAACCTTTTTTTTACCGATCACAAATATTTCTATCGAAAGACCAAAATTTTGTTAATTTTTACGCTGAAGACTAAAAATTTCCGCTAGGGTGAATGTGTTGAAAAAAAAAAAATTTCCATCTAAAAAAACTGGAAAAAAAAGTCGAACGCGGCACCTCTCAAAATTTTTCGCTACGGACTGCTTTACGTGAGGTTAAATTTTTTATCGAGTTAATCCTCGAGGTTAAAAATGTCGGGATAAAAAAATGTAGAAAAATGTAGTTCTTATGAGACACCCTGCCATATCCATACAAATGTGTCGCGACAGTGCGACGTAGACCGGAAATCCGTTATCCCGTATGAAATAATCGTGACGAATAAAAAAAATCTATCATCTGAACGTCGAGAATAAGGCACAAAAAAAAAAATCTTTATCGGGTCTCCGCAAAACCGCAATAAAAAAATGCCAGCAGAATTCTCGTCGTCGTCGAATGAAAGATAAAACGAGAGCGATGAAAAATATTGCGACTCAGTCGGAGAATTTTTCATGGTCGAAGTTTTCTATTCGGATTCTTCGGTGCGCTCGGAGCGTTCGGGGATGTAGATGAGCCGATTATGTTTGGACGGACGCGGAGAACAATTTCCGGCGATCGGGATGCAGTGCTTCCAGAATCTGGCAGTTTCCTCCCCGGTTCCCGTTCCCGCGGCTGATTCCCCGCGCCCCACACGCGAGGAATAACGCTCGCTGATGCAGCCCGGGGGGTATCGAGGCAAACCGTCGTTACGTACGAGTGCTAGTTAGGGGCTACCAGTAATGCAGTAATGAGGGCTTACTGCCATGGAAACCAAAGCGGCTTACACCCAACCACTCGCCTCTTGAGCATTTGTGCCGCATCCGTAGAACAGTAAAGCATTCGAAACGGGTTTGTACGTTCGTGTGCGTATGCAGGGTGGAGCACTCATCCCGGGGTTCGCAAGCTCGACGATTTTTCATGGCAGTGGCCGCCAGTGGCTATGAGAATGTTCCTCCGATTATCCGTGGAAACTCACGGACCAAAGAGACGCACAAGAAGGTAAGAAGAAAATCCAGTCAAAAGCGCGACTGCGTGGAGAGGGAAAAAATGAGAGTCGAGAAGAAAAATGGTGGATGAGACGATGGACCGAAAGTTTCGAGGAAAATAAAATTCGATTGGTGAGATAGGCCAAGGTGAGACAGGTACGGCGAATGGTTACGCGCCGGGACTGGCGCGAGACTGGGCCGAGTCCGGGAGGCAAACTCGCGCCAGTGCCCGAGTATAAATTTTTACACGGTCAATCTGAGCCTGATAAGGCTTCATCGGAACCATTGGAAAGCCACGTTGGGGAAATTGTCTGGTCGGACTGTGGCGTGTAACAGCGAGCCGGACCAAACGCGACCAGAACACCGGAAAGAGGATTTCTGATGTCTCTTCGGTATACCGCTATGTTTTATCTCAATTTGCCATGAATGAGTCGACCCTGGACGGCTCGACGTCCCCGAAGAAAAGCTCGTTAAACGGGAATTCTCGGTGAACTGCTCGGATCATGAAATTTTTCGTCGGAACGAGGAGCGCGATTCCGGGCGAGCCCGAAAGGGAAACCACTTGGACGGCGCAGTAAGGAGTCGGATGGGCAGAGTATCAGATTGGAATCTCGATTCGCGATTGTGGCGGTGGTGGTGGCGTCTCGTCGAGAATGTTGGCGCCGCGGCGTTTCTCAGCCGCGAAATAAAAAAAACGTGGTCGAGGGTCTCGGACTGCGTCGTCGACGAGTCTTCGGTGCGTCGCTCCCTTCTCTTGGAATTAAAGGAATTAAGGGTCGCATCGTTACTCTTATCGCCAAACCAACCCTGCGTCTTCGTTACTTCGGTCTCTTGCGAGATTGGTGACGCCGACTCCGAGGTTTTTTTTTGCATGTTTCTATAATTCTTCAGCAAGCTTTTTGAGATTTTATTTAAAGTACCGGTAGGAACGAATTTGTTGATTCGAAATTCAAGACTTTCGGGATATTTGCAGTGTAGAAGACACACGGAGTAATTAGGTTTTTTTTTGAGACTTTAAACATTTTTTTTTTTTTGGATTTTTATAACTTTGCTTCTCACATACAAGAGAAAAAATGTTTGTAAAAAATGATTAGCTGCTGCAATTCAATAATCCGATAGAGAAAAGACTTTGACTCGATGGGTTAATAAAACATTGACCGGGATGATTAAAATGACGAACAGAGTTGTCGATAAGTGAGATAAAATCGTGCGAATTTTCATGCAAAAAAATTGATTAAAGAGGGAATTTAGTGAACCTTGCAGGAACGATGGTAAAATGCTGGCTCGTCATCGTCACGACACCCCGAGACGCGGCACCGTACCTTAATGGTCGTTATTACTCAAACACATTATTCAGTGCTTCGTTCTTGGACCTCGAATTTTTTAGCCCTCGGATATGACAGAGCCGGAGTGAAAGTTTCCTCGAACGAAAGTAAGCAGCGAGCCGGTTTTCGTCGCAGGGCAAAGAAGAAACGTCCTGAATTATTGAGTCCACCCTTGGATCTGACCGAGGAAACTGAGGAATTAAAAAATCTCGATGTCCGCCGAGCGAGTTCCCTCGCGGGTTCTTCTTTTCTGGGCGGATGCCGTTTGAGTCATTGATGGCTGAGCAATCAGTAGACTAACAGAAATCCGTTCCGCGAACCGTCACGTATTTGCGCACCGAGTGAATTAAAAATGAAGATGGAATAAAGCGAGCGCGGTGGCTCGTTGAGTCGTAGGGTGGCTCCGGTTTGAGACCAAAAGCCCTCGGTCTCGCGTCTGCCCTTCATTGCTGAGCGACGGGGATACAAGCTGCCATGAGCAAACGTACCTAACCATCCGGCGTACCTTAATGTATCCGAGGGAGGGCGACCGTGAATCATTTAGAAGAACGCGCGAGCGATAACGTCGACTGGGAAAGGCCCCTTTTAGTCTGAGGGTGATTTTAGACAGCGAGAAAAATGAGAGCGTACAGCGGCTCAGGAGGATTCGTTGTTTGGTGATCTCGGCGCGGAGCTACTTTGATTCCCGGTCCGTGTCTCGTTCTGCGATTGGAAGTCGTCGCTTTTCAATAGACGGAAGAAGCAAACCATGAAGTAAGCTGTTCGTCGTCGATATCGACTTTTTCTGATTTTTCTATCGTGTTGGATGTCGTTGATTCCATTGAGACATCGAGCAAGATATGGAGAAAAATCAGGAATCAATGGGGCCAGGCTGCAGGTGGTTTTTTTTTTATTTGATTGCCTTCGGAGTTAGATTACCGTGCATGATTTTGCCATCAATGATTGCACCGATACAATGGGACAGTTGCTCTGTCATGTTGCGTCATTGATAGAGCGCGGTTGTTTCTGGGGAAGGACGATGAAAACTTGTACCATATTTTGATGATTCTGATTGAAACTCACCTCTTCCGCTTCTTCCAACGAACCTCAGATCGTTGAACTTGGCAACCTGATTCTTCATGAATGCCGTGGAATTCCTCAGCTCGGCACAGCAATTCTCGTCGTTTCCGGCGCAAACGGTAACCAAAGTACCGTCGTCCACGTCGCCGAGTGCCACCACTTTGAATGCCATTGGCAGGGTCTTGTTGGATCGCCAGTGGGGCGGTAGAACGGTGCAGACCACGTGAGGACAACCTTTGCACGTCGAGTACAAACCACTATGAAAAGCATATAATCCGACTTTGGGAAGTCATAACTCCGCCACATTCCGACCAATCGCAGTTTACCGTTAACACATTATCGCAAACACGCTTAGATCTCTATCGCTCAATACAAAAGTACCGAAACCACATTTTCGGACCGTCAAGAATTTAAGAAAATTTTTTCAAGCATTTTTTCCAAGGTAACATTTTTACAGATTTTTTATTCGACCAAACTTGAGGAACCTTCGTTAATTCGAGCAGAAATCACCGTGACAATAATTACAGCGCATTAGTCGGAATTTGTCTCGACCGAAAATCAGCAGCTTGTTCAGTTTGATTGATCATTCAAAGTGAACATTCTTTGAGCCTACTTCTGAATACAGGAGCAATCCGTTGGCAAAAGTAATATTGTTCTCACCTGTCCTAATGAGTTCGCCAGGATGCTCCGCGAGAAGACCATCGAGGGTTCGCTCGGCGAGCAACTCGGCGGTGATCGCATATTCCGATAGATGGCTATTCGCCGTGGCGGAACCTTGATTGGGGCCTTGACCGGGCGCCTCGTTCGCCAGGTGCATTCTCCTCCTCGAGGAGGATCCCCGTGTCTTTCTCAGCCTTGCGCCACCGATTTGATTCAGCGGTTGCAACAGTTGCCGATGACTCGGACGAGTGGCTCTAGGATCCGGATGATAATCAAGGCCCAGAGGACGCTCCTCGGGTCGTACGTCGCGCAAAGGATTCGTCATGGAAGCTGAATCATCGGCTCATGACGGCACAATTTTACACTCGGCAAGATTGTCTAACTCCGACTATCGCGACAATTAATCGCTGCAGAAACGCAGAATTCTGTTTGCTTTTTTTATCAAAGATTCGTCAGTCTGAGTAGTTTGATTCCAAAGATTAAGATCGTTTTCCTCGGTAAGTCTCTTGGGCGACCTCGACCGTTTGCGGAAAAAGACTTCCTCAACTAGAGCGATTCTTTTCAAATCGGTTCCCGACCTTTCTCCAGGATTACCGAGCTGAGACACTTCAGCGGGTTTCGTCGACGGTGGATCAGACGTAACAAAATGCAGAATCCACTTGAGGTATCTTCCGTCGAAAGATCTTCATCCGGACTTGCAACCCAGTGGAAGTTGGAAAGCTGGTTAGCCTCTCCTTAATCTCTTTCGGCTTCCTCGCTGGATCCTCAGTTTACGAAGAATACCCTTCGGAGGATCGAACCAAATCCGAAGACGTCGGAATCGCCTGGTAAAACAACAGCTATTTAACACCCACTGAGCGGATTGTCCCACGACGACACCAACCGGAGCGGGCGCCACCGAACGTCGAGACTACCCTCGGGCCCGCCAACCCAACCCAAGTCGTTGGAATTAGATTTGTTTTCGGCAAATACGAATTCGTCTGGATCCGATGGGGCGAAGAGGCAGAAGAAGAAGAATGAATGAACCGGGGGTGATCTGAGGGCTGAGTTCTAGGTTTCCCTCAGCGAAAGGCAGCCCTCGACGATCCTTTGATCCTTATTTCATTATCCCGCGACGGTGCGCCAGCACCGTGGCAGTAGCATCCGTTTGCAAATTCTTCTTCTTGTTATTCGCCTTCTTATCCTCGGCGTCACTCTCAAATGCCAAGTCACGAAGAAAATTCGTTTTATTGGAATCCAACAAGGACCGTCTTCGTCTTTTCTTCCGTATCTTGATCTTCGACCCGATAGCTCGAGACCGTTCGACGTTTTGCCGGTCACGCGTTGGCGAAGATTCCCTCAGACAAGATTGATTCTGGACATTTGACCACTTTACTGTATTCCACCAAGCGGTCCCTTTGGGTCTCAGGAAAAACCGTTAAGGAGCCTCACAGGCGTTTGGAATCACCGATGACGATGACGCGGTCGGAAGTAAAAATGAACCGCGATTTGATCACCATCAATAACGAACACCGATCACCAACGAAACAACCGAATCTGAGCTGCATCGGTGACGGAAGTTTTTGATATCCCACATCACTTGTCCCAGCGCAACGTCGCCAAGAACTTTCGTAGTTGGGCCGCTGGTACCGTTGAAGATCACACGTTTCCAATGATTCCGGCGGACATTCCTGAGGATCCGCGTGAATCTTGACGAAGACTGGACGAAAACTGCCGGTCAATCGAGTCCATCATCCAAATCACGACGAGCGATCCTCAGCATAGTCTTCACGTGCCGCGATGGCGACCGGATGAGCGTTCTCCAATGTAGAATTCGCCCTCACTCGTCCTGATTTGCGATCCAACTACAACGATGAAACTTCAATGGTCAAGTGTTCACACGATTATTTACCGTCACCCAACGATCTCACCGCAGATTCACTATGACAATCCTTGATATTCGAGAGTTCCTCGATCTCTACCAATCGTCCTTCGACGACTTCACGAAACGTGCAACATCGATGACGATTCTCAACGAGTAATCTGACGTTCACTTTTCGCTAGAACTCGGTTGGCCGAACACTCGATGACCACCGATGAACCTCTTCGGACGGACCGAAGAAGATATCCTCATTAGAATGAAATCGGTGTTTCCGGTTATCCGAAGCGCGCTTCCGCCGTGTGTTCGACTGAGCGGTGGAACGGTGCGAAGGTCGGAACAGGGGTGTTTAACTCTCCGTGCACGCGGTCTCGTTTCGGTTGAGTTCGTCGGACAGCGAAGAAGAGAACACAAGAGCTGCGAGGTAGCCTGGCAGGCCGCGTTGCCGGTAGCGGTGGAAGGTGGCGGCGGCTTCTGCGGTGGAGCCGCGCGGTGTGGTTGCGGTGTATTTTTGAGGCCGCGACGCCTCCTCCCCAGCCACCGAGTGAATCCCAGCCCCCAAACCCCCGCGGCTACCCCCGTCCTGCCTCAACGACTCGCCGCAGCGCGCGCCCTGTCGATGATAGTGGGGGAGACTCGCTTTTTCCTACCTTGGTGGGGAAAAATTTCCTGTTTCACTCTAACTCCACCTCTTTCCCACTCGTTATATTTTCGCCACCGTCCCGTTCATTCCTCTTCCAGCTGGCCTTCTCTCTTTCTCTCACCACCGTTTCAACCCCACTAGTGGCTTACTCGCTATTTCCATCGTTCTTCTGTCTTCATCCCCGTTTCTTCCTCTCTCGCTCCGGGGTTCTCTCGACCCCACTCCGGCCTCTCGTTGGCCTCGCTTCTCACTCTTCCCTCTTCGCGGTACCTGACGCCCGCGATGTGACGATGGTGGATGACGAAGATGGAACCATCTCCAACCTTCCCCCCCACGGATGTCGGTAAACCCTCCGAAAAAGCTCCCTTCCCGTTTGCCGGGCTTTTTAAGCGCCGTCACGGACCTCCCGCGTGACTACCGATTAACGGCTCTCAGGCCGTGGATCTCTTCTTGGGAGACTCGAGTCGGATTCCCACCCTGGGGCACGGAGCCGACATTTCGCCGCGACCCGAGATGCAAGGGTGACGATGATCGCCGATGATACCCAGAATTCTCTTCTTCCAACGGTAAGGAGCTTCGTTACCGCCGCGAAGTCGATTATTTTCTGAATTAAAAAATTAATATAGAGAGACTCAGTTTGGATCTGTAACAGGTGAAAAATTTTCGGATTACTTTGAATATTTAAGGCACGCGAGCGAATTTCCGAGACCTCATTTCTGAAAAGACACACCGATGTGTTTCCTCTTCGAGTAATAATTGTTGGGAATTTTATCCAGAATTTAATCGTACGGAAATCTTCTGGGGAATTTATTGCCATTTTTTATCGATTGGTCGCAGCCAAAAAAATAATGTTTATTTAGATTAAATATCTGAATCGATTTGCGTAACTAATTACTTCTACCAAAAACATATTTATTTCGATTGAATAAATATTTATTTTACGGAGTCCCGTAAAATAAATTATTTTCCGTAGTTCTCGTGCGATTAGAATTTTTTTTTATTCAACGGCAATACCCACGGCGCGGCACGACTTATCAATGAGAAGCGGGGAAGCGGAGGGAATAGACGGGAAGAAATGAAAGGACGAAGAACAATGAAGGAGTCTCAGGAAACAGTTAAGGGTCCTTCGTCGGCGAAGGAGTCAGAAAACGGTAGCGAACGTTCGATCATTTCTAAAAAAAAAAAAAAAAAAAAAAAAATGTTGCCAAGTGTGCTTGTCGCCGCGCGTCTTTACCATTATAAATAAGGATTGCCATGCCGCGAAATCGGAACCGATGGTGTTCGGCGTCGAGGCGTCGAGTGTTTTACCGTTTCCTCGCCCGGATCCGAAACGGAACTGAGGCCGAAGAAGGCGAAAACAAAGACTGGAACGAGCGGCACGTAACGACGAAGAGCAGGAAGCCCCCTTCGTGTAGCTGCGTTTACCGCCAGAAGGAATATAGGGGTTGTGCAACGCTCGGCTGCTGGTTGGGGTCGAAGAAGAGCGCGAGATTAAGGGAGAAAGGGATCTTCGTGCACCCTACGAGAGACTCGCCCCCCAACTGTTTTTTCCCTTTTCCATTCTTTTTCTCATTCTCCTCGCCCTCCCGGACCACTTCTTCGACTTCTTATCCCAATACGGAAAGACACATCATCGAAAACAATAACAACTCCAAAAAAAAAAAGATTCGAACATGGCTATTATTTATTACTCGATAAAAAAAAAAAGGTCATCGATCCGACGGAGTAGCTGATAAAAATTGTTAAATAATTTTTTGTCATCGATTCGAGCAATAAACAAACCGTTTGAGGGAAAGAAATTATGGAGCGGAAGCGAGATGGAGTTGGTTAGCTGCAGCGTAAAACATCTCGCTCTTCCGGGACTCCAAAGAGTGGACTATCGATCAGACCGTATCTGTACCAAGCAGTGAAAGTATCCCCGAACGAGGAGCAAGCATGCCCCCCCCCCCCCCCCCAATAATCCTAAGCCCCCCATGGGCAACAATAGATCCTGAGCCCCGGTTTTCCATCCTCCGATTCACCGTCGCGATTTTTTTTTTGCCCATCCACGTGCACATTTCGATCCGCACTTCGTAATGCATCAAGCCCGATACCCAATGCGCCATTGTCAATCACTCTTATTATTATTACCGGCAAGTTCCCGTAGCTCGGAGGCCGGAAGTAACGTCTACAGAATTTACAATTTTTTATATCGAATCAATTAATCGAATGGAGATTGATCGGAAAGAAATTACTACCGCCTTGAAAATTTCATTTTTATACCGAAAAATTTTCCAACCGGAAGTAATGCGTCACCCATATCACAACACTTCCGGTCGAACGATTGAGACAGCAACGAAAATGCGAAAAATAAATATATTATATATCATTTGTGACGTAGTTATTTTCCAAGTTACTATTTACCTTAGCAGCGGTGTTTCACGGTATTTATTGCCGTTTTCGTGTGCCGTTTTTTTTTGTTTTCTTATATTTGTCTTTTTTCATCGTACTTTTATCCGTTCTCTATTCTAGCGACGAAATTTCCCGTGTAAAAGAAGGACAGTAATCGCACTACTGGCACCGGGTTCTTCGATTTATTTCGATGTTTTTTTTTTTTTTTACGTATGCATATTTATATATATATTTTTTTTTTGGCTCAATTCCTATCGAACTGTGCGCGTACGATTCACCGTTAAATCCCTTTTCGACAATAACGATATACTGCGCGAGCCGCAAGCCCGCGACCCGCCAGAATGCGGGGTGCAACAGGGGACGATCCAACACTCCTGAACCCACCCTCCGTCCCTCACCCCTCCGCCCCCGCCCTATTGAATCCTCTCGAAGTGACTGTAGCGGCACGCAACCCGCCTCGTCGTCATCGTCGATGAATGCCCAACGATAATCGACGCACTTTTACGTTTCAAATTAATTGGACCAATTATCGAGGTCAAACAATTAACTGTCCGGAGACCAATTAGATAGGCGACGATTTGTCGCCGTTCGACGATCGTCCGTCATTGTTGATCGCTCCCTCATCGCCATCGTCGGTTTTCACCATGAAAAATGCATGCACGTTTTGGCGTATTTTTTTTTTATTTTTTTTATTTTTCTCCTTTTATTTTTCAATTATTCGCGTTCCTCGTGTGTCGATACTCATATGTGTATCCTATGTATTTTATCGATACCGCTAAACTATTTTACAAATCTATGTGCGCACATGAGTATATATATTATTTATTTTTTTTTTTTACCATGTGTCGAACTACGATTCATTCGCTGTTCCGTAGGTTTTTTGCCACTGCTACACTATTTCCGGCACTTTTTTTTTTTTTCGGACACCAAATCGTCAGAACGAATTCGGACCACGTGCTTACCGATTTATGTCGCTTTTGTTTATATCAATCGGAATATTTGCAACAACTGCATATTGTATCACATTCATTACATCACGTAGCACTGAATGAATCGGTACCGAAAAAATCCTTCACTCTCCGACGATCCGATATTCGAAAATTGCCGACACTGTGCACAGGTAGAAAAAAAATTCGTACACTTTCAGTCGGATAAAACGTCGAAAATTTATCTCGAATATTGCTCGCGATGAAAATGCTCTACAAAATTAATTAACCAACCCAACGTCCACCCAAACTCCGCTCCAATGATTAAAAACAATTTTGACGCCAATGAAAAAAATAAATAAAATAAAAAAAGGGGCGAAAGAGTGCGTGCCAATCTTCCCCAGGATCGAGACAATTGAATGAGAAAAAAAAATCACGAACATTCGTCGTCGTTCGACGAGGCGATGATGCAACTCGTAGATCCGTCCTAAGTCCGTAGAGCGTCTTAGGGGTGTCGCGCGCGCGGGTTTCACGCGGGTGCGAGGAACACGCGGAAGGGTTTTCGAGCAGGATTCGTGTGCACGAGTTCCGCGGCCGTTTAGTCCGTTCTGAAGGGACACAAACGGGTCGGGGGGGTGGGTTCGAGAGAGAGGTTGCTTGGGACGAGTTTTGCTAACGGGGGGGTGCACGCAAGGGGGATGAAAACAGGGTGACAGAAACGAGAGGCAGCGGGGGCGGTGACTGGAGGCGGGTCGCAGTTTTTGCAGTCACTGTGCGCATGCGGAAAACTCTTTTATAGCACGGCAAGAGCAGCCCCACCAGAGTCACGCGACGACCCCTTGCTTCCTTTCCACCCTCTCGTTGCCTTCTTAAAGGCTTCTTAGGGTAAGTTTTGTCCCGTCTTGGGTCGAGGGCAGGGAGAGGCGAAAGACGATGAGAGCGTGAGAGAGGAGCCGTTTTCCCGTGCGGGCATCGAGGGTTGACGGAAAGAAGGGATGTGAAACGACGGGGGTTGAATCGCCTGGGTAGGTTTCTGCGCTGCACACGAAACACACCGCCGACGACGTCGGTGTCGATGTCGCGAAACGGTCCGACCGAGCTCGCACGTACTCTTCGAAGGGATGAGATTAGTAACTTTTTTTTTCCTTGGTTGGCAGCTTTGGCTTGTAAGCTTTAGAAATACTTTTGTTCAATCACAAAGATAGGTGGTCATTTTTTTTTAATCGACGAGCGGATACCTTTTATTGACTCTGGGTGATCAGGCAGATTTTTCAACCCCTTGTCTTCGTCGCTTCGTCGCGCCGCGAAAAATTAATATTTTACCGGCTGTTTGCAGTGAAATCGAGAAGTCGGAATCTGTACCAAGTGTCTGTACCAGGTGAGGTTTCGTACTGATCCGAGGGTGATTGTAAAAATTGAAGACTTCGGAAGCGACGCGCTCTGGGAGCGTCAGAGACGATTCGCGGTATTTTGAGATTTAGGGCTTAATTTTTTTTCGTTAAATCGTTACTGTAATTACGGCTGTCTTAACGATACACTGAGAAAAAACAATGACTCGAATCAATGAACCCTTCTGTTCTCAAAGACGACGCAATTTATTTTGATGAGATAAAATTTATTGCTGATAATTTATTCAGCGAAAATAAAAATTGACCGATTCATGGTGAATTTCTCGAATCTCTCGTTTCGCTGGCGAGTCGAGCCGTGAGCTGGATCTAATAAGGCTTTCGATACCGACGACGGTAACGAGATTCCCGTGAAGAAACCAAAGGAGGTATAAGACCGACGTGTCTGAACTGCGAACGGGAACGAAGGAGTTCCGCGGATTGGAGGCAGACCAAATACGATTAGGGCATAGCGAGGGCGTCTGAGCCATTCGGACTGACTGATCTTCGTCGCCGTGCCGACCGGGGCTTCGTTGCTTGTGCACTCGTAAATTACAGCGTCGGGCCCGTCACACGTTTCTATCCGAAAAAAAAAAAAAAAAAAAAAAAACATGCCACGTGACGACAATGACGATTAAAAAAAAAATGCATAACTTGAAATTGTTAATTCATGCCCGAAAAAAAAAATTCTCTTGCCATAAACATACTCGACATGGAGCTAAAATTTAAACTGAATTCGTCTTGACGGCAAAAAAAAAAAAGATTTTAAGAGGGAGCGAGAAAACGTAGTTGAGCGTACAAAACGATACCTCAAAGATCACAAAATTAAGTTGACTATATTAAATACAAATGTTAGGTCAGCTGCAGTCCTGCGCAATTTAACAAATTCAGCTCCAAGATCCCACATGTTTTTTTTTTTTAAATACCCAAAAATGGCTACTTTTCCCAAAATGGATTTTAGGACGCGGTATAGAATTGCGCTGAGATAAAGACTGCTTGTACAACCCCTCGGCTACAACTCCCCGTTTTTTGTATCGCGGAATTTCGTTCATGCGTGTGCATAACAGGGGGTGGTCGGGGGTGGAGGGATGGAGAAGGGCCTGGTGGCTCGAAGACGAAAATACGAGAGCAAATTACCTAGCAGTCACCTCGGGACCCGCAGGGGTTGGTAGTTCGCTTCACTGGGACTCCGGAGGTTGGGTAGTTGGACGGAGGTGTCGATATGACATGTAGTGAGGCGTGAGCCAACCGACGGGGATTCCCGGCAGCCGACAACCCTACGCGGGGGTTTATTACAAGGGTGGAATCAAATATACCGGGCGTCAGAAAAAAAAAATGAAACCATCCTCGGAACAGCCTTACGAGCGTCCCGCAGTAAGGGAAACCGGGTCTCGGATAGAAAGGAGCCGAGTAAAAAGGAAAGACATCGAGAAAGGCGGAAATAGGAAGGGAGAGAAATCAAGGGATGAGGTCACAGACGTTGGTTTATGATGCCCCGATTCAAGGGTATACGCAGCTGGATCGTCGGCGGTAAAACGCTTGGAATGAAAAAAAAAAAAAAAAAAATGTGGGTGGAGAGACTACGAAAGAATAGGAGAAGGCGGCTGAAGCGGTGTTCTTCACTCGAGCGGAGCGAATCGATGAATTATCGTGAGGCTCTAATGAAAAAAAACGGTGGAAAGATACGTCGAAGATACGCGGTATCAACTTTCGTTCGCGTCACGTGCGATACAAATTTTTTTTTACATTTTTAGGAATATTTTTTTAGCGTGCAAAAATGTACAAACTATATAACTGATCTAACTAAGTAAGTGACATTAATTTCGCAATGTAAATAGGGCAAATCGAGGAAATATTTCCATGACTTTTTGAACAACGAAAATTGGCGGTTCAAGATATAAAATTTTTTTTTTAATTTTGGTCGTAACCAACGTAAAAAACATCTGACTGAATCCACCAAGAAAATTCGATATTTTCCATGAACGATTTAATTGCAGTCGAAGGACGAAAAAAAGAAATTCAAAAAGTCGGCAGGTCCTTCGCCACTTCCGAGATCAATCCGAGTCTAGAAATTTCGTCCGCGTAGCGACAAATGTGTCCTCGAGATTTCTCGATCCCGTGAACCGCGCGCTGCCGGCTGCCGGTAGAAACGGCGGGATGAGCGGCGAGAAGTAGCGACAGGGTTGAGGGAGAGTTTTAGCGGGGTTGCGTACAGAACGCCTCTGCACCCCATTTACTATTTTCGCACTTCTATTCGTGTCTCCGTCTCACTGCCTCGCTCGTTTGTTGTATAATCTTCAAGATCGGAAGGGTTGGAACTCAAGACGGAGAGGGGAGGAAGAAGGTTGTTGGTTGGGATCGTCGGTGACCGAAAAATTATTGTCGCCTCCGGAGTCATCGGAAAGAAAGGTCAGCGCTAACAATATTTTCTCCAGCGGAAAATAAATAGGAAAATAAATAAATAAAAATTTTGACCGAGAATTTGAATTTGAAAAAAAAAATTAAAAAAAAATTAAAATCCCTCCAGAATTTTTTTCTAAATATCTGTGGAGGTAAAGCGGAATGTCGGAGGGAATTTTCGGATACAGGACGATTGAATTCCAGCCACGAGGCTCCCTCGTAATGCCTCGCAGAAACGGCGACGCACCCGCTTTCAGGGCAGAATAAACGAGTAGTGATTAAATATTATGACCGCTGCAGTGTGCCTTCCCCCGACAAGCCGTTTCTATCCCAAAGACGTTACTTAGCATAATTAAAGGTTCCCCCTCCCCCTCCTCCCCCCTTTCCGTTCTCGTCTTCAGGAGACTCCGAAACAGGCAGTCTTTAACTGTAGCGGTGAGGATCCTCAGTCGGCGTGGAAATCGTGGATATGAAGGGGTTCTCCTCTTGTTCGCGGATCTTCTTCGGCCGATCTTCAATGAATTTTCCACTGGGGATCAAGATTTTCACGTCGGACGCAGCAGCGAGAACCCTTTCGACGTATTAATTCTTCTCAAAGGGACGTTCATCAACGTGGTGAATGACCACGACCTGTGCAATATTTTGTCCACTGTGTCCAGTACGTAATTCGCTGAGACATAAAGTAAAGTCTAGACGGTGAACCGAAGCGGTAAGATGGATCAAGATGCGAGAATCAAAAACATCTCTCACTTGTTTTTATCGCGAACAGTGCGATATTTCGAGTGTTAAATGTTGCTCCTTGTTAGATATGAAAATATCGCCTTGTAGGATATAAAAATTCCTTGATTTTTATGGACCACCTGTAGTTCGGTAATATGGAAGAAATTTTTATAGAGGTTCCAATAGCGAAATTAATTCAGGTTTAATTGAAACTTAAAATTCTGTACTTAGACGTAAATTCAACTATCACTGTCCGAATCGTTACCAATGCATTCGTATACAAGTTTCTTGCACGGTCCGTACTGCTAAGCGTGCGAAAACGAGTCATAAACATTTACACTTGAATTTAAAAAAAATGATCGACGCGATAAAGTACCAAAGAAAAAAAATCATATTTCAAGAAAGACAGTGACTTATTCGTCGATCACTCTCGGATGGACTCATCCAAATTGTATCCCTCCGTAATTCAATGACAAAGATTTCCTGATCGCTTTTCTCATCGAATTAACAATCCCAAGACAATATCAAACCGTGTTACTCCATTGTATAAAATAGTTTGATATCGGTCGCGCGGAGATCCCGGAGATTCCCTTCAGAATTATAGCGACCTCGCTGGTCCGG
The DNA here is from genome assembly GCA_963978505.1 of Listrodromus nycthemerus. NCBI lineage: Eukaryota > Metazoa > Arthropoda > Insecta > Hymenoptera > Ichneumonidae > Listrodromus > Listrodromus nycthemerus. The sequence continues at coordinate 6,423,337 of OZ021686.1, read as the reverse complement.
GTGGTAAAACGATCCCTTGCAACCCTATTACGATGCAAATTGGGTAGAGTGGCCAAATGGCCATAACTTTGCCAAGGTAAAATCTCGGTCGAGCCAGTAGATAAGATGGAGGCTGCCGAAGATGAAAAAAAAAAAAAAGCAGTAAGAAAAAAATCAACGATGTAAGAACACCAGCATCAGTAGTTAGTTCCGTGTCGAGGAGCACGTCTCGCAGAGTCTCCGTGGTAACGACTGGGTTAGGATTACATTTGGTATGGAGATGCGACGTCGTCCCGGAGCGGGGCGGAGGTTGGCTTCTGTGTGTCGCGCGATTATACAACGTCGAAGAACCGAGTATCGACGGTGAATGGTCTTGTTCTGGAAGGAATGTCCCCAGTGGGCACATCATCCTTGATCATCGTAATTCCAGTCTGTCCCGGAGCCTCAAGTACCGATGACACTGGGTGAGCGGGCGAGCACCGATATTGGGTACCGTAGGTAACCGGTGGTCGTCCTGCGCCCTTAACGTGGAAAGTCCCATTGGCCAGATGTGCCACCGGGTAGCCAGGAGAAAGCCGTGAGCTGCGTACGTGCGGAGCCCTCCGGTCTCACGGGAAATGATCCCACTTTGCAAGGGCCGAATGGAAATGACCCTGGAATCGCTTCAGGCTCGATGCCTTCGGGTTCAGTCAACCCACCCCAGTTTCTGATCCCTCAAGCTTCAGCTCCTCCGGCTTCGACCCCTCCCGACGGTACCTCGGTCAGTATCGATGACGCTCTGCGGGAATCAGACGCTCGGACTAGTTGATACAGATGGCCTTTGGAAAACCTGCTGGGTCTCCTTTAAAGATTCATGATGCAGCTCAGCCTCGACGGATCGTGAAGGGTAGAATTGTTCTTCGCCAGCGGAACAAACCCACACGGAAAAGACGTTTTCCCCAACGATTGTAATTGTAATACATAGTATAGAACACGATGCAATATACACACCCTAAAGACGAGCTTACTGTTTCAACTAGCATTCCGATAGGGGTTGGATTCTTGCGTCGTACCAAGCTGCGGATGACGTTCGGCATTGATCGGATGCGCATAAAGACGCGGTTTCACGATGGAGCGTGATGTTCCGGTCTAAACGCATCAAATCAGAACACTCTACATGATCAAAGACGTTGGTTGCATCAACGCGGGACAAAACGTATTGTGTATTTGATGCTGCTGACTTTAGATCAACCGCTTTGTTCGGACACGGTTAATCGGTCTAAACACACTTACTGATCGTCCCGTGTTGTTTTGCCGGGCCCTCGACGAGGCTAATCTTCTCGCTCGTATGAAGATCCGCCCCATCAACGTCTCGACGGGAAATTTTCTTTAGATTCAAGGAGAATAACCTATCCACGAGGAACACACCGGGGACATCCACTTTTCAATGTACAGTAGCTATCGACTTCGAACCCCGTGGGACTTGTAGCTTCACGACCGAGAACAGGATCACGAATTGCCTGATTTCGTGAGACACCGCCACTACCGCGCGAGGCTGTACGACGACCCCACACCAAGAGCGTCGACGCCTCCGCCAGAAACTGCAAGCTCCCTCGGGGGTAGTTTTAAAATTCAAGACCCATACGAGGAATACGGCTGGGTCGACATGTCGCTTATATCAATCCGCCATCAAGGGCGGAGGGATGGTTCGTGGCGACGATCGCTCGCCCGCTTTTCAACGCGCCTCTCGATGACGCCTAATTTTTTCGGTCACGCGGATCGACTTTCCGGTCGAGAAAAATCGGACCAAAAAATTTCGCGAGCCTCGGACGATTAACATATTCGGCTAGACGCGCGTAAGAATCAAGAAAAGTCCATCAACGCATCACTCCGCTGTTCCCTCCCGAAAACGAAAAAGGTCTTTCCTCTATTTCGGGGAACTTTTGTAAGAAGCGTTTCACATTTTAGCTTTGACAACCTCGATAAAGGAGGTATTTGTCATACGTCTACAGTCATCGAGGATTGACACACTGGCCGTAGTCACGCAACGTCTCTGTGACGGCACGAACGGCGGGGGGGGTGCAGAAGAAAAAAAAAAAAGACTCGAAGAGGGTGACGAAGGAAGCAAGGCTGGTGTGTGTTGGCGAAGCGAAGACGAGGGAGATAAATATTTGAGGAATTTGTCGTCGTCGTAGTCGTCGCCCTTGTCGCCTGCGTTGTCGATGTACCGGAGGGGTCGATAGGGAGATGCAAACTCACCCTTCGCCTCCCCTTTTGGATGCGACCTATCGCTTGTTTGGCGGAACGATAAAGGGATTTCAGTCAATTTGCATGTTTCACTCGGTGAAATCTACATCTACGCTCTTTTTTTTTCGCGATCCATGAGAATACACTTCTGCAATAATTTCCGTTGGAATGATTAACAAGCTCGGAGGAAAGAAACTGTAGAACGTCGACGGCATCGGCATAAATAAAATGTACCTTGACTATGATCAAAGTTTCGGCTAAGCTCGGGACAAAGTTCCGTTTCGATGTTCCTCCGAGTGTTCGCTGATGAAAGCTTTTTCGAAAAGTTTCGTTGGCGTGGCGAAGGTCCGCGAGCGTTTCGGCAGTTTGACACTTTTTCCAACTCCCGGGTCGAGTTACTCGTGGGGAAACAACGGAGTCGAAAAAGCCTCGTTCGAGAGAGGCAAACGTGGAAGGTCCCATTCGAATATTCCAGGATAGATGAGACTAGACGGTGTTAAAGTTTGATACGACGCTCAGCTGGAGCGTGTCGCGATAAACATACGAGGAGCTGTTAAGGGACCCAGATTAACGGGGTAAAATCCGGCGAGTTGGGGTAGTTCATTAATAGATTAAAAGTGCTATATCGATGCTATTAGGCTAACTCGGCTGCAAGAAAGTGAAGTCGAGATTAAAAAAAAAATCAATTGATATTATTATTACTACAAAACACATGAAACAGTACATAACATTTAAAAAAAAAAAATTCATTGTACCGACCGATTATGTGGAGTATTTGAATTCCACGCGATTCACGTTAGTTGGTCCCAATCGATTAGTCAGTTGGGGCACAAAATTTATTGGGACAATAAATTGTCCGGGACGATAGCTTGGTCTGAATAATAAATTAGTAACTATAAAATAATTGGTTAGACCAAAAAATTCTCGGTCTAACTAATTCTCAATTAACACTGAATTTCTTGATCCAACTAATTTGCATGAATGTCTGAACCGACAAATTCGCTTGGAACTACTTAATTCTTATCAATGAACCAAGCGATTCCATTTCCGTATCCGAGCTAACGAATGTATTAAAAGCGTCGTGACAACGTAAAATTAAAAAAAAACGAAAGTAGAAGACCCCAACCACGAAGTCACAGGGTTTAACCAACGAGGTCTTTCGTGGTACGATGATCGGGCGAAACGTTTCTCCCGACAATGCAGGAGACTTCGGGAAATAAGGGGAGCGTCAGGCAAGTCAGAAACGAGGGAGTTCGGACTTTTAGCTCTTTCGCATCCCTTCTAGCAATTAATTTATTTTTCCCTAGTCGGCGTTAATTGTTAAACTTAGATGGGTGGTCGTCGAGGATGGGCAGAGCTCGTGGCAGAAACAGCATCAACAGCGGGGAGGCCAAAGTCTGAGGCGAACGTGAGCGGGAACAGAATTCCCTCCGTTCCCAACTTGCCGCACGTTATTCCGCAACGTCTCGGTACTTTTACCGTAGCGAATAAGACAACGAAAGCTTCAACATCCAGTGCAGATTCCGTGTTGATGACAGTATTCCGCCTCCAGCATGACAGAATGGGACAAAACGAACCATTCGCTCTCTTTTCCACATGACGAAAGAAGGAAAGAGTCTCGTCCCATTTTTTTAAAAAAGGTATCCTAAATTCTCCAGGGTTCCGTTTTGCCCCGATTTCACGCTGGTATAAAATTTTTATTGAAACATCCAATTGCCTTTTCACGAAATACAAAAATACAATTTTTTATCGTCGATGTGGAACGCGAATGAAAGTTCGGACTAATTGACTAGAAAGAAGTTTCAACGTCGATGAAAGGAACTCGAGCAGCTTGGAGGACACGTGAGAAGGTTCGATCTAGTGGGGAGTCCCGACCGGAGGTGAGAAAACCGAGAAGAAAAATAAGGTGAGAGGACTTCGTTTCGGCGATAGGCGGAGGAAACAACAAGGTGGAAATAAAGGAGAAGCAATGTGGGGAAAAAAAGAGAAGGATAATGGAAACGGTTTTGGGGTTTGGACGAGGGGGGCGAAGCTGAAAAGCCGAAGAAACTCCGACACCCCCTGGAGGATTGGGTTACCAGGGACTAATTAGAACGATGATTAGAACTGTAGCCAACGTGCGTTCGACTCGTTCGACCGAATCGTCCCATTCTGATGTTTCCTCTTCTCCCTTTTTTCACCTTTTTTTTGCTTCCTTCGCCTTGGCGGGTCAACAGCCCTGTCCGTTGCTCGAGAAGCGGCAGCTCGGCAGGTTTAAAAGTGAGACCGCACGGGGCAAAAGGTCCGCCCGAAGGGGAAGATCCGATGATAGTGCAGAAGTGGTTTCCCAACGGGAAGAAAGTGATATCTTCTTTACGACGAAGCCAAAACAGACCTCAGCCATACGTCAAGGCTCGATTTCAGCGTCGAAACAATTGAGCGACGTTGACGCGTGAATTTAAAAATTCGGCACAAATACAATTTGAAAGTACGACGCTCTCTATTACGAGTGCAATTACGAACAGGTTCATGAATGCGAAGATAAAACGTTCGCGAAGTGTCAGGAAATTCGTTTTTTTTTTTTCTATTGTTGCTTCGTGAGACCGATTTCATTATTTCGTTTATGCCAACGAGAACTTGGACATCGTCGTGTTCCTCGCCGTGTTATTAGGGCGAGAGGTCGTAAAGATGAAGAACCATATCTGGTCGTCGTCTGGCCCAGCGAATACCGTTGAATAATCCGCACTGTAGCATAAGTCACTTTTATCACCCTCTTTGGGGATGTTTCCGGTCAAGTGTCCCTTCGGGGTGGTCGCAGGGCGGTTGGAGCAACTTCACGATCCACGGACCAATCGAGAACCGTCGACACGAAAATATTCCACCAGGGTCCAATAATCCTATTCCGGTCCTACAACCTTATCGAAACTTATCGACGGACTACTTACTCCAACTTTACGTGTGACAATGTGACTCTGAAATGTATCGCCAATTTTAACGAGGCACTCACGATCGACCCTTCGCAAATAAAAATTACCTAAATTGGCGGACATCTGTGAGGTGCGTGAAGCGATCACTCCTCTGGGAAAATAATGGTCACGACAAAAGCGCTCATCACCTTTATGGGCATGGAATGAAAAAAAAAAAAAAAAAAAAAATTCCGTCGTAAATTTCGCGTAAATTGTCTCTTGGATTTTCCCATTAGATCTTCTTTTTCATTTTTTCGGGAATTTCTAAAATTTTTACAATACGAAAAATTTTACGATTTTCATGTAGGAAAAAAAAAATGTCGGAACGGATTCGATGACCCGTCGATGAAAATATTCGCAACGAAAGCGCCAATTACTTTGATCGGCTTGTGATTTAAAATAAACGCCTCTGCAATTTCCACGGATGAATTTCACTTGAAATTTTCTTTTTTTTTCAAGCAGCGATTATTGCTGCAATTTTTATTTTTCAGTTGCATCGACATTACAGTTTCGAATCGTCGTGAAAATTGCTCCGTGATTTTTCGTGACGAATTTCGATGGATTTACGAAGAACCGTGGGGAAAAATTTTTGGCGTGAAAAAACAAAAAAAATCTCGGTATCGTCGACGACGAAGAGGACGAATGGCTGAGGAGAGACCGGGTTGCAAAGACGAAAACGAAGACACCGGCATACTCGCCGTTTGCCGACTTCGCTTCTGTTAGCTCCGCTCCCGTTGAGGTACGTGTGAATATTTAATCGGTCCTTCAACGTCAACCCCGCACCACCATCGGGCCAACTCCTTCTGCACAACGTCGCACGACCGTCCACCTCTCAGCCACCCCCGCCGGCCTCTCGACAGGTCCCAGCTGTGGTGAATTATTTAACGCCCCTGGGGACACGGGTTGCGTGTACACTGTGTGTGCACCAATGTATGTATACTGCGACTGAAGATTTTTCCTTTTTCCATTTTTTTTTCTCCGTTCCAACATTCTTCCCTTTGCCCTATCCAAAGTTTCTCCTTCCACGAGCTTTTTCATCTTTCCCGACGTCGTTTCATTCAACAATGTCAAATTTTCTTATCCCAAATCCGACTACACATTTGCAGTGAAAAAAAAAAAATGACAAATGAAATTCAAAATTTGTCTGGGATTTTGGATTTAAAAAAAAAGTTGCGAATATTGCAGTATGACCGAAAATTCGACTGTGGCTCGGTTTATTGGTTTGGAGAGCGTTCTCCTTGACTCTTTGGAGGTCATCGAGTTATTCTTGATTACGCGACGTTTTTTTGATATTTTAAGGATTTAATTTCAAGAATTTAGGGTGATAAATTATTTAAAAAAAATTGGTGCCGAGTTAGGGACAACTAGGAGCTTACCAAGGCTTACCAGGGGTTGCGATTGAGATCGAATCATTGAAATTTATCGTGCATGAATTTAGACACGTTGTAAATTTCGTGACATTCTCAACAGTGTGAATTCTCGCACCTGGGCCCTCGAATGTAAATCTTTTGGTAGCAGGGACAATAAAAAAAATGTTAAAAAAAAAAAGAGCAAGAGCAAGAAAACTCAATGACTGGATTAGTTTTTTTCCCACGGGTGATATCCCATGAAGCGCGTGTTTACCAAGACTCACCGGATCACGACCCACTCGCACCTTCGATGCTCATAAATATTAGCGGAAGGGGTATTAATGCAACGATTGATGGCCGCGATATTTCGATGTCCCGATCGATCGACATAATCCCATAAAAATAAAAGACTCCGGAAAGGTGCGATGAATTTTCATATCGACAGCGAACTTCCTTACCGACGGATAAAATTTTAATTACCAATACGATTTTATTATTCCATTATAACCGGCTGGTGAACTCGATTTTTTTTGTCACCTGGCCGTTCCCATAAAAATAATTCACAGTGCGAAACACACGCTTCGATTTCGCCTGACCGTGCAGTCGCGACAGAAGCGTCGGGACCGTCAACCTGTTCGAAGCCGTCCAATTGTGTCCAAGGGTAAGAACCTTCGACTCGCTTACCGACAGTCGGTACGCGTTTTTCACGCCGGTATAAAAATACCGTCGACCGATGTGCGTCGCGTAAAGCGAAAAGCGCCAAATAAATACTAATTTCTGGATTTAAAAAAATACTATCGACCGTTGGTTCTCATATCGATGGTCTTGGAATTTCTTATCGTCGATCACGTGCGACACCTGTGAAAAAAAACACCGTCGCGTTTCCGTCGACTCCCACATACAATTTTATCCCTTCGTTAATTTTATTTTTATTTTTCATTATTATTATATATATTTTTTTTTTTCGTCTTTTTTTTTTTTAGTAGTCAACTCAGGTTACCGAGTCCACGAACCTGTTGCGTATTACATACACAAAGCACAGAATTCGCGAAACGAGCTTGCCCGCGCATCAGAAATTTCCCTCCAGAATTATATATACATATATATATATATATATATATTGCACGTCGCAAATGTAATCGTCCGTACGGGCGACATGTGGGATACATAGTCGTGTGTTATAGCGGCATGGGAGCGTCACTTTGTATTCAAAAGAAATAGCGAACGACGGTGATGTCGCGTATTCTCGGATTTCGCGTACAAGACTAGAATAACCCGTTCCCCATGAAGTTGTCGACTTTTTTTCCCCCCGGACAATTCACGCTTCGTCGATCCTTTTGTAAATCCAAAAAATCAAGTGGGCGACAATTATTTCACGGTGAAAAATAATTTCGCGAAATAGAAATTCGATAATTTGTGAAAATCATTTTGTGACGAAACGACTCCAAAAATCTCGTCGGTGTCTTAATTAATATATTTGAACAGTACTTTCTCCCCTCACACACTTTACATCGTATGAGAAAGGAAAAGTCATTAAACATTTTTTTTTTTTTTTTTAAATACCAAGTGAAACATTTTTCCGTCCAGCGAATTAATTTTTGTTTTTTTTTAATTGGATTCATGTCGTATGTAGATAAACGTTTATGATAGCAGAGCAGATGTTCAGACAGACCGGGTCGCTCCAACTAGCGACCAATCGCTGGTCGTTTCCTCAGCCTGCAGCAGGTGTAAAGCGTGCCCGTTTCTTGGCAGGTGGATTCCGATTATTTTAATTCTTCCGATGCCCCAACTGCCGCTGTTCCAGACATCAACGAATCGTTGATGTCTGGAATACACGATAAACGTTACTTTCGATTCAAAAATCTCACTTTCCGATCGGTTGAGACGTCGTACAGAAAACACATCACTGCAGGCCAAAAAATCACATTTTTCCACCGGAAATTGTGCAATATCCGGAATACGTCACTTCCGGATGGAAAAAATATTGTTTTTAACCAAAACCGACATTGTATCCGAAATACGTAAATTCCAGACTGGAAATCTCATATTTCGATCAAAAGTTACGTCATAGTGAATGGATCTTAAATATGAAGAAAAGCGAATTTAATTCGGAGAATTAATTTTTCCAAAATTCGAGGTAAATTTTTCTGCTCGGTTTTATATATATATATATATTTTTTTTTTTTTTTTTTTTGGCAATTTACATTGCGTCCGAATTGCCGAGACGACCGGAACTCGAGGTGGAAATCAACGCTCGAAATTACGGGATCCGTTCGTCTCGTTTGTCGGAATGTCGCGCCGATTGGACAAAGGCAAGGATGTCGTTTTGTCAAAGAACGCGCAGATGTTCGAGTTACGAGGGCTTGCCGAGAGATTGTCCTTGCGGGGCAAAAACGATCCCACTCGCTCCTGGCCGGTCTTCCTTGCGTTGCGAGTCCTCAGTCGAAAGGAGCAGCAGCCGGGTCATCCGGGTTTAGTCGTCCTCGGGAGTCCGCTCGCCCAATGGGCGGAGGATGCCTGGGAAGCTCTCTTTCGGAACACGAAAACTATGAAAGGAAATCGAGTTTCCACGAAAATTACCGTTTTCAATTTTTCGTCGGTAACCTCCCCTTTGTCCGACAGATTTTCCCTGAAATTCTCCGATCAACACAGTATTTTTCTTTATTCCGTCGATTTCCTCGGGCTCGGCCACGCTTTTTCATTTCTTCAGATTTTTCCTTTCGCCCCGATGAAGCTTCTTCTAAAGTTTTTTACCCCTTGCTACCCGGAAAATTAATTACTATTCTTTATAAAAATGATTCTTCTATTTTTCTGAACCCGTATAAATTTTGTTTGGAATTTTTTCTAATTTATTCCACGTTTAAATTTTTCGAAAACGCGAATTTTAATGTGTCTCAATCTCGTGTGTCCTCGTCATCGAAAGAATTGCTTCCGGCACTCGAATGACGATGAGACTTCGATATCCAACTGGTTTCGAATAAGACCCAATAAAATAAAAAAAATTCATCCGGTCGCTGACACCGATTTGTGAAAAGAAATTCGATTAACGAATCATGCAAAGAGCCTTGTTCGAATTAAAACTAATTCGACTGGATGGAAGGACTACCGCGGTTTATTTGAACGCCGATGTTGAGTCCGATGAGCCTCAGACCTCGATTTCGTGCACGGAGTAAATCGAGGTTTTTTTTATCGTTTTCCTTCTGTTTCGCTTTCGGAGTTGGAATAAACTTTCCAAAATGCACTTACGCGCATACGAGTACGGATGAATTATTGTGGGGCCTCGAGGGGACCGAATGAGAGAAACAAGCGACGAGGCCCCAGGCTAGGAATCCTCCGCGAGGTTTCTTATAAGCCTGTGGAGCTTCGGCATATCGCTTCCCGACCAAACTGGTTTCGCACAGCCAATTAATTTGATCGAGGGAACGGGGAGCGGAAAGACCGAGAGACGAAAGTGTGGGTCTCGGGCCCGCGGGAATTTTGGGCCCGCGGGACCTGTCTGTGTTTGTATTAAGAGCACTCAATGTCCATAAGACGTAACGAACGGGATTTTTTTTTATTTATGATCTCCCGGTATGTAATAATTCGAGTAATTTTTTTTCTCTATTAATTTAAGGCCCAAATTTATAAAATTGGTTTTAAATGAGCAGAAATTCAACACCATCCAAACAAATTTAAAAAAAACCGTGGATCTTTATTGGAATTTTGCATGCATTGGATTCCCTTACTTCTTAAATATTTAACCAAATTTTTAGTCAACTTATTTTTATAATTTTTTTATTATTCGCTTCTATTCAGTGAGAATATTTTTACGTCTTTATATATTATATCGATCGATTATTTCTTGTATTTTTTTTTCTCGCTAATTAATTAATTTTTTAATGTTTCAAATGTTACTATGATTTTGGTATGTTTTGGATTTGTTCAGATTAAGTTTGTTCATTTTTCCGCCTTAAAAAAAATTTGTTGGTTGGCCAAATTTTCATTATCTCTTTTTTTATTCGCTTCAGTTCGATGGGAATTGGAAGCGGAAAGGCCGGTCGATTACCGGATTAACGAGGAGTGAAGGCAACCGATAAACCCTTCCCGCTGCAGTGTATTGTGTTTCAGATGAGAGATCCGTGAGGCCAGCAACGCGATATACCTTTTCAGCGACGAGGGACGCGTGCTGGAGTCCGCAGGATGATACACACCTCGCTTATTCCTCTCACGAGAGTTTCGTCGTTCTATCTTCGTCATTTTTTTTCCGGGATCCAATGCAGCTGTCGTTAACCGTCGATGCCAATGAAATTTCCAGGACAATCGGGACGAGAGCTCGATCAAGAGCTCGGTGAGAGATTTATTTTGTTCGCTCGTTGAGGCAAAAAAAAACTTTGTTGTCACTAGAAATTCCCGTTTTTTTTCCGAGATTTTCACACGGTGTTTTTACAATATCCGAAGAAAAAAAATTAGAATTTAATTAAAAAATTTAATTAGAAAATTAATTTAATTTAAAAATTTAATGAAATTTTTCATTGCCGCAAAGGTTTTCCCGAAGATCGATATAAAATAATTTCACAGCGTGAAATATAATCTTTGGAAAATCGCTGCGAAAATTATTTCGCAGGCGTGAATTAAATCAGGCTTTGTCGCACGAATTTTCCAGAGTCAATGTCTACAATGAAATCTTTCGGTGACCGAAATTAATGAGATATAATTTCTGATCGACCGGTTTCTCGAAAATAATCGAGGAAGAGCATCAGAAAATTATATGCTGCGCATTAAATTACTACGTCGCGCCGCTCGGTAGTACACGGTCGGTGTGTGAAATTGAGCACCACTGGGTAAAGCAGAGGGGCGCGTGCCAAGGAGCAAGCATCTGCCGCAGTTGCTGGCTTCGCAGCCCCTCTCTCCGTTGCGTTTCTTTTTTCCAGAACCCATAGTTTCCGAGGGGAACGAGACTCAGCCCCAGCCGACATTCTCGTCTCCGGTTACAAAACACTTCCGCAGGAAGCAGCCACCGGCCCAGTTACTCTCCATCCTCATTTTTTAAATATAAATTCGTATCAGCGACAAAGTACAGCGCAACCTTACAGACTCCGACTGTACCGCGTACGGACGGAGAGTTTGCGTGGCAAAAGACAAAAGACACGTGAGAAAAAAATATTGTTTCCTACCAATAATGATGCGGTCGTTTCGAAAACCTAAAAAAGTGCTGTTTACTTATTGAAAATTCTGAGAGACCGCAAATGACAGATTTTTTGGTTAGAATCGACAATATTCATAGTCGTAGTCCCACTAATTGTCATTGTCATTTCTTTCAGAATAATCGTAGTAATTATTGCTATTGTATATATAATGATACTTTTTACATACCGTTTGCGTCCTCTCGCATAGTCATCATGGGGACAGTTCCGGCGTTGTAGCGGCTCGACGAAATTCGCTTTCAAATTTCGCGCGCAAAGTTTGCCATGGTCCTATTCGTCGTGCGATATGCGTCTCCGACGATACGTCCCGACTAATCGAACAAAGAACGCAAAGCGTGACAATCCCGATGGGTTCTCGATCGCTGGCTGCGAATGTCCGAGAAGACGGGCGCATGCAAGCGTTCTCGAATTCAGGTGAAACGACGAAACGTTGCGTGCGGTTCTGGAGGGGTTCTCAGTTTGGCTCGCGCGGAAGCTCCGCCTACCGGGGACGTTGAGCGGGACCCGCCGTACCCTCGGGTGTGCATCGTACCGCAGGCACTTCGAGCCCCCGAAACTTACGACAAGCGCGGCACACGCACACAACGACACACGAACAAGAGAGCCCGGCGGTAAGCGGGGCTTCAGGTAAGCAGCTGCTGCTGCTGCTGCTGCCGCTCGCCGGACCGGCGGTTGGTCGGCATCGGGCCCCGCGTGGTTAAATTAGTCCCGGCACAACAGTCGTCAGAGCACCATGTCACGTCGCACCGACCGCGATCGGCGCACTAACGACAATACTACGAAGTTTTGAGCACGAACTACGGAGAAAAATACTAATGTGACGCCCGATCTTAAGATTCAACCGTAGTGATTCGTTAGTTAGAGCTGGAATGAAATTTCCGGTCTCGTATTTTTTTTTTCCCGATATATGTGTACGAACAGTTGTATAGACAAATTCGTCTGTGAGACAAGTGACGCGAAGTGAATAAAAATCGCGAGTTAGAATTCGCGCATGCGCGGGTGTGTTTCAATATCAATCGCGTCTACGCGAATATCGAATTGAAAATGTTGTTCGGTAAATTGTTGGCGAGTTTCTGCGCGTTATGCGTCGTCAGCTGCGATCTTCTCGATCTCTACGTTCAACACATGGACGACACAATGAAAACGTTGGCCTACGAGAGAAGTCACCATCCGCGCGATATCGCCGGCAAAACAAGAGCCAACAGCGGCGCTTCGAGAAACCCCGACCCGTTCAGAATTGGCATACTGAAAAAGCAGCGATTGGAGGTGGATGAAAGCCACTGGCGCAAGACGAAGAAAGACATGCGCAAGAAGCGTCCCATTGTCAAACACGATGGTCTCGAGTTTCCGAACGACAGAGAGGAACATCGCGATCCCAACGAGCACGAATTGTTCGAAAATGCGTTTCGTAAAAAAGAGAAGAATTCGACGAGAATTGTGGAAAATTTCCAAGAAAAAAAAAATCGAAGTGACGACAAATCGTTCGACAGTGGGCTCGAGAGTGAGGGAAAAAAAATTACGCGGGAGCGCGTTGCGGAAGTTGCGGAAAAAATTGGAGAACCCCTGGCGGAGATTCTCGACGGTAATGCGCAGTCGAAGAGGATCGAGCGGGTTATCAAGCGAAATCCCAACAGGTCGAACGCTCCGCCGAAGAAGTATTATCCACCGGTCGAGAAGCATTCAAGCGGGGCGAAAAAATTCACGGGGACCGACAAGGCCGATGAGGACCTTACGGTTGAGACTATCAACGGGAGATCGAAGAGAAACGTCGTGGATGCGAATTTCACGAGGCACGAGATACTCGACGAGGCTGGTGATGTTTTACTTCAGTGGGACCCGAACGACGATGAGACAGTGACGTTTAAAGTGACCGCAAAAACTCTCGGGTACGTTGGCATTGGATTCAACGGTCAGAGCCACATGAAAGGAGCTGACATATTGATTGCTTGGGTCGACGATCACACCGGTGCCGTTAATCTGCTGGTAATTATTGCGTTTTAATGATAACATTGAATTTCAATATTTTCTCCTCATAATAGTAAGTTTATGTGGACCGGATGCCCACATGTACCAACTGCTATATATATGTGTGTGTGTGTGACTAATTTTTGTGGGGAAAAAAATGTCTGCTAGTTCACTCTTTTTTTTTGCTTCTGGACTACAGCAAAGGGTTGCACTGAAACTTTTTTTTTTTACCAATCTTTATAAAATATATATTTTTCTTCATACACAGATTCAGGGAAATTAGCTTGACTTGCAATCAAATCTCAAATTAATTTATTTTTACTTTTATTTGTATAATCGAGTTTTCGAGTGATTTTCATTATCACATGTGCTTTTGTCACGAGGGTGTGAAAGTGGGAAAATCGTAGGAACAAATGCAGCTAAACTTTTCGAAAATATATGTAAAATGACTTCGCTTGAATTTCACTCGAAATCATTATTTCCACAGTTTAAGCCACTGTTTGGGGACAGCTGAAGACACCCAAAGAGCCCCCCCCAAAAAAAAAAAAAAATTAGCCACTTTTTTCAGCGGTGCGCTAAGCTGAGATGGAGGCGAAGGGAGAAGAAACTTAGAGAATGGATGAGGCGGTGGATGTCACTCGTGTGAATTCTCTCGAATGGGTAAGAGATCCAAGAATCGGTGGAACCTGTCGTTATCGAGGGTCTCCAGTAGTCGCCGCGATCGAGTCTCTCGTGCGTGCAAAAGTAAAAGAACAAAACGACGAGACAAAAAAAAACGTTAGGGACGCGGAGCCGAGGGAATGAGAAAACAGTCAAAGGGAAGGACATTACGTATCCACACCGTGGGTCCCGCACGGAATCTCGTGAGGCAAAGTGAAAAATAAAATGAGAGCCGAATAGCCGGAGAATTAAAGGAAGATTCAGAAGAAGAAGAAGAAGAAGAAAGGATAAGAAGGAAGGAGAAAAAAAAAGAAAAAAAAACAAAGATAGTCCGGTAGAATCCGTGACCTGCGAGTGAAGGCTTTCCAACAAAAGGCCGACGTCGTATTTGGACTCGCTAGTTTCTCAACGTTCTTCTTTCGTTATTTCTGCCTCGTGTCACGTCCAAGTCGGAACGGTGGAGGTTGAGCCCGGTTACGCAATGCACTTGCGATTCATCCGGTCGGGTTATTCAGCCAAGTTCCATCTCGTTGAGTGGATTAATGAAGTTCTTTAATTAGGGGGGCTCAATGGATTCAATGATAAAGCCATTCAGGTCCGCGTAAAATATCTTCATTTTGAGGAAAAAATACTAAATTTCAAAGCGCGCCAGTCCATGATTATCAATTATTATTTTTTCATCTTTATTCAATGAAAATTTGTACATTTTTCGTTCTTCTATTACAAATCCGTTTCGCAATTCCTAGAAATTTGAATATAAATTTTTAACTAATGTTTTGTGGTTCTGAAATTGAAAAGGATGAAATAAGGAACAAAAATAAATAGAGAAAGGGTTTTACGTGTTGAGAGGTATGCGCGAAGACGAAAAAGGTCCGGCCGGAAGGTCAAGCGGAGAAAGAAACATCAGAAGCAAACCAGGCAGGATCTGCGGGCCAGCAGGGAACCTGCTTTGCTCGTTCTGGCTCCTCCTCGCCACCACCGTTCGGGCCTCTCGGAATCCCTAATCTTAATTAAATTTATTTCCATTACCAGCACGCTCCCGCGAGTATCGGAATACTGGGCTCGAAGGATCGTTTCCCACACGACAAAATACCCCCCTAAAATTCTCGCAGGGAAAAAGACCAAAGAAAGAATTCACCAAAAAAAAAAGCAAAAAAAAATTAGCGGCACGAATAATTAAATCTCAAGTTTCACAAGAACCAAAATCGTAAGGCAATTTTCGTACAATAATACATTTCGGAAGACTAAAATTTTCACACAATTTCCTCAAAGTTGAAATATGAAATTTGTATGATTATCAAAACTTCCATTTTTTCGCAAAACTTTTATAAGGTTTTTAGCCTCTTCGTAGACTTTTCGGATAAACGACACTCTATGAAAAATTGTCGTGACAATTGGAATTTTTTTTTTTTACCATTACAAAGTCTCTTTTATGAAGAAACAAAATATTAAAAAATAGTAATAACATAACTACTGTTGTAGTAGACTGGTAGGGAAATATCAATACACTAAAAAATAGAAACAAATATTGATAGTAATGAATATTAAAAGAACGAATAAATTATTTATTTATTTATAATTCAACCTCTATCAGCTGGAATGAGGCGGCCGCTTCCGAATGCGTTATTTTTCTACTTCTCTGGGGATGGACGATGAATCCACGTGTTCAATTTACACGTCCAGTCAAGGCCTCCAGACATCCAGACTGCGGCCCCCCGTCGAGGACGCTCGGTCAGCCAAGCCGCCGGTGTCGATGAAGCGGCCGGTACCTCCGCTCATCGGGGCCCCTTTTTCGAGGGTTTTTGGGCCTTGCGCTCAGGAGCGCAAAAACGACCGCGCGAACGGTACAACGGCGCATGCGCAAGGCTATATCGGGATCTCCCTTTGAAACTTATTATTTTTCCTTTTCTCGGCGCTTCCTTTCCATCTCCTCTCGGTGAAATTCTTTTGGGCCTTACCGACGATCTTGCCCTATTTTTGTTGTCGTTGCTATTCTATCGCACGGCAAGATTTCTTTACGACCCTGCTGAGAAACCCCCGAGGGCTTCCAGGTGAAGCGCATTTTTGTTCGGCCTGTCGGCTCCCGGCAGTCTCTCTTTGCCGAACGGAATCCGGCTTGTATTTTATGTTCTTATGGAATAAGGCCCCACTTCATTTTTTTTTCATTTTTTTTCATCAACAAACGACTTAAAAGAACGATAAGACTGACCGCCGTACAAGTCATCACGCTGTTCTTCCCGTGTCCAACGCCCCGCGCCGCAAGTAATGCGCATAATTGGGGCCTCACTCGCAATGCCTTAACCGAAGCTCATTTTCCTGTATCACGATCCGAGACGGACACTCATCGGCTCCAGAGGAGCGAATCGAATAGCTTGCTTCACTGTGCCCGGCATCGGGGATTGCCCAGAAGCCCGCAACGCCCGGTGCGTTGCGCGCACAATTTCTGGGCCTTATCGCACAATGGTTCCTCCCTCGTCCGGGGTTGTTCCGCTCAAATAATAGTAATTTTTCTCGTCGCCTCGATGAACACAGGTAATGCTACATCTTCGTGAGCAACATTGCAACGAAAAATTTTGGGCCTTATCGAGCACGATCCATGTGCTCTTGAATAAGGATCATTCATTTTTACCCATAGCCTCGTTAAACACCTCTGTTCCCAAATCTTCATTGCTAACAAAAGATGTCATTTTTCCAAGCCGCGGAGTTTTTGGGCCTTATCACGCAATGTCCACCAGCTGTAGCCAATTTTTTCCTCGTCACCCTAATATACACTTCTAATACAAAATCTTCATTGCCAACAGTTCAACGAAGATGTTCTTTTTTCCGAGAGGCGCAGTTTTTGGGCCCTATCGCCCAAAGGCTGCTTCCAGCCACGTTAAAAACCGGTAATTTTTTTCTCAGCCTCGATGCGCACCGCTGGTGCTAAATCTTCATTACCAACAGTGCAAAGACGATTTCTCTCGCCAGGTGTCGAGAGGAAAGCCGTAAAGTCCGAGGGGCCTTGCGGGCCCGACTGGTGGGAATAAAACGCGCCCCGCAGGACGAACTAAATCTTATTGCCCTCGAGGAGTCAACTGCGCGGACCCTTCCTTACCGTGGACGTCGGTCACGATGCGCAAAAAAGTTGCGTGTCCGAGTTTAATCGTCGAGCAGCTGACGAATCACGGATGGATTTTCGTTCTGACGTCTTCGTCACCGGTCGAGCCATGATTGACTTCTCGGTAGCTGATCGCGAATGCGTGTCAACTGCCCGTTCGCTTCGGCATCCGCGGGTCGTTCTCCCGAAACAACAATCGGCGATTTATTTCGGGCTGAGCGACTTCGAACCGCCTCGGCGGACCGGCAAGAAATCACGATTGTCCCGAGCCAACCTCTCGATCAGAAAGATAACCGACCTGATGGATTCGCGTGGCGATCTTCGTACCGATCACTTACGCCTACGCCCGAGACTCCCCGGCAGACTGGCGCACGTAGGATCCGGCGTTCTGCGTTCTCCAATGTGATCAACCAAGACGGATCGACCGAGGACGTCTCCGACGATCGTTTTACCGATCATTAAGAATCCCGTCCGAGACGGTCACGAATCGACTCGGATCACGGTTCTTCGTCACCGTCACACGCCAAAGTCCTCTCTGGACCCGGTACGCAGTCAAGGTGAACTCAAGGTATTTTCTCTCGTGGGTCACCCATATTACGAATCGTGTGACCGAACGAGCATCGGGAAAAAAATTTCACGAAAATTGCACAATTCCATCTGCGAATCCGCGAGAAATTTCACGGGTAATTTTGTCGGTAGTTTATTTTAAAAAAAAAAATGTATGCATATCACGGTGGAAGGATTAATTTTGCATGATAATGGTTCCAAAATGTTGTCAAGAATTAAATCGAAGAATCAATTGCTTGCCGATGGAACTTGGAAATCTAAAAATAAATGAAAACCGTAAAAGCTTCGCCTAATTGTAGATTTGTATTTCTCGGTCTCTTCTCAAGCTCCGTTTTACCGTGTTTCCTTTTAAGAGGGGTGTAAAATTCCCTCTTCCCACTCTACGTCGGTCTGTTAATTCTCGACGGATGTGACGTCACGGATCGGTACCTGCGCTTCCTGCGAAAGGCTCACGTGCGTCCAACCGTCAGCAGCCGACACACGCTTCTTTTTACATTGCGCATTACGCGCCTCTTGAATACTTGAGCGATGTATCGTTCGCCACGAAGCGCCTCTTCGACCCCGACCGAGCCAAAAAAAAAATAACCGATCTTGGCTCAAACACATCATCGATCACGATATTCCTGCGAAATTTATTTTCCGTTTCTCGTTTGGCAATTAAAAAAAAGTCCTCCATGACGAAGCAAAACGCCGGCTCTTAACATTTTTTTCAATATCGGGAAAAAAAAGTTCTACGCAAAGGGATTATGAATGGCCAATGATCTCTACTTTATTTGGCGTGGATCGACCGAAACGTTCAGATTTTGTGGTAATTTGATTTTTTTTTTTTTTTTCTGTGACGAGTTTTCATATAGATTTGTTTGTTCTTAATTAGTGGCGCGTTCGTTTCCGGATTTTTTATTTTTATTTTTTTTTTTGAGGAAAAAGAAATACGAAAGCGGACCGAGATTAAAACCGTTGAGCGATCGTTAGAGTTTACGATCCTTCCGTGGAAGAGCCGAGCTAAAAAGCTGTATTTACTCTACGATCTTTCTTGTGCGAGTCGTTATTGCGTGACCTTCGAGGGAGCGAGCCGATTTAATTGGACAGAAGCGCCACGGGGACCTTGCATTATTTATCTACAAGAAACGACCTTTTGTGCGAACTGCGCAACCGCACGTTCCGAATTGTATTTACTTGAAACACTTTTTATACGGAATTTATTTTCAGCGTAAACATAATATGTTGGGTTATTGGATACGGTTTAATTAATTAACCAATTAAACGAGGCCGATCAACCCTTTTCCTGCACGTGAGAAAATTGCCCTGACCGTGCGTTGCGATCCAGCTGGCTGGTGCCGTGGGTTTCCGGATGCGCCGCTTCGTCGGAAATATCCAGCAACGATCAGTACACTCATCAGGGCTTGAAGATAATCATGCGAATGCATTGTGCGCGCGTCGGGCTGTACAAGGAAAGGAAACCACCATCCTGTACCAACGAATTTTAATTTTCATTAATATGACCTCGAACCGTCTATAATTTAAAAAAAAAAATGTTTTTCACTTTCTCACAGAGGAAGCTCGGTTTTGGCAAAAAAAAATGAATCACGACAGTTTGAGGAAAACATTTTTGGAATATTCCAAAACTGTGTGTGTGAAAAATGGCCGTGCGACAAAGATTGTTTTTTGTGATATAGTTTATCATGAAAAAAAATTGTAGTAAAATATTATTATTTCACTGATTGCCCGGTGACTTAACATTTTTTTGTAGTCTTTGAAATTTGCGTTTTTTTATGGGCTAAACATAGAATTAACGCTTTTTTCAACGAGTACGAAAAAATTCTGAAAAATGTCGTACCTATTTGGAAGAATGAATGAATTATTCTAACGAAAGAAAATAGTTGCGGGGTAATTTCGGATAATAATATTTCACAACGATTTGTTAATGACAAATTGGAATTATTATTTTACAAAAATGAGCGATGGATATGACGCAATTTTTATCGTCTTTTTTATTCATTTTTTTATTAATCTATTTTTATTGTTTTTTATTTTCAGGATTCCCACGGTATCGAGGAGGCGAACGCCTCGCCGGTCACCGATCTCTCCCAGGACGTCACGGTACTCGAGGGCTTTCAGAATGACACCCACACGTCGGTGACGTTCTCCAGAAGCTGGCAAACTTGCGATAAGGATGATCGACAATTATCGGTAAATAAAAAAAGAAGTGGGATTTACAAATTTTTTTTTATGGCTTAAGGATGCTTCACACGTAAATTTACAGCCTGAAGCGACATTAAATAGCATAAAATACTACCTATTGGTTTAAAAATATTTAACAAAAAATTAATCTTCCTCTGTGAAGGAGAATATTTATCATTATTTTTTAATTAAATTTTTAATCGACGAAAAGAAACGAGAATCTTTATTTTATGCCTTTCTATATAAGACGAGGGATTGTGCAAATGTTTATGTTGGAGCTTTTTTTTATTGTCGTGCCCAAAATGTTTTTGAAACCAGTCGGCACCGATCCTCTGAAGTGTCCACCAATTCCAGGGATTCCGAACGAGTCCCAAATATCGCCGCTTCCTAGTCTACTTTAAACTGTAACTGATCGCAGGGTCCCTGGGGCCTACGGCCCAAATATCTTCTGCATTCATTCTCGCCGGGATTCTGAGGCCCCAAGTTCCGCGTTTCGTTTCTTGGGAGCGGCTCGGTCCCATCCGAATTCACGCCGGAGTATTTCGATATTCGACATGCCTCGCTAGGCTCGCATACCCCGACGAGGTTTAACTATCGGCCGGGACTTAACCGACATCGGGCCAACGTTGGGATGGTAACACTGAGCCAGACTAGTATCTGGTATTGGGCGAACACTGTCCCGGAGTACCAGATGCCAGTAGTCCATGAATATTTAAGTGATGATGAAAAAAAAAAAAGAAAAATCGTTCGAATGTTTTTTCTCTTATTTGTCACTTGTAACAACTTGTCATTGTAAAGATGACTGAATCTTACAAGTTTTTATGTACTTTATATGTCTTAAGATATATAATGTAATGTTAAATATTATATATATGTAAGATATATATGTTCATATTTTTGGATATTTTTCTGTTTGTCCCAATTTTCAAAAATCCAGGTAGGTTCCCGCAGGCCTGGACAACTATTCCCCTATTATAGTATTTTTTATCTATTGTGTGAGATCTCTGTGAGCCGTGCACAATAACGCGGTGCACAACAGCCCTGTGCAATATCGTCCTGTCCGGTGCATTTGGGCCTTTCACCGTACGGCCCAATTTTAACCTCTCGCACATTTTGGTAATTTTTTAAAAAACATAATCGCCACATGTTATTATTGTTAAAATTGTAAGCAAAAGAAGGTGGAAATGAAACAGTCGCCTCGTCTTGGTACTTCTGTTTGACCTCGATAAGGCCCAATTTTTATTTCTCTTCGTTTTGATGAACGCAGGCCGACAACGTTCGAGTTCTTTGGGCATTGCACGAATCGGATCCGGAGTTAAATACCGGAGTCTGGCACGGGGAGAGACGAGGTGGAAGGGCCTTGAGGCTTCGTGCACCAGGCCCAAAGCCATCGCCACCGGTCGGCCCGGACGTGCGTCACTGGGACGTCAAGCTCAATCAGTTCGCCGTTACCGACAGTCAGGACACTGTTTACTGGTGCAAAATATTCAAGGCGCCGCCGCTCCACAAGAAGCATCACATGATCGGGGTAAGTGAGTCCCAAATAAGGCCCCGCTCCCACCTCTCTTCAGCTCCCGCATTCAATTTAGTCGACACTACGTGACGTTTTTACTAAGCCGGTTGTTCCAAAGTCTGACTGCCCTTTTTTAACCATCTTGATTTCGGGATGGTGAAAAAAGTCCCATTCGGCATTCGATTCACGAATTTTTACTTTGTTTCATTTAAATGACTTCAAATTTCCGTAAATCTCTGCTGTATCCACAAATTCGTACTATTCGAATTGACAGAAAGAAATACGTGATTGGAGTAATGGGTTATGTAAATTTTCAACAGTACGAACCCCTGGTGGAGAAAGGAAATCGGGGATTGGTTCATCACATGATACTCTACGAGTGCGCCTCCACTCTACCAATTCTGGGCCAGCACGCCCGACTCGCCGGAGCCCCTTGCTACGGTGCCACAATGCCCAGGGAATGGGACACATGCATGCAACCCGTCGTCGCTTGGGCCCGCGGCAGCAAAGGTAATTTACTATTTCGAATTATTTGAATTAATTTTTTTAAATTGGGCCCAATTTATTCGACAAATTTTTTGAGCCTGTTTGCTTCCCAGTTTTTGAATGTTCTTATTTGAGAGAGAATTCAGTTGATATGAATCTGTAATTGGGTCCGTTAAATTGTATTTTAAACAATTAGGCCTTATTATTTTACGTACTAAAAGAAGTAACGAGTAATAACTTTTGTTTACGTTTATCCTTAGGTGAATGGTTCGCCGAGGATGTTGGCATCCCAATCGCCGAACACAGCGAGGGTTCATACTACATGCTCGAAGTTCATTACAACAATCCCGGACTGAAACGCGCGATCGACAGCAGTGGCGTAAGGCTCCACATCACCCCGAATCTGAGGCCCAAAGAGGCCGGTATTCTCGTAACCGGCGTTGCCGTCAACCCACTTCATATGATACCACCTCGACAGAAGGAATACGCGACTGCCGGCTACTGCACTGGTTCTTGTACCAACACTGTACGTTATGCCATTTTTTTAAGACTTTTTTTCGACCTTAGGGCCTCTTTTGCTGTAAACATTTAATTTTTGGGGCCCAGGAAATCATCCCTGAGACCCAAATTATTCTCCACCAAAATAAAATAATAATTTTCTGTTTAGCTTTTCCCAGAAGACGGTGTGAATGCAGTTTCCGTGGTTCTTCACTCGCACCTCGCCGGACGTCGCATGAGTTTGAAGCACGTTCGTGAGGGCAAAGAACTGCCTCACATAGTCAGCGAAAATAACTTCGACTTCGATTATCAACAGTCTCACACACTCGAGGAAGAGGTGAAGATAATGCCCGGCGACGAGCTGATAACGGAGTGCGTATACAGCACACAGGATCGCGAGACACCGACTCTCGGTGGTTACGCAGCTACCCAGGAGATGTGTCTCGCATTTATAGTTTACTATCCGAGAACCGAACTCGCTGGATGCTACAGCATCATTCCGGCGAAAGACCTGTTTAGGACACTGGGAGTTCACAGTTTCAAGGGCGTTACGATGGAGCATTTGGAAAAATTGTTCTTCACCGTTGGGTAAGAAAAAACTTTTTAGAGGTTGACAGAAAAATCGGAAATCTATAAAAAAAGGATTTTTCATTTTCTCTATTTTCGTCGGATAATTAATGTGATTATATTAATTTTTTTATTTGTTTTTCTTTTCACAATGAAGAACCGAATCCATTGCCCTGCCGACGAATCTTCAGCAACTCGCCAGTTATCCGGAGTTTGAGAAAAACGACGAGCTCGACGAAAAAATAATAAAGGAAACGGAATCGGCGCTGAGGGCGATGAGGGATTATTCTGAGGATCGGAATACCGATAATGTTTTCGCACGGCTAATAATCGAGGATCCAGAAGAATTTCGGAGTCGCACGCTCGCCCAACACATGCTCGAGCTTCCGTGGTCGGAAGAGCTTTTGGCCCGATCTATCGAGAGCACTTTGTACCACGGAAGACACATGACTTTCTGTCGGAAGAGGGACGACAAATTGGCGTTGGTCAGTTAGACATTATCAATTTGTTTCAAAAAATTCGAAAAAAAAATTAATTTTTTAATAAATTCAATAATTCAGCTGAATATATATTTTAATAATTTCTACTTACAGCCTGCCGACATACAAATGTTCCCGAATTTCACCGCTTTGCCGGAGGCGGATCCGTCGAATTGCACGAATGTGAGGCACACATCCGGTTCGTGGACGACGCGAGCACAGATACCTCTCGTAGTTTTTATTCTCAACCTGTCCCTGTTGTGAGAAATATTCGTTCAACACCTGGACAGCGATAAATTTGACGCATAGCGTCCCCCCTTCCCCCCTGTACATTTTGATGTTACTGTAAATGGGTCCCCCGATTAATTTATTTTTCAAACTTGACGAGTCGTCAAACCTCGTTCTTATTAAATTACTTAATTTCCCATTTATCTATTCTGCGCTTTCGACAAAATTTTTGAAAAATTTTCGAATCTATCACGCTATTAATATTATTAATACTCGACCGTTGTAAATATATTTATAAGTCATTACTATTAATATTAATATTATCGATATTATTATTATTAATATTATTATTATACTGTGACAAGGATCGGAAATCGAGATCGACCTTTGTGAACGAGATTTTTTTCTTGTATAAAATAAAATTCGAATGAGTTACAAAAAACATCAGTTCCAAGAAACTTCTAGGGCTTAAAAGAAATTCCATGACTTTTCCAGGTCACAACGCATCTCCTGGTGTTCCCCAATATTCAATCAGTTTGCGTCACGGTCGCCCGAAAAAAATGGTCTGTTTGACCCGTTGTGATCAAAAATGAAATAATAATAAGTACCGCTTGCCGATTCGTCCATTGCCTCGCGGACGTCACACGAGGTGCGAACTCGTAAGTTCAATTTTCCACACGACCGGGCGTCTCCTTCGATAGATTCTCGCGATCGCCAACCACGCGAAGGCAATTCTTTACAATCGTTTTTTAACTTTGGGACATATATGTGTGTATATATATATATATTTCCGCCCCCGTTTGTATTATCGCGCACCAACGAACGAACAGTAAGAATATACGGGGTGAAACGAGTTGTGTCCCATGTGGCACACGCTGATAACCGCAGATTGGACTTCTATCGAATTACTACCGGAGCAGTAAGCGAGAAGAGTTCTCGCACGGGGTATAAAAGGGGCATCCCTGGAGGCTCCTGGCATCAAACCGGTCGTGATCCAGCGACGAGTAAGCAACTCTTCCCCGGGAAGGTGAATAAAATTTCGAAAAAGATTCTCAAAAATAACATTTAAAAAATTTAACAAGATCTCAGAGATTGCAGATTTTTCCATTTCGCTCACAGAGGTAAGCAAAGATTTTTTTCCACATCCACTGAGTTTCAAGAATTTTTTTTCACAACCACCAAATTTTAAGGAAACATATAAATATTTTTTTTACGTTTTGGTAAATATTTAAGAACCTTTAATTTTTGTGTCCTCATTGCGTGTCGAAATGTTCAAGAGAGGAAAGTACATTTTGTTGTTGAGAAAATGTCACTGTGAGACAGTCGGAAAATTAATTTTAAATGTTTTGAAATAAAAAAAAATTGTTTCATATTTTGATTCGTCTGAGTGTATCCGGAAACGCAATAATTTTCCAGAACCGCTTCGGATCGCCGAGAAATTTGTATTTTCAGGACCTAAACATTAGTTTTGCTATTTTAGGGAAAATGAGACGAACGAGGCACGTAGTCCTGCCAGTGAGGTCCTGGCAGTACATAGGCCTCATGGTAGTGTCACTCGCGTGCCTGACGCTCGGTCTGGTGTCGCGGGATCGCGAGGGCAGATCCGGAAGTCTCGCCGGACCGGAACTCAAGCATACTGCACCGCACGAGTGAGTCAATCCCTATAATCCATCAGAAAAATTTGAACAAAAAAATGAATAGAAATTATTGCTAATATAATATTTTTATATGCTATAATAATAACGAATAATATTTGATAAATCGTTAATTTTTTCAGAGTGGATGCATGCCCGAATGATCACCGATTTACCCGACTGGCTCACCCCTACGACGAATCGGCGCTCGAAAAGGTTTCATCACATCCTTTTGATCGAGCTATTCGGAAATCCGAAGACGCAAGATCGTTAAGCATCCTTAAAAACGATCGTGCCTCAAACTCGAGATCACTCGAGGTCCGTGGAAGCCGGATTTTTCGCGAGGGAAGAACCGGAAGTTCACGCGTGAGGGATGAGCACACCGAGAGGCAAAGACTGTTAACGCGATCGGTAGATCGCAGATCCACCGATAAACGCGAGGATCGAAGTACGAGGAGTCTATCGATCGACGGACGATCGATTCACGGTCAACGAATCGACGATCTCTCGAGGCGTGCCGTTCGATCGGCCGATGATCGTGACACGAGCAAAGATCGGCTTGTCCGTATGTCAGGATCGGTAAAAAATCGGCCGGAAGGTCGCGATCGACGATCCATGGAACGACTTGGACGGAGTGTTTCTCTCGATGGTCGAAAACGACTTGCCGATCTGTCGAGATCGTCACGATCGTCGGACGTCGATCGTGCCGATTTCAGAGCTATGGGTCGGGGATCAACCCGTTTGGGAAAATCTCGGGATGTTCGGGAGATGCGATCGGTTGATGTGCAGAGGACCGATTTCCGGAGAGGTGTTCGATCGGAAGAGCGTGGATCCGCTGAACGACGAGAGATGAATCTGGTAGAACGTCAGGAAAGACGAATAAATGTTTTAACAAGATCACCCGATGCTCGACGATCCCGATCACGCGATACCGATCGTGTGGATGTTAGGAGAACAAGCATCCGATCGGAAGAGCGTGGATCCGCTGAACGACGAGAGATCAATCCGGTAGAACGTCAGGAAAGACGAATAAATGTTTTAACAAGATCACCCGATGCTCGACGATCCCGATCACGCGATACCGATCGTGTGGATGTTAGGAGAACAAGCATCCGATCGGAAGAGCGTGGATCCGCTGAACGACGAGAGATCAATCCGGTAGAACGTCAGGAAAGAGGAATAAATGTTTTAACAAGATCACCCGATGCTCGACGATCCCGATCGCGCGATACCGATCGTGTGGATGTTAGACGAACAAGCATCCGATCGGAAGAGCGTGGAGCCGCTGAACGACGAGAGATGAATCCGGTAGAACGTCAGGAAAGACGAACAAATGTTTTAACAAGATCACCCGATGCTCGACGATCCCGATCGCGCGATACCGATCGCGTGGATGTTAGACGAACAAGCATCCGATCGGAAGAGCGTAGATCCGCTCAGCGACGAGACGCAAGTCCAGTGGAACGTCAGGAGAGGCGAACTCATGTTTCTGCAAGATTAATTGACGCCCGATTGTCCCGATCGCGAGATACCGATCGCGTGGATGTTAGGAGAACAAGCATCCGATCAGAGGAGCGTAGATCCGCTGAACGACGAGAGATAAATCCGGTAGATCGTCAGGAGAAGCGGATGGATATTTTCGCAAGATCTCGAGACGTTCGAGGACCTCGATCGCATGACGTCAATCGTCTAGAAGTTCGCCAACAAGGATCACGCTCAGGTCAAGGTCACGCGGATGTACGAAGCGATAAGAACAATCTGGAACGTAAGCGGGTATCATCCGATGACGCCTTCGCAAGAATGCTGTCACGAGAACGTCGAGCATCACGTGCGGATGTTGCCGGTCTGACATCTTGGATGAATTCTCTCCGTCGCAACATCCGAAGCTCCGGGTCTTCGGATATTACACGTGCCGGACGTCGTCAACATCGCTCCGCGCGTGATGTTTCTCAAGAACGGCTTCAACGTCTTACAAAACGTGGGGTTTCTCAGGAACGCCTTCAACGACTTGCTGCACGTGATGTTCCTCAGGAACGTCTTCAACGACTTGCTGCACGTGATGTTTCTCAGGAACGTCTTCAACGTCTCGCAAAACGTGAAGTTTCTCAGGAACGTCTTCAACGACTTGCTGCACGTGATGTTTCTCAGGAACGTCTTCAACGTCTCGCAAAACGTGAAGTTTCTCAGGAACGTCTTCAACGACTTGCTGCACGTGATGTTTCTCAGGAACGTCTTCAACGTCTCGCAAAACGTGAAGTTTCTCAGGAACGTCTTCAACGACTTGCTGCACGTGATGTTTCTCAGGAACGTCTTCAACGTCTCGCCGCTCGTGATGCTCCTCAAACCGAAAGTAAATGGTTAACGACGAGCTTAATGAACATCCCACAGTTTCCGGATGTAAAGGTGACCTCCAAAACGGAAAGTTACGAAAATTTGCGGCAGGCCTTTATTATCGTACTCTGCTCGATCTATGGAGCCAGCCTATTGAGAGGAAAAGGTTCACCTTACAGGTAAATTCAACGGAATACAATTTTTTGAATAAAAACTAAGGTAGAAGTATTATACTCGATTTCTTTCAGTTTCACTAATTTACTTACCTGGAGCACTCGTTTCGGATTGTTCTAAGACACGAGGGTCTCATCTTTGGCGCATGTTTTATCGGATGCTCGGTAACTACATATTCTAATCTCAACGTCTACTTTACTCAACGTGTCCTAACTGTTTGTACGGAACGAAGAATAATGAAGATATCGCAGTCGGTCGGAGATAACGCGAAGAAGATCGTCGTCACTCGGTGTTGTGTTGCTCGTTTACAGCCAGTGAAACGGTTAAAAATATACTATGTCAAAAATTGTATACAATATATATATGTACGTGATTCGCGTTTGATGTTGTCGAAAAATACATATATTTTCTTCTTTGTGATCAAATAAAGTCTAGTGATGCAAAAAAAAACATTTCTTTTCTTGACGTTACCAAAATAATTCTGTAACCATATTGCCCCACCTTTATTTCAATACTCAATTGATTTGAGACATAGAATAAACATTCTCAGTTCTGGTTTCACAAGCTGGAACGCCTACAGCCATAATGAGACGTTGGACTTCAATATAAAGTGTCCTTGTTCATATCAAACTTTATGAGAGGTTTCACTGTCTTGTTCTTTATTCATCACTCGGGTCTATGTCAAGATTGTAATTTTTAATTGAAGAGGTATCAGTTCGGGTTTGTACAACACTTATGCACATCTATCATCTTCGGTCTTAAGAGTCTATTCATTCATATAAAAAAGAGAGCGTCGAACGGTAGACGGAATCAGGCTCTATACATAAAGATTCTTGTGCGACGATACAATATACGTGGATATTTGATTTTTAAACGACGGAATCTTATTATCTTTATAATTAATGTCGGTAAATAGTTTCAATAAATATCGAGTCACTATATATCGGCAAAAAGTGGAAAGCTTATCTTTCTTTTCTTGTGCCTGGCTCGTTGTACCGGTAAAAAAAATAGCAATTAAAAAGTCAGTAATAAGTAATAATACCACTATGGCAATGCGATAATGTTGAAGACAAAAAGTTTTACATCGAGATTCGTTGTATCATAAAATTACTGGAAACAGTTTTTCCTATTTCATATCCTTTCCGGATCTACAATATCCTTTTTCCACATTCACCAATTATCACTTAAAAGTTATACGCCTTCTATTTACAGCGAATACTCGAGGAAAAAGTTCTATAAAAAACGCTACACTACATGAAGAATTTTTTTTGGAAGTTCACCGTTCGGGAGTATCCGTTCGTCTTACATAATTATTTTTTTAAGACGTGCGACTCACGCACTGGCAAGATACAGCATTAGCAATTGCATAGTAAAATAAATTTTAATATCTTCTTTGGCAGTGATACCAATCGATATCGCGTTCAATTTTAATTTTGTTTTTTTCTTTCGAGGAACCGTAGAATTCGGTTGTTCTCATTTGGAAGGATCGATTGGACATCGTTCGAGTACGTTTTGGCTTAATTTTTTTTATCCGACACCGAGGTCTCCTATTGCATTCTACTCATCCCATTTTTTATCTCTTTCTCTTCTCGATCGAGTTATTGTACTTCAGATATTTCCTGCAGCATTCCGAGGATATGATCGAGTTCCTGACGAAAGTAACATAGCTGCATGTTGCTTTTGCCTTTTTCGCCTTTGCAGTCTCTGCATTGCGTTCTGTTTCGGAGAAGATCGCGAACTAGACTCTGCAGTGTCATCTCCCTTGATTCGTGACGCTGCTGAAGAATCGTGACTTTATCCTGGAGTAGTTGGAGCTGCTCGGTGTCCTGCAATCACAGAGGAAATCATTCGGTTCGCTAGGTCATTTCATTCGTTTTATATATATAACATATATATATATATATGTCCGAATATATAATTTTTCGTCATCCGCCTCGAATGATTCTTTAGCTATTTATCCCATCGATCACTCTTCCCCCTCCAATTAACGAACTCGCTCGCATACCGGCGTCGACAGATATTTCACTTTTTCGTTCAATATCTTCACTTTGTTCTCCAGATGCTCCCGCTCGACCTTCAACACGACCACCTGCTCCTTGTAGTCCCTCAGTTTCTCAATTTGCTGCTTCAAGTGCGTTATTATCGCAACCTGAGTGTTTATCTGACCCTAAAACAAAAAATTGAATTTTTCAATCGAAATTTTTCAAACGCTCATGAACTATTAACGACAGTCTCATTAACATTCAATGATACCAATACACGAAATGTGAGCATCCAGGAAACTGTTCATGAGAGTGTCTGGTGTCCTTGTGCTTTATCGACAAGTGGATCAACAGATTATTGAAAAAAACAATGCGAATCTACCGTAAAAAAATAAGCTTCGACATAAGCACAAACCTGCAACTTTACCACTTTAGAGTCGCCGAACTTGGCGCTGTATTCTTTGACCAGAGCGGCCATCTCTCTCTCGTGCTCCTCCTGCAGTAAATTAAGATCGTGCAGTCTCTTGTTCTTTAATGTCATAAAGTCCTTGTTAATCTTGTTTAATTCTTCCTTCAGAATATCATTCTCGCTCGTGAGCTTTCGAACAGTCGAGGTCTCGCCATTCTCGGAGTACCGAAGCGGATCGTACAGTCTCGGAACCGAGCCGGAGAGCCTCTGAGTGTTGCCATTAGACAAGTGTCCGTTTTGGTAAACGTTGGAGTTCTGATCGTTGTTTTCCGTGAATTTTCCCGTCTGGATCCTCGGGTCGGAGCTCACAGACGCCGGACGTCCATTCTTCTCAGCGTCGCCGACCTTTATGTTCCGACGATCGTTTAACAGCCTCTCCCTCTCCTTCTGCAGTCGCCGATTCGTCTTCTGCAGTTCTTGAAACTCCTTGCTCATCTTCGTGAAGTTCTTGTCCTTGTTGACAATCTCGAGCTTGAGGCCTCTTATCGTGGCGATAAGATGAGCATCCTCCTTCGGATTTTGAGACTTCGGTCCGACCTTCGCGAACTTTTGATCCTTCCTCTCGTCCTTCTCCATCTGAACGGAGGACGAGCGTTCCCGCTCGTCCCGCTTACAGTTTACGGCCTCCACAGCCTTGTTCTCCACGCTCTTCGGCATCGTCTGCGTAAACATGTCGTTGAAGATCTTTAGCTCCTTCGTCGTAGCCTCGCTCAATTTCGTCTCCAGTTCCATCACCTGCATAACGTATTTCTCCTTCATCTCGGCGAATTTCGTCTGCAGATCGGTGAGCTTCTCCTGAGCGATCAACTCCTTCGCTCTGATCTCCCCCTCCAGCGAGGCGATCCGATCCTCCAGTAGCTTCACCTTCTCTAAATTTATCCTCTCGTGATCGGACTTTGCTGTGAGTATAAGAGCCGATACTGAATCTGGATTTTTGCGTTTCAATATTCTCTCCATCTCACGAACTTGACGATTCAGATCGAGAATCTTCTTGTTGTCCAGGATAACTTGGTCCTTGAGCTTCAACGTCAATTGCTTCTCGCGCTCAACGTGACTCTTCGAAAGCTGCAATTTCTCCGTCAAGCTACCCTCTTTGAGTCTGAGCTCCAGGAGTTCCTTCTCCAATGGCAAAATCGCTTGCTGAAGCCTCTCGTACTCGGCTCTGATATCTCTCAGCTGCTCCGTCTTCGAGCTCAGCTCTATTCGAAGGTCCTCGCTCTTTTTGCGACTCTCCAACTCCGCCGACGTCATCGACTGGAGCCTCGAGTTTATGAACTCGTTCTTTGTTCTCAGTTGCTCCTTGAACATGAGCAGCTCCTCTTTTAGCAAACTGTTCTGCTGCGTGACGTCCTCGATCTTCAGCGCTGCGTCGCTGTTCTTACGTCGCAACTCCGTTGTCTCAAGATTCAGCTTCAGCGTCTCCTCGCGAAGGTCCTTTATCGCGTCGTTCAGTCTCTGCGTTTCATTCGTCTCCAATGTTGTCTTCTTATTCGCCTCGGCGTTCTTGCTCTCGTCACGCAGCCGCTTTATGTCGGCTATCAGTCTCTTGTTCTCGGTCTCGTAAGCGTTTATCATTCCCTCCTGTTTCTCCAACTCCCTCTCAAGAAGATTTATTCTGGCGTCCGGTTTCTTCGTGCTCGATATCTCGGATCGACGCTCGTTCAACGAGAGCTCGTCGATCTTCGCTTTGAGAATTATGTTCTGTTTCTTCAGTGCGAAGAGCTCCGATTCGAAGGAAGTTCTCATGCTCTCGATCTGTTGCTTGTACAGCTTCGCCTCGGACTCTATTTGGTCCTTTAGCAAAGCATTCTTACGCTTCTCCTCCCGACATAGAAGCGCAAAATCGTCTTTGGTCAAATTTTTGCGCGAGTCACCGCCGGCGAGCGGATACCTCGAGGGAACCTCCGCGTTCGTCGACGCGGCGGACTTCGGTGTTAGATTCAACTTAGAGGCCGAAGGCTTGAGGGATAATTTTATTTTCGGACCCTGCCTCGAAGCCGTCGACTTTCCAAGCTGCCTCGCGGACCGGGGCGGACCTGACTGTTGAGGCGATCGTCGAGGATTCTCCGCCGATCTGTTCGATCTCACGTCGTCCAGCGAGGATCTGAGATTGTTCGAGGGCTTGGAAAGCTGGTCGAAACTTCGAGACGTTCCGAGCTTGGTGCTTGCGACTTTCGAGACTTTTTCAGCTCGTCGCCATCGATCGGGAATCGGCTCGCCCGACGCCTCGATACTTTTTTCTTGAACGGTTCGCCTGTTGACGCTCGTCTCTGATATCTTCGCTTCTTCAACCTTGTCGTCAAACTTTTCGGTGCCAAAGTTTTCGTTCGACTTCTCGGCTATCAGCCTCGGGATTGCGTCGGCGAAGAGCTCGAGCCTTGGAGTCAGACCAACGGTGTACAATTCGCCTTTGGAGTTGACGACTTTCTTCGCATCATCGGTCTTTTGCTTGTCAGCCAAGGTTCGATCCGATTTCTTGGAATCGTCTGCGCTCGAATTTCGCGATAGTGAGGCGATACGCTTCTCTCCCGTGGACTGTAATTTTTCGTCGCTTCGGGGGGTTTCTTGAACATCATTTTTGGAAGGAATTTTCACCTCGCACCTCTTCGAACCAACCTCGAGACTCGCCACGCTAGAGTCCGATTCACCGAACTCGTGAGCGTCTTTGTTGTTATTCTTTATGTTCGCTCTTTGCTCATTCGTCGTATCCCTGGGCATTTCTTTCTCGAGTATTTCCGTTATTTCTTTTTCGGGAAAAGCGACATTTTCCGCGTCAAAGCGATTTTCGGTCCTCGAGACTTTAGGCGATCTGTTCGTTGCCGCCACCTTCGAATCTTTCGTTTCCTGCTCCTTGCGGTCTTGGCCCTGGAGTATTCGCAGAAAGTGCGAGAAATCTTCCTGCCCGAAGCTCGAACTACCCGACATACCACCTTCGATCTTTTCCTTCGATCTTCGCAGCAGATCGTCGAAGAAATCTTTGTCGACATCCGTTATCTCTTTCTGGAGATTTTCCTTTTCTCTCTGACATCCTTCGATCTTCTTGGAATCCTCAGATTTTGAGTGACGATCTATCGGATCGTCGAGATCTGAACTCGACGACACTTCGACCTTGTGTTCGTCGAAACGTTTCTTTTGCGCCTCAAGAGTCACGATCTTCGGTGGTTTCAGAGTGTTGCAATTCTCGTAAAGTGTCTCGAAGCCCGGACTCGTTTCTCTCCGTTTCTTGTCGTTCTTCGGACTCTTGCGATTCTTCTCGGACTCTTTGTGAACCTCCTGCTCAATCAGGTGAAATATGTCCTCCTCGAGTCTACGCACCCTCGAATCGTCGCCCTGGCCGTTGTTGATCTCGTCCGGAACCAAGGTATCGGAACGTGACGCGCTCTTCGACAACGCAACGTTTTCGCGAACGAGCTTCTCAGCCTCCTCCAATAATTCTTCGACAGACTTCTCTTCGTCCGTCGGATTTTTACTCGAATCCTCGCCTGATTTCGTACGCTCTGGGGCAGAGTTCGGACTCAACGCTCCGGCAATTTTACTCATCTCTTCGAGAAAACTTCCGATGTCCTCGTCCGTGGCATCTGGAAAATTAAGCATAATTAAATGAGCAAATGTTTTTTAATTTCAAATCTTTTAGCAGATATTTACAAAAAAGTACATAAAAAATGAAAACATCACTGTGAAATTTTGATATTCTTCAAAAACTTCTTTGTAAATTTTGGTCAAAAGATTTTTTATTTTAATATCTAGTATTTTTATTTAAAGAAAACAAGTATTCAATTAACGAGAACAAATTTAAAGTTCCAATACATCAAATTTACTACTTATTATTACAGTATAAATACCTACAATTATACAAAGTAAAAAAAAACTTCCAGTTAATGTAGATATCATATGTTGCCACTCACTCTCAAAGTCTGATGGATATTTGTCAAATGCCGCAGAGGCGAGAATGTCGCAAAGGGTGTCATCTTTGTCGCGATTCGCCTCCCGGTCGCTTTTTACCTGGCTCTGACCCAATGAAAACATTTTTTTATTGTTAAGATAACTAATTTCGAATACAGCAGACAAAATACACAAATAATGTTATAGGAGTAAATTTCCAGCCGCGAATTTGGCTCAAGTAAAGTTATTAAGACTGCCAAGCTTACTATCATAATATCATGATTCATAACTTTTTTATGAGAATATTTCACCTTGCAGAATTTTTCTTTCTCGAGAAACTCCTTCATAGACGAACTGACGTCCGGCGAAGGAGATGGCTTTTCGGCACTGGTTCCCGGAGCATGGTTTCGGCTGGACACCGTGTGTCCCAGTCGAGTCTCCGGCCTCTTGAGCCACCATTTGTTCTCCTCAACGATGTCCTGCTTCAATGTGCAAATCTGAGGTTCCTCGATCGTGGGCTTGACCTTCTCCCTGAGACGTACGGAATTCTCGCCGAGGCTCAGACTTATGGAGGATCCCAGAGTATCCTCGCCGGTCGAGATTGACTAAACAACATCACGCAAGAGATTCGCACAATGTGACTAAAAATTTGTGTGTGAGAAGTGAAGATAAAATGTGTCGGCAAAATTTGTTTGCTCGACATTTTTTTCTATTAAAATTGCTCTCGATATTATTTTTGCGTT
Organism: Listrodromus nycthemerus; assembly: GCA_963978505.1. Classification (NCBI taxonomy): domain Eukaryota; kingdom Metazoa; phylum Arthropoda; class Insecta; order Hymenoptera; family Ichneumonidae; genus Listrodromus; species Listrodromus nycthemerus. The sequence continues at coordinate 6,388,199 of OZ021686.1, read as the reverse complement.
CAGAGATAGTTTTCGAGAAATTTTTGCCGCTGATATTTTCGGACGAGGACAAAGTTTTTACGCGTGAAAATATTTTTTAAGTAATTTTTATGCCTGTCTGCGTCAGTCATGTACATTTTTGCGACTTAAGAAAAATTTATTTGACACTTGTCTGTCCGTCCCGTTCGACGCGAGAGGTTAGGTGCTACGGTATTTGATTGAGACGGCAAATTCTGCTGTAACTTACGTCCTCGGCTGCAGCCGAATTCTTCATTTCCTCGAACATAACTTCTCTCAGTATCTTCCGAGGTCGCGCATGAAATTACGGAGCAATTTAAGCACGATCATTTTTCGGCGTCCCGATCCTATCGTACACACTGTTTAATTGTTTGTTTGTTACATTTTTTTGCCGAAGAAACAGGGGAGAGTGAGAGTGTCGAGCGGTCGCGCATGCGCAGACCCAACCACATGAGCCCGCGCCAAGGTGCGTCATAAATTATAGCATAAAATTATAAGCATGCATGAAAAATTCTCATATATTTCGATCGGATCAAATCTAAAACAAATCGCAACGACACAAATGTTCAATAATATATTCATGAAACGTTGACAAACGAAGATTTATCAACAAATTTGACGAATTGTAAAACAAATATTCATTCGGTTTGTATTAATGATTGTTATTATTATTATCATGTTCCTAATTTTTCAAACTTATTTGTCAGTTCGAATAACAGCCTTTAGTAATATACAGTACAACGCTATTTTAATGTTAAATGAATCACTGGATACAATTTCGTATCACAACGATCGCCTTCCATACGAAACGTAACAACTATCCGTCTCCGTGGTCTTATAAGATATACATTTAACGTACTAGCGCAGGTTTTTTTCTTTCAACGCGTCTCGTTTAAGGCGTCACGTGAATGTTAACAAAATATTTTAGAAACCTATTGCGTGTTCAATTTGGGCCCGTGAAGAGAAGAAAAAAAATTGAAAAACCAATTACGTAACTGAATAATTTTACCGCAGTAAATAACCATCAATGCTCAATGATATAATAAAAATTAATGTAATGCGAGCATTAAATAATGTTAACTCTATTGCAATAATTATATAAGTCGATACTCGCTATGTGTATGAATAAAACATTTGTTCATATATAAATAATCTATAAACGTTTGTTCATTCAAAAGAGAGCAACATTTTTCTCGTTGTTAATAACGAACTAACAATAGCGTATATTAATAAATAATAATGGAGAAATTATCAATCAATTAATATAACTATTTATTTCGTGGATTTTATTCTACGAGACCACATAAAATTGCTTTTATCATTGGCTCTAGGACGCATGACTTTGGATAGAATCATTTTTTTTTTGCTCGCTCGTACGTAAATCGATACGACCAGGTGTAAGCGACAAGCGTGTCGAGTCGACCTGGTGATTTACCGAACGGTTTAAAAATTACACGCAAGTCAAATATTCCACCCTTGGCCCGTCCCGTAACCCATGTGTAGTCTTTCAGGGTCAACGATTGGTTACAACATTGCACTCAGTGCCATTGATTTGCGTAGCAACCGTGCAGCTTGTATAGTTCGGTACTAGCGAAGCGAAAGTTGCACGTGTAGCAGTCTCGATATTTAAAAATCATTTCCGTCGACGGCTCGTCGTTCGACCGGCTCCGTCTCCGTTTCGTTAATTCCATCGATACGTTTCTGTGCCGAGACTTCTTTGGTTTTTGGAAAAAGGAGTCTAATTTTTCCTTCAATTTACCATTTCGAAGATGGCCACGCTGAGATCTCAGACAAAATGTGGTGAGACAATTATTCGTTTCCGTACTCTTGCGACTCGACATCTCCGAAATTATTCTGTTCTCGTAATAATTCGGTCGAGAGTTTGATCCATGGTAAAACGTCTTAGACGAAACATCAGCTCGGTCGAGGCCCTTAAAAAATTTACCGATAGTCATATCCAGTGATTCCCCACTGGTCTTTCTCGGCAGAAGCGATCTGTTCAAGCTATTCCGAGTTTCAGCAATTTTCGAAACGCCTCCGAACGGAGAGTTCGCTAATTCAACAGTGATCGCTGAAGGGATATTTTTTCTGCATTTCGTTGTCGTGATTTTTCGTCGAATATCCGAACTTTCGGTTTTTCGCGTCAGGATGTTGGCGCGAGCCATAGGATTTTTTTTCTTCGATTCCGAATAATCGATCGCTTCGATTCGAGGCCTCAGACTTCTAGCCCGATCTTCGGATATTTCGCGCTTGATTTCGACCGCCTCGAAAGTAACTCTCGGGCCGCTCTGGGCGATATTTTTTTTCGATCTGCTTTTGGATCTCTTCGCCACGTCCGCCAACGAAATCGAACTGGACAAGTCGCCTATGCATCGCTTCCGAGGTCTCAGATTGTGCGCAGAGCTCGCAACGACCGCCATTTTATCGTCCGTCCACGGCTCGCCGCCATCTTGTCGACGGCCTAACCTCTGGAGACTCGCGTCCGAGCGAGTCTCTCTAGGCCCGACTCGGTCGAACAACGTTTCTCTCGGTATATTGCAAATCGGAATTTCCGTCTGTATCTTCTTGTGTCCGAAAATTTCCGTGGCAAACAAATTCCTTCTTATAGTATCTCGGTTCGGAAAATCCTCATCGTTTTTCTTCACGCAGCTGTGTCGATTTGCTCGCGTTTTCGAACAATTTTTCGTCTCCTCGCTCGAGCGATTTCTGTTGCCGCAGTAACATCCGCAACGCGTGCATTTTGCTCCGGTGGATTGAAATCTTCTCTCCGGGAAGTTCGCAGGATTCGTCAAGAAATTCGTGGAATTTTCGTTGTTCATCGCAAACTCCGTTGAATCGCCTTCGTCGTAGTCCGGCGGTTCGGATTTAATCTGAAAGTTGCTTATCTGGACCATCGGTAAAGTTATTTGTCCTCGATTGTCCGAGCCCTGCATCCACGACAATTGGCTCTTGAAATCGGCGTCGGTTTTCCGACAGTCCTCGTAAAACTTGTGAAACTCGTGGAGCTTGAAGTTGCAGGAGTGGCACATGTGTTTGGGCAAAAGATCCATCTCGTGAACCTGAAAAAATCACCAAAGTCATCTTAACTATGTTATCGAGATATAATTGGAAAAAATTGAATTAAGTTGATCCTTGCGAATAGTGTTTATTTTGCATAAGTTTCAGAATTAAGAGAGGGAATTGCAAACACACCTGGGCGGTATAAAAATCTGGTGTAATTAAAGAATATGCTTTTATAAAAAGTTACTAAAAAATGCGCCCCCACATTTCCGTTTGTTTTATGTTCGATTTGTGTTGTGAAAAGTAGTAATTTATCATATTTATGAAAAATTTTAAATTATTGTAAGAATTCTTATACATTTTCTACAGTATAATTTCATTTTATGCTTTATTGCACAAAGTCGTGATCTATTATTGATGTGGAAAAATTTTTTCTAGTATTATTTTCCCCACAGTTAATCGAGAATATCGACCAAAAAATGTTGAATTCAAAGTACTTTTCTGGCACATCAATCGATTGGTAGAAGTGAAATGGATTATCAGGAAAAACAACCAAAAGACCCGCGGTTGGTCGGGCCGTTAGAAAGTAGATAAAAAAAAGCTACATCCGTTTTTCTGAAAGCAAACATGTATTAATTGTCCATAAAATGTATCCGGAAACAAGGAGCAATGACAAAGAAAGGCAAAAAAAAAAAATCCCCAAGCGCACGCGACTTTTAAGCGGGAAAAACCGAGTATCCTTGAAGCAGCAGCGCCGCCAGCGGCGGACGCGAGAACTGCGAGTGAGTGCGACCCGACGGGAGGGCTCACCGAGTTCGAGACTAACTTGGCAGACGCGCAAGCTTTCGCAATATTGGGGCTTTCGCCTTTAAGCATTATTGTTCTTCGGAGTCTCGGGGCCTTCGGGGCTTGCGTACGTAAAAACGCCTCGACTGTCGTCGAGCGATATCGTTAAATCGGTCGACGAAAAAAAAACGCCTATAATGAATGATCGCACTGTAACCTACCACGATCGGCAATACCGAGTTTATCTTCTTCACGTGATTTCCACGTTTGTCAAATATTTTTATGATTAATCCGGCCTTTTTGCCGCACAAACGGCACAACCGACTCTGCTCCAGTGTCTCCATTTTCACACACGATTCCCTATTATCTTTTTTGTTTTTTCGTCCCGACCCAGATTGTCTGGTATTTGCGATTTTTCTTTATTCTAAATTCAAGTCCTGGCTGGTGGGCTCTAAGAATACACACAGGCCTCGGCCGCACTGTCGTGCCGTTGTGGTGGTGAAGCTTATTTTCACTCCGTATACATTCCGCTACACCGTTAAGCGCCCTTCTCCAGCCTGTTGCCCTCCTGCCTCTCACCCCTCTTCTGACGAACGTCGATCGTGTGTCACTCCGAACAAACGCTCCGCTTCTCTTTATTCCTCGTGTACCGTCAGCAACCTCGCGGGCTTCGCGCTCGTACTGTCGACTTCTCCTACCACCCAGCGGTGGTTGCTCCGCTCAGGTTCTCTAAAAAATCTACTACGCTGCTCGCTCTCCGCATGGCAAAGCAATAAAGGATTGTACCGCGATTCACGCTCTATTACCGTCCACTCTCTCCCTTGCCGTTCGCAATCTGTACGTGCAACTGAAGCGACGAGCAACCCGGAACGAAGCTTCGGAAATCGTCGTTAGGGAGCTTTTGTTTCGTTCCGTTGGGCTTGCAGATTTTCCGCTGTGGCGCCACGATTGGATTCTCGAAGGATATACAGCATTTCACGCTCCGTTACCACCGACGTTCTGCATTACCGCTCGTATTTTTACCTGACGCTGGGATGACAAGTAAATCTTGAATTATTCGGAAATCTCTCGAGCTTCGCGAATCATCCGCTGTAGCGCTGCGATGAGATTCTCGATTCGATCACTGTTGTGTTTTCGTAACCTCGTCACCCTGTTCCGCTGCATTTGTCGTTTTACGACGTACACAAACTTTTTTTACAAGCAAATTAAATAAAATTTCGGAAACAGAGTGTTCACAATGGCCGATGCAGGTTCTTCGAGTACGAAGACTTTTTCCGAGAAGCAAGCGGATCGGATGAAACGGTTGCGAGAACTCCACACGAAGAGGGTAAAATAACAGGAAAAAAATACAACTTATGATATTTACCTTTGGTTGTTTCCCATTCTTTGTGCTCGAGTGCAACAGTTTCATTATTATTATTGCAGAACGAAGCGAGGCAACAAAATCACAAAGAAGTGATAGAAGAGGATAAGAGGAAGAAGTTACCGACAAATTGGGAGGCCAGAAAACGTCAGGCAGAGTGGTTAATGTCGGACGAAGCTTCTCGAAAAGAGGCACGAGAAAAAGTACGAGCTTTGAATTTATTTTTACGCTTAGACACAACTGAGCTTATAGCAAAATAGTATTATATCACGCTACAGGGTAGGGAGGTATGAGATTGCTCACGAGTGTAAAATTTCACCTCTTCCGGTAACAACCTAAAGGAAAATTTCTTGTTCTATTGAATAAAAAACAATGAATCGATTGTTATTGTACAGGGCCTGGATTACGATCGACAAAAGCTTTTGCACATTGATGCTCTGGAAGCGGAGCGTTTGACTCGAAAGAAGAAGAAGAAAAATCCCGATACAGGTTTCGCAGATTACGAGCAAGCTACCAGGCGACAGTACAATCGTTTGATAAAGGGGATAAAGCCAGACATGGAAAAATACGAGGAAGCCCGCGAGAAGCTTGGTGCCGCTTTTTACGGCGACAGGAACACGATTCTTCAGGGTCTTCATGAAGACAAGAAGGAATCTATAGATCGCATGGTTGATGACCTTGAAAAACAGTGAGATAAAACATTTTTCATTTATACCAATGAATAATCATTTTTTCGTACTTACTATATTCTATATTACATTCCTCTTCTAATTGCAGAATCGCCAAACGCGAGAAATACAGCAGAAGAAGAACGCACAACGATGACGCGGACATCGACTACATTAACGAGAGAAATGCTAAATTCAATTCGAAACTTGAACGTTTCTACGGAGAATATACTCGTGAGACGAAGCTCAATCTGGAGCGTGGAACGGCGATTTAAATCATGTAAACTTGTTGAAGGTAAACTTTCGAGTCTATCAACGCAACTGTATGTTCGTTGTAGGACCAATTAATGTCTATTCAAATATGTGTCTAACTGAAGCCATGTTGAAACTCTTCGAGATTTAATCAATTCACATATACGCTAATGACAAATTAAAAAAATTTTATGCAATATACACATTATTATTGCGTGTGGATTTACTTTGTTCGTCTGAAAAAAATCTTTACTCTGCTACAGCGCTCAATATATTTTTTTTCCTTCCATCTCTTCTGTTTTTTCTTTCTTTTTTTACCTCCTTCGCGCTGTTTTAATTAAATTACAACGTATATTTACAGTTCTTTATTACTCTTCGAGGTCTAACTCCGGTCGCGTCATACTACCCAACTGTGTATCGTTCCTGCGAACAGAAATTTATCTTTTGAAATTGGGACGGCGTTTTGGGAAAAAATGATAATGAGTAAAAAAATATATGTATAGTACTTACTTCTTGGCGGAAAGGTGTGATGGTGTGTGACACGTATGTGTATATCTTGCGTCTCTCCTGAGAAATAAATCGAAAAAAATATAAAATATATTTTACGTGATGATACTTGCCGGAGATTTCGTTAACCAGATATCTTGATTTACTGCCCTGTCCTAATCTTAAACCATGGAAAATAATTTCACAGGATATGTTTATGCGTTGTTATTTATTATGCGAACATTATCACACGCAAAAACTTATCAAGTTACAAAGTACAGTTTCTAGGCGGGTTTTTTTCGATCACAGGCTGGCAATTGATTCAAAAATATATACAACATATGTTATTACAAAGTTCAGGCATCGTTTCATCAAACTGGTTGCTACAGGAACGATCGAACTCGTCGCCCTTTAGCGATATTTACATGGCGGGATAAACACAAAAATTAAGATAAAATAAAATTAAATAACACACACATTGCGCAACATGCTAAACATATTTGGAAAATATGTGTCCAGTCGTTCGCTCGATTTTGACTCTATACTTTTGATTAATTTCCATTAAATTTTCGTGGAATTGGGTGTTTTTTGGGAGATACGTGTATGAGCCGAGGTCGGGTTTACACGGTTTAGCAGGACCTTTCATTACCTTGAAGGTATCTGCATAAGCACAGATCATAGGCACGTTTTTTGAAATTAAGTGATTGTAAAAGGTGCGATTTTTTTGTTACTGTGTGACATCAAATTTCATCTCTCTCAAATCTCTGTCAGTGAAATGCTTGAAAAAAAAATTCATTTTTAGCACTTTATATTCTAAGTGAACTTTTCCGAGCGAAGTTTATGCAATACAAAACACAGCCGATGCAGCTGGATGAAACGATCTCATGCAGATATCTTCCGGATGATGATCGATCAACCTTTCAATAATTTTTACAAAATTAAATTTAAAATAAAAATAAATATCTAGAAATAAATAACACACAATGCGCGGCATGCCATCAATATTTGAGAAATATGAGTCCAGTTTGGATTTGTCTTCGAACTTTTCATTAATATGCATTAAGTTTGCGTCTCATCAATTTTAATCGAGTTTCTGGGAATTAAGTATTTTTCGAGGAATTATTAGATGCGGAGGTAGAGGGTAACGCGGAGTGATCGAGTTCGCAAGATTTTGCAAAATCCATCGTTTTACGCATACCTGCGTCGTGAACGAGCAATCTCGGCATGTCACACTGCTCGCATTTGTCCATCAACGGGTGATTGTCGAAAGTGCACATTCGACATACCCACGACGGACCGTCACGCTCGTCCCAGTTCTCGTCGTTGCGATTCTCCCGGCTATCCGTATTACCATCGCTCTGACTGTTTACCCTCGTCGAGGGTAATTGCCAGACCGGTGGTCTGTTGGGTAAAGGCGGTGGCTCCGGGGACCTCTCGCCCGTCACACCACCAACGTAATTTCTATCGAATGCGAACGATTGACCAGTGTAAATCCCTTGGTAAAACTCCTCGTTCGTTTCTCCCAGAGGAACTATGAAAAAATTCCAAATTTTTATTACTATTTCGACCGGTTTTTTTATTTTGTGGGAAGTAAAATAATTGTATGTTGCGATATTCGCACCTCTCGGATCGGACCTCTTGTCGACCTCGTCGGCCAATCTGTCGCATTCCAACTGCAGTTGATATATTTCGCTTATCAGATTTCTCTTGACATCCTTAAAAAAATTCCGAAATAATTAACACCAGATTATCGAAATGACCCAAAGATCGAGATGATCGTTTTATGGAGATAATCGATTTATTAATATTATTAACAAAAATACGACAACGCGGTGGAGGCGTCGTTTATCTTTAAAAGAAAAAAGTTCGTAGATAATATTTTTTATTACTTCGGGAGATATGTTGGAATCCAAAGGTTTCATTAGCGACTGCAATTCTCGTTTCATTGCCTCGAGTCTTCCCTTTTCCGCTCTGAGCTCCTTCGCCAATCTTTCCTTCCTCATCAGTTGTTCTGCGACCAGCATCTTTTGATTCTCTGCCACTGTCTCAAACAATACGACAATCATAATTAGCATCGGCTCATAAAAATACTTCCAATAGATCTTTTTTAATGCAACGCTCTCTTATATTTTTTGTCCAAATGGCTTATCAAAATTGTGTTTTTCTTACAAAGTTACAAACTTTGTAAAAAACGTTGTAAAAAAATAATAATTTTATATTATCGTCAGTAAACTTCAGCAAAGCATTATCGTTATTTACATCCGAAGTTAATAAACCAGATCAGGTGGCCGATTCGCTATTATAGCGAGGACGCGCGCGTAGTTCCGCTGCATCTCTCCTCCGCCCTCGACGGCTATCTATAGAACCGCGCGAGCGTGGGTCCGGAATGCGTAAATATCGTTTCTCGAGAGTTGATGATAATAACGTGGGTGTCTTTGCACCAAAGGCTCCACTGCCGATAGTTGTAGTTTGTTCTTTCACGGAAACCATGGGAGTTTTATGCATGCCGGCATGTCGAGAGTTTAACGGCCTTTTTTCATGTATAAGCAGAAACCTACACACCTCTTTTACGAGAACTTCCGACCGCGCAGAAGATGGCATCTTAGTAATTAATTGAAACTTCATTATTCCTAGCGGTTGAGTTATTAATTTCGTGGGTATTATTTACCCAGGAAGAGTATAAAACATAAGTTGGTAAAACAACGCAAGCTATATAATCAAAAACGCGCAGACCGTAATTGAAAGCTCACGCCATAGTAAACTTGCACATTTTTTTTTTTTTTTTACGGAATCCAATGAAATTACAAAAGTTAGACAGTTACGTGAAAAGCGGTGAAGCGCTCGAGCAACAGCGCGGTCAATCTTCGAACGCGGTTTTCTCACACGTAGATTTCAAAATCGAAATCCCTAACATTTAAAAAATTGTTTTACGGATTCAAATGGTTTCTATTTCCCCATTTTTCACCCTTCGCAAGGACCGCGTTATATATAATTCGTGTCGAAAAAATTTACACGAGAACCGGTCAGGTTACGCTGCCACGCTCACCTTGATTCAAAGGCAAACGATTCAGCTCCGAGCTCGTCTGGTTTTGATCTCTCGTTGCGAAATTTACAGGAGGCGAAGATATTGTCCGAGTGGTCGAAGGGGTCGTCGGTAGGCTCGTGGGATGCACCGGACCGATCGTCGGTGCGGAGGGGGTAGTTGGGGCACTCATCGTTGTCGTGGGCCGTGGCAATTGGCTCGGGGGACCGGAAGGAAGGCCTGTAAAAAAATTTGAAAAAAATTGAAAAATTGAAAAAATTGAAGATTGCATCAGCAATTCGGTTTCGATTGGAATGCAATTGAGTCTCACCCGGTGCGAAAATACCAGTCGTACGTGCATAAAACCTCAATTTTAAGACTTCGTTGAGTCCAATTCTGTAAGATTCTCACATGAAAAACGTTTTCCTAACTCGTACGACCGCCATACTCGCCTTCTGTTCGTGATGCAAACTCACACTTGTCAGTAAAGTCTTATCACACTAGCATTGTAATGAGATAATTTTGCAATACGCACGAAAAGTCCCACTTTCCGCACCTGTAATGCATGGCGTTTTTTAGTGAGACATGCAAAAAAAAATACTGGACATTCACAGATAGTACAAGTCAGTGTTACCGCAATAACTTAACAGACAAGAGATTGTGTTAAACTCTTTTGCAACCCAATCTGCATAAAGAGTACTGTCAAACAAGGTTTCCTGAGATAAATAAACTGAACCTGGAGGCCTTTCCGGACCAGCTTGAATATGTGGTATGAGACTGTTCGGCCTCGTCTGGGCCATCGGAGGCCTTATCCTGGCTGACGCCACGCTGCCGACGCCTCCTGGCCCAATGCTGATTTGCAACCGGCTTTGAAATCCCCGAGGATCCAACGAAGATGTAGAGTACGTGAGACTCGAACCCTGCGACCTTATATCGATCGGTGCTTGAGGCTCGGACGATGGTGGTCTCAACGTCAAGCTCACTGACGTGTAACTCCTCGTGGAATCTTGCTGCTGTGGATGCTGTTGTTGCTGATGGTTTTGCAAACTAGACAGTTTTCGGGATTGAGCCAGCCTAGGCTCGACGTAATGTGGTCGGGGCTCGACCACTAGATCACTTCGTTTTGCAGCACCGATCGGTGGCACTGTTCGAAAATCTGCTGATTTTTTCGTAATGTCAGAAAACAAAGAACCAAAAATTTGGCATTAAAGAAAAAAAATGGATATAAAAACCTTATGATCTTACAATTTTTTAAAATTCATTGGCATAAATTTCTAACAGTTCAACGGGAGTTTATCCTGAGGAAAAGAAAAGTCTTTAAATTGCCACGAAGCCAGGACGTTTAAACTCACCGCGATTTCCAGTGGGACTGCAAGCTACATTGACGTTCAGTTCGAATCCAGCGCTGGCCGTTTGTCCGCCACGGTGGTTGCGCGGCGTGTTTTCGAGTACGATCGATGATCGATCGATGGGAATATTGTTATTCGTAGTTGACACGGGAATCGAGGCTGCGATTCCTTTCGCGTCGAACTTTGTGTTCGGTTTCGGTACGTTTGAGGACGGAAGGTCGTCAAAAAAGCCTCTCGTCGGATAGAAGGTAGGTGGCGCTGATGTGGGTACGAGACCCGACGGTTCGACGCAGTCGTTCGTGTTCAATGGTAGTCGTCGTCGTACGTTCGGCGATTGGGAATATTGGCATGTTCCGAAAGTCCTTCCGATATCCAAGGACACTGGTCTGTGAGCCCGGACGTTGGAATGATGAACCTTCGTGCTTCTCGTTGTCGGACTCGTAGCGGTATTGGCGCCGTTCAAGCTTGTGGCACGATGATAGCTTATCGGCCCACGACGCTGATCGGCAGATCGTGCTGGCTCCTTTCTGTTCAGCGAAAATTTGTCGATGTGGTCTGGCGCCGGTGGAGGAAACGCACCCGGCGATGGACGTGAATCCTGAGTCGCACGCAAGCTCTGCGCGCATGTCTCCCGGTCGTGGCTGTTCTGCAACAGATTTTCAAACGATATATAAACACCAGACTTTCAAAGACAAGTCGATATTCGAGGACTATTCGAGTACATTCCCAGAGCTTTCAAGAACATTTACGGGAGTGTTGGAAACAATCTAAATTCAGAGGCTTTTCAAGAACTTCGCAAGGATTTTTCGAGAACTTTTCAAGATCAAGCTAAATCCAAGGACATTATAAACTTCACGAACCGCCAAACATCAGGAATTATCTTTATATGCAGCAAAAATTCAAGGAAACTGAGGCTGAATCATAAAAAATACCTGAGTCAACGTCATGCAGTTGTACCGAAGCTCAGATCTGGAGTTTAAATGAGACTGCGTACCTCGATGGTAAAAACTATTTTGATACGAACATTAAAAAACTGTTATGTACTTAAGATTATCAGGTTTGTTAATGAAATGTGTCATGAATCATTGTTATTACAGCGTACAGAATGATAATCTCACAGAAAAAAAAAACAAACAACAGGTTTAGTAGCAGAATTTCCAGTGACTCGCAGTACAACAGAATAAACTCATGGAGGCATCACAGGCGTGTCTACCTGGGCAATGCACTGGGACACGACGTGGTCGGGAAGAGCAGGAAACTGCTGCTTCAACTCGTGGAATAGCTGCATGATGGCGATGTTAGAGCAGTAGCACTCCCCCATCATGAGCCCCCATCCTCCTGGCGGGGCAGCTACCTGCATTTATCAGGCGACAAGTTTTTTCTCTCATTATGGCCATTTCTCTTTGTTATTCATTTATTTACTATTATTTAATTTTCCTCTCTCACTATTTGTACATTGTATTTTTTCTTTGCTCTAACCATTTTTACTATCTTTTAAAGTGGCTTTCTTCGATCGACTTTAGTTACCTGACAAATGCTAATGTCCATGAATATAAATACCCAACCAACAAATACGTAATAATGACTTTATTTTAATCCGTGACTGTTGCTTCAGGGAATCTTCAAGTAGATTTTTTAAAGGACAAAAACGTTTTGCACGAAATATTTTCAGATTACATCGTGCTATGATAGGTATTCGTTACCTTAATGCCCTGTATAGAAAAAAATGCAGAGCATGAAGTATTAAAATCAATTGAGGGATTTGGATAGCGTCTCGTTGCCAAGAACTTGAAAAAAAAATTTTTTGAGCAAGACGCTACCATGTATTTATAGTTAAAATAAGACAAACTAAACAACCAGTTCTAAAACTATGTAGTACGAGCACTAAATTGACTATCCAATGTATGATGCGAATTAAAAATGAAATGTGGAAACCATATATATATAGCCAATTTCAAGTACATTCAATAGATAAGGAAGCGATAAACATATAATTCATCAAGACCGAGCTTTGATTTAGTGTGAAAAATAAAAACAAATTCTTCACCCTAAATCAGACTCAACTTGCATTGCCTCGTACGTTGGAAAACGGGAGAACGGCTACGATAATTATAGTTTCTTTCATCAACAGAAAAATTCGGAGGAGTTTCTTTGTTTCTTTCTATTGTTCGACCCGATCGCTCCACGTACGTCACACGATAAAGCGACCGAGAAGCTAACGCCGAGCTCGAAGGTGAAGAGGAAAAGAAAGCATGCGGACAATGTGCGCGGAGGCAGCAGGTGTCTGTGTGCCCTCGGAGATCGGACACTGACTGACTCTCGCCCGAGTATATTTCTGTTGAGTCGAAACTGGGTGGATTTATGCGTGTATTAGTGTTGGCAGCGAGACGCGCTATGCGCGCCAGTGGACACCTGTGCCGCGTGCCGAACGTAGGAGTTTCACATAATTAGCCGGCACGGCGGGCACACTCGCGTCACTTTTATCAGTAATATTAGTTTTTCTTTTACTTCTTCCCTACATTTTTTATTTCCCGGACAGGATATCGTGCATTATATATTTAATTATTTGTTCAACGGATAAAACCCTCTTGCAGGTCATTATACACGTATCAGCCAAAATCATATATATATATCACATGTATCAAATATATCTTCACGATAAATAATAAAAAATACAAAAATTGTTATCATTATTTATGATATATATAAATATATAGACATATATAATATTAAATGCAGTAATATAACTTTAAAATTGACTCATTTGCCAATTATTTCATCCGTTCTTCCTGCATACGATAAAAAAAACATGTCTGCCTAAAACGAGCGTTCAGTTGTTTCGACCATCGTTTGGTTACATTACCAGACAGCGTATACCGGATAATTCGGCACGAGCGATGGAATTTTTTGTGGAGAGACGGTGTAGAATATATTTAATCGCGCGTTCATTATTTAAATTACCAAGATCGGGCGTATCGGGCGCTTCGGTCGTTTAGCCGTAAAGCATTTTGGCGAAATCGTCGTCTAGCGCCTGGCCGTAGCGCTTCTCGTCAGAGGGCCGCATAACTACAGTCAGCGGACTCCATAGTGGCCCGTACACTGTGGAATCCGCATTTGGCAAACGGCCATATTACTCTTTCGCTACAGCCGGCTCGCTGTGATGCCTCGGATGCTGCATTAATGCGAGCGCGGGAGCAGCGAATTAGTTGCACGCGGTGTGTTGCTTTTATCTCTTATTGGACTCACGGATACGTGTCTGTTTACACCTGCTGATGATGTCGTACGCCTCACGCGACATCGTACGGGGATTCGAAACTTTTGTCCCCCCCCCCCCCTCTCTCGCGCCCTCCCACCCGATATTTCGCAAGCGTCGAACGATCGCTCTGCTATATTCTCGGATACTTTGTTTCCTGACGGCCAAGTTTATGCAGCTTTTTTTGTACTTTTTTTTTTTAATTCGCCGAGAAGCTCCAGGAGCGTCGAGGAATGCGCGAAGGGGCGCCAAATAGAAACATGGTACATTAAGCGATTCGCAGTGGTCACGAAATAAATCGTTTAACGTTGCGATTACTTTTTTGTGAATTTTCTATTCTAGGAATACTCATTTGCATTTTTTTATCGAGCTATTTGTAAGCGTTACGAAATAATTTATTTGAGGTTACGATTTCTGAATATCTATACATTCTTTACCAATTGCAAGGATATTCAATGTTCGTTTTATAAATAGCTTAAAATCTATTGAAATTTTATATCGAGCGCATCGGATCGGTGCCGGGGAAATATGCTAGAGCAAAACAATAATGGCGCGCACGTACACCGCGCGGGGTTTCCCCCCTCATTAGCGTGCGCGTAGCGCTATACTCGCACGCGCGCGTTCTGCGCACACAGAATGTAAATTATTATTATTATTATTATTATTATTTTATTTATTTCAATGTCAAGACAATGGTAATCCCTTAACCTCAAACTCAAGCTACTGATGAAAAGGGCTAGGAAAGTACTCTGTACATTACTTGTTTCCGTCGATTATCCGTAACCGTTAATTTGCCGCATCGACACACAACCTAGAATCGCATTCCTTCTTATACCCCCCCCTCCGCCCCCCTGCCCGGCCAGGTGTATTTTCGTTACTCGTGTGTAACATGGCCGCTAGAGATAGATAAAAGTCTGCGAGGGAATAGGTAGATATTTATAAGGGCTCCTTCGATCGAGTTCCAATTTTAATTTCTACATTCATTCGATCCGTCGAATTGTCCTAAAATAGCGTGAAATGCGAAAGAAACCAGTTTTTTTGTAATGTAGTTTTTTTGTTTCTATTTTGCAACGCGTCGTCTCCCGTTCACCAAGTTTTACAATTTTGAACTAGAAAAAACTTACCGGACCGAAATCATCGAAAGACCTCCGAAGGAAATAAGATAAGTAGATCCAAGATAACGTTCGAGAAAGATGACTGGATAAAGGAAAATATTAACTATGCGTTTTGATCACTACTTTTCGAAATTTTTTTCCAATCCAACCAAAATTTTTGAAAACTTTTGTTTGGTCGTCTCTGTCGTTGGGATTTCTTTGGGAGACAGAACCACACACGGTCGTCGGTGTTTCGTGTCGCGAGGCTTTTTAGTCTCGGTCGAACGGTCTCCTCATTGCGCGAAGAAAATGTAATAAATGCAATTTTGAACTCCGACCCCAGATTTATTATTGCGTCGATGATATTTTGATATTTTTTTTATGTTTCGTCTGGCACTCGCGTACGAGCGCGTCTTCGTCGTGGAGGATTTTCCACAGTGACGAGGAACGCGGCGACCGTCCGTCGGGGGCCACTGATCAGCTGTGCACTGAGTTCTAACACGGCTATCGCTCTCGGCGAAGTTGCGAATTTTTCAATCCTCTCGTTTGCTGGGAAAAACCGACGTAACTCGCAGAAGCGATTGCAGCAATGATTTTCATAGCCATTATCGTCGTCGTTGAAGTGGGCTAATACGAGGAATATGCGTTTCATCGTGGTAATAAAAAGCTCGAATTTGACTCGCGCAGTCAAGATGGCCGACGGGTGTTACGACGACACGACACCGCTCGAGCCCTCCTATTTATGAATGGAAGACGCCAACGTCGTCGTCCTTGTCGCTGCATCCAAATCGCTCGCCTTCTCTCGCTTTCTCCAATATGTGTGCGAACTCGCCGAAGAACGGAGAAAATCTTTTGCCCACCACCCCCTTTTCTAACTCGTCTTCTGCTATTTTAAAACCCAGAACTTACGGATGCTCTTCGGATATCTTCCTTTTTCCTCTTCTTGCCCGTCTCTCCCTCGCTACTCAGCGCGACACGTTCTATTTTATATCGTCTCTATATCCGCGAACATTGTATCGTTTCTGTTAGTTTTGTAAATTTTTATCGGACTCCCGGGAGGGAAGCTCGCTAAATGTAAGATTTACATTTCTGCGATCTGTCTCACCAAAAACACGTAATTTCAATTTCTCTTCTCGGATGTCCTGGACTAGATACGTAAAGATGCTTCACACGAACATTCCCAGACAAATGTGAGATTCGGTGCAAATTCGAAAATTTACTGTCGGTAGTAAAATCTGTATGTCGGTATAAAAATATCGAAAAGGTATTAACAAATAAAAAATTTGTTGCCCAAAAAATAATTATCAAACCTTTTTTCTCTTCTCAAATTAATTAACCAATTTTCTAGAAGCTACACGAAATGTTTCACAATTAACAATTTTTAATTTTTCCCTAACATTTTTATTTAAGGCTATAGCTAGAAAACCGTCGGCGCAATCGTCACGAAACTTTTTGTGCATAGTATGGAATTGCGATACATATCCAAAATACGTACTTTTACATCAATTTTTTTTTGAGAGAATAATTTAAGAAAATTGCATTATACTGTAAACACTGGTATATTTGATTTCTCTTCTTTACGAGCATAAACCAAAGTGTATAGCAATACAATATTAATTAATTAACCAATAATAATAATAATAATAATAATAATAATAATAATAAGATAATACGGAAATAGTGATAGTCAACATCCTCTTTTTACTTCGCCGATTGCATTTTTCTATTCATTTTCCTTTTATTATTTAGCGATCGCCAAAATTTTTTTTCCGTTGCTGCGGGGGTTTAGGAAAAAATGAAAGTATTTTGCACTTTTTTTCCGCCCCCATGCGTCGTTACGTCCCCGAGAAAATAGTTTTCTCCGTGTCCGATGAGACTTCATTTTATCCCCTCTCCGGTTTATCGAACGGTGAGACGAGCGAGAGTCTTCGAATTTGGCACAGAAATACAGGAATCTGACTGACGAACACCCGCCACACCGTTTTTTCTACGCTTTTGCGTATTTCGCAATTATCCCTGTCTCATGCCTCGCGCGCGGGCGCGACGAAAGATTCGGTCGACCTTTTTTTTTATTTTTGTCAACGCGCTTCGTACAATCTCAAAACGAGCGGATAAAGGATAAACCTTGAAAATCTCTTCGCTAAAAGACGACAGTGTTGCTTCTTTTAACATTTACGTAACATCGCTCGCGTAGCTGAGGTTCGTTCCAATCGGCCCGCGAATGCGAAAAATTTGTCTCACGAGATTTAAAGGGCAGAGTTCCGTCGATCGACGGAGAAATAAAAAACGACGATTTCCCCGTTTCCACGAGCGCTCAAAAAGTCTATGTATAAACAATCGTTACATAGTCAAACATAGGGGAAAAAAAAAACAAAAAACTAAGGAGGAACGAAAGTGATCGCGGAAACGAACTAACGAAAGTGATCATACGAGATAAGAAGAAAACATCTCGCGAATTCTAGTCCACTCTCGAGAAGCGTCACAGTTTGCTGTTCGTCGTGTTTTTCATGTCGTGTATATACGCCGATCATCTTTATTTTGTTTTATTTTACTTTTCCTAAAGTGCCGTTATTCGAATGCGCGTGTAATATGTCTTGCGATAAAAAAGCTAGTATTCCTTCGCGCACAAAGAATCGAATACTCTGGTCGTTATAGATTTTCAGCGATATTACAAAAAAAGTCTTCGTAGCAAATGTATATATATATCTATTTTTTTTGCCTGTAATTTTTTTTATCGATTTCGACGATAGCGTCGAGAGGCCCTTTTTCGGACGAAAATGGATGGGGGATGGAGCGATGATAGTTCCGAGTCGCGTATCGACGAGAAAGGCCCAGCCTTAGTCGTCGTTTACTTCGATCGGGATGCTGGTCGTGAAGGTTGGCGTCTCCAATTCTTCGTGCTTCTTCATTTTCATGCTCTGCAAGCAGTAGAAAAAAGAAAGTCAATTTCAATCCAAAGTTAATGCAATTTTACAATGTATGATTTCTAGCTATTTAATGTAATATACTATCTATAATTATTTCGTCACAATAGTACCCGAAATTCAATGTACCAGATCATGTGTAGAAACTTCCACGAGTCGTGTATTAAATTGTTTACAGCGCACGTGTGTTCGGATCGAAATCCGGTCGTACGTTAATTTGGCCGAGTAAACGAATTAGCAATTGGTCCTAATTACGATAATTGCTGAGTGCACGTTTCTAATTCAATTAACGGGACAATACGGCGCATCCATATTACACGTGACTTACAGGCGACTTTTGCCTGACGACAAAAAAAAGTCACGTTATCTCAATTGGATGTTAAAAAAAACTGTAAATTAAATGTATCGGGCGGACAATGTTTCTACACAAATGGTACATTAAATTAACAATTGTGATAAAATAGACTTTGAAATACTTTTACACGAAAGTTAAAGTAATTTATTAAAGGTAGAACATTCCTAAAGTCTTCAATATTCTGTACGGTAAATCTTCATCACGTGCTTCTGTATTGCTTGGTATTGATTTTTTTTAAGCCCCCCACAGCCGAGATTAACAATAATTCCATCCGCGAGAATTCTGTCTTCTCACGATAGGAATAATAAACATAACTGTTTTCGCAGCTCACAAAGGTTCAATTTTTTTTTTTTACTTCCATAAAAGCCGCGCGACGGCGCGTGTTCTACCTGTTGCAGCTTGTAGTGATTAATGATGTCCTGATCGGCGGGACAACTCTGAAGAAATGCGTCGAGCCTGTACATATGATGCATGTATCGCCACAGGTTAACGAGAGTCTCCGGTATCTCGAAGTCGGCAAAATATTTGCCGGCGACCCTGATGTGCTGAAGACGTGGCATGAGCTCGCAGTCGAAGCAGCACATCGTGTCACCGGTCAGAAAACGCGTTCCCTTGCGACCAAGGTGCTCGTCGATTTTCCGCAAGTGCGCCATCAACGACGACGATTTCGGATCCTTGTCTTTCTCCTTTGCGTTCAGCAACAGCAGTTTCAATTTCTGTAAAGATAAAAAACAATATTATCAGTAATAATACAGTATACTATGCGACAAAGAATAAAAGTGCACATTTTCACCGAGTATGAAATTTGATGCCCGAGTGAAGCTAAAATAAAAATTCACACCAGATAAAAATCCTCTTTATCCTTTGTCGCATACGTTTTTTTTTTAATTTTCTACTTCGTTAAAACAACCGCAATCCTTCCGTCGCAAGATCATGATATTCTTCATATAAACACTAATTAAGAGAACGGAAGAGAACGGAACAAATTGAAACAGTGGGGCAAAACGAGTCAATGAGAAAATCACAATGTTTTATGTTTTACTTACGCTAAACAAATTTTCGACGAGAGTGGCGACCTCTTTGTCCTGTACGAAGAGATTGTGACCGCCTGGTATGTTCTTCATTATATGTCTCTCGATTTTTTCGTTCTCCAGAATCGACTCGCCGTTGTCGATGAGAATCGGCGGCGGTGTGGCTTGAAAATTTGTGCGAAAGTCCGGAGGTGGTTTTTGCATGTCGACCGTCGTGACCTTGAGCGATATTGTCTTGAGCTCGGCTAACAAGTACAGATCCATAAAATACTCTTGACAGAACAGACAAGCGCCCTTCCTTCTACCGTCTATCGTCGATGCCTGGAACAAAAAAAAAATTAATTAAATTACTTAATTGAAAATCATGAATTTTCATTCTGTAAAATAATATTGACTTGACTGTTGAATGGTCAAATGAGATGCGCATCTCTCGGGTCACTTTTAACTATAAATACATAAGAGCCAAATTACACTAAAATTTTTTTTTTTTTTAACTTAAATATCGGACTTCATTGTTAATTCATTTAATCATGTAAAATATGAATATTTGTTCAATAAGAAGGAGCTTGGCGATAGAAGCGTTAAATAAACGACGCAACTTTTGTTTCGCTTTTCATTCCCAAGACGGCGAGCCACGCGAGCCGAATAAATACGCTTGCGAGTGAAGAAAAAAAAAAAAGATCTTCTCGATCGCGTGTCTATAACAATTACGTAACAATTAAGAAAGAACGCTTGACAAGTGTTTGTTTTGGCGATTGAATAGGCAAGCCGCATCATTTACGCTCCCTTAGTGCTATTCTTGTTTTTTTTTTGTTTGCGTTTCCCACGTTTAACGCACGCTCGACGGAACAAAGGAATATTCATGTGTATTCGTTTATAATTTCGCGACGCCGAGCGATACGCGACGCCGGTAAAAATAGCTGACTCGTTCGATCCTTCTGACGCACCTATTTCTCGTTTTACGTGCTTGTTTTTTTTTTTTGTCTTTTTTTCTCATCCTCGCAACTATAGCTTAGTTATGCAAAAATGATTTAACGAGTCCAAAGACAACGGAGCGAAGGAACAAGAAAAAAAAATGGTCGCGATGTCAGGCGGGGCGCATGCGCAGAACGTCGCAGCGAAACAGCTCGCCGTACATCGACGACGCGCAGAGATCTCTCGAGTGGTCGCCGCGTTTAGGTGCTCGGCGGAATTGCGCAATCCAATCTCCAGCAACGGTCGTTAGGGGAAGACTAAAAAAAATCCTTTCTCGCTCGTTCTCGCAGAAGCCCTACGGCGCTGTCTCTCTCGCACTCATTACAGTGAAAATAAAAAAAAACAGTCTTTTATATTTGGCAACACAAACCATAATCAATTGTATCTGAGACAGCGAATCATAAAGGTTAATTTAACTCGGGTTCAACGGGCGACGCGCGCTGTTTTAGGAACAATAACTTCATTGAAGCCGCCATTTTTTCTCAAAACGTTTCCTATTGGTCGTTTGTTAAAGCGTAAATTTTATTTTTAATTTCCGACAAATCCATAGCTACAATGTCACAGAAATTCTCCAAAGTTCACGAATATCAATTCAAAACGACCGCCGCAAGTCACGTGGATGAGAAAAAACGTTAGTGAGCGGAAAGTCAAGGCATCGAGCAAATTACTATGCGAAAAAATTGCCTCGAGACCCGGTCAAGGTGGTCGTTTTTTTTTCTCCAATGTTTGCCTCTCTTCCTCCCCCCACCCCGCTCGTCAGCGCGCGCAGTGTGGTGAACCGTGACGCCGATAGAGCAACGAAGTGGGAACTCGGACGACGGTTACTTTGCCACTGGCGGACTCGCAGCGAAAAAAAAAGAGAGGGAGGGGGGCATGAGAAGGATAGAGCGACAAGCATAGCGAGAGTCCCTACCGATCGCCCTCGCCGCATCAGCTAAATATAACTTTTTGTCGGGAACCAACGGGTTTTCTGAATCGCATGCACAATACACTCGCGACGAACCTAACCTGCGCGGTCTGCCCGTCACGAACGCATCGGTGGTTGAAGCGACGGTGTTGAATTACGCACGGGAGTTTCTTCCGGCGGAACGCGAAAGTCGCATTGGGCGAGAAACTTGCAATAGAGAATAAATTGAAAGGCGTGTAAAAAAAAAAAGCGAATTTAATGCTGAGACAGCGGGAAGTTTAACGAACGGAGGTACGGCGAGAATTCTAACGATCCGTACATTTTGACGGACGTCGGTGGCTAAGAAAAAAACTAAAAATAGTTAAATCTCGTGAACGGTAAAAATTCTCAGAAACGTTCCAGTCGTCGGAGGCTCCTTGCACGTTTCATTTATTCCGAATTTAGGTGTCGGAAATCCAGTTCGTTTTTTCTATTGTTACATTCTGTTAGCAAGGAGTCGATACCTACGGAGAGCAAGACCTATCTAAGAATTTATTTCTTCATCGTCTTTTCGTAGGGTGCTGCGTCGTGTCTTCGACGATTGAATGGGATGCTCCACGGTATTCGTGTCATCGGAATAAAGGCAACCGGCTCTGGTAGAGTCGAGAGACGGTAAATCGCGGATGAAAATGTCAGAACGTGTCCCCTTGTGCCGCGCGTTAACCACTCGAGAATTCCTTGCCCTCTCCTCTCTAACCTTCCTCCTTTCTCTATTACGAAACCCATGAAAAAAATTCGTCGCGTCTCCACGTACGTTGAACGACAGTGGTTTTACGTTTCAATAAATGAAATGGTAAAAACAAACCAAGTCCATTAGTTTCTCTCAGTCCATGTTACTTTACATCAAACGAAAAAAATTAATTCAGTAATCTCGAGACAACGAATTTTGTAAATAATGTCAGCTCCGGTCGAAAATCGATATTTTCAAACCGGAAGTGACGTATTTCCTGTTT
Source organism: Listrodromus nycthemerus (assembly GCA_963978505.1). NCBI lineage: Eukaryota > Metazoa > Arthropoda > Insecta > Hymenoptera > Ichneumonidae > Listrodromus > Listrodromus nycthemerus. The sequence goes on along the minus strand of OZ021686.1, from coordinate 6,365,745 downwards.
GACGTTACTTCCGGTCGGAAATCGATATTTTCAAACCGGAAGTGGCATATTTCCTGTTTGACGTTACTTCCGGTTGGAAATCGATATTTTCGAACCGGAAGTGGCATATTTCCTGTTTGACGTTACTTCCGGTTGGAAATCGATATTTTCAAACCGGAAGTGGAGTATTTCCTGTTTGACGTTACTTCCGGTCGAAAATAATGATACTCAAACCGGAAGTGATGTGCTTCCATTATGACGTCACTTCCGGTAGAAAAATTAAAATTTACCGCATATTGTTTATTTTAAAAAATTACAGTCTCTGCGGCAAGCTTCATCCATGATGTACGACGTAACCAAACGGATTATAACGTGAGATTCATTCAACGGGTACGAAAGTGCCGGCCAGCAGGCAAATGGGAAAATAACTAACAACTCACGTGTACATATATATATATATATATATATATATAGATATAGCACAGATGTGAATTCAACATGAGGCTGATATCTAGTGACTCGACCGAGGATCGTATGCGATCATCCAACGCCACTCAACAGAGTTTGAATGGGTCGTTTCATAGAAAGTAACGTTTTTTTTTTTTTTTTAAATAATCAATGCTTAATTATCTGGAATAAACTAACATCTGCTGATATTTTTATTTTATTTAATTTTTTTCTCCTATCAGAGAGTCCGAGCAGCAGAATTTTTACGGTCACGAGAAGCTTCGAGTCTGCGGTGAGTTAAATGCTGCGGCAAGAATCACCGAGTGAAGGTAGAAATTTTTAAATCGTCGAGGGAAATTTATCGAATCGAAGCGACGACAGACTGCACTGTCGTGGCCAACTGCTCGGCAGCGGCACGTGTCGTCGGCACGAAATTGGCTCACGCAGGTGCCCATCTCTCACTCGCTTCCTCCTCCAATCGTTGTGTTTCGAGTCTTGTCCGCCCTTCGGTTCGGCTGCACTCGAACGCTCGAACGTTTGTGGATTTTTTTTTTTTCTGAGGAGACATTAACGGCGCTTTCTTGCCAATGGAGAACCCACATTAAAGAGATAAGACTCGAGACCCGTCTCGAAATTGTAGTCCGTTTTTTTATTCTATAAAAAAAAAAGGGATTTCAGTATTCTTTACCGACCGAATAATAATTCTTTTAAATCTCCTCCTAAATTCTTGAACCTTGAAAATTAAAATGGATCAGAGTTTTTATTACCGACTGAGCAATAATTCTTGCACATCGCCTCAGCGCAATGAATCATCTTTATTCGTCGTTCTTTCGCTCGATTCCCGAGCTACGGGAAGAAGGTCAAATTCCTATTTTGCCCTTGATCCTTTATTTATTGGCGGCCCTCAATCCCGTGTCATATTACCACGCTTGTTGCATGCTACGGTCGGTGTGGGGTACTTTCGAGCTGACTCAACTCCGCAACCAACGGCCAACTCGCAATCTCAATGTTATCTCAATCCCATTGACGTTCATAAATATATTTCTTTTATTTCGCGTGGCTATAAATCCTCGAGAAAATATCAAGAAACACTCGTCGGAACGACGATACAATGCCGGACAAAGCATTAGTCTGAACAATTATCTGTAAATTTATCAAACATTAATTTCCAATAAAAAAAAAATCACGATTTTCTGCCTCCTCAATATAAAAAATATTTTTTAATATCATTCTACAACGCGTTGTTAATTCTGAAACATTATTTCGGTTAAAAATTCAGTTTTGGAGATTAAAAAAAAAAGTGGTTCGCAATTGATCGTGATACGTTTGTCGAGTGTGCAACCTTTTTTTAACGATGCTATAAATATAAAGCTGTGAAGCATTAATCCAAGACCGTGGCGAATATTCTGCGAGCATGAACAGCCATCAACACCACAGCCTAATCGGATCATTCTCACCGACCCGTCTCTCGCAATCTCGCTGGCAAATACGCCACTAGTGTGTCGCAAACATATTCAAATAATATCACCATATATTTTCATTACCTAAATTACTTTAAATTCTCCTAAAAAAAAAAAAAAAATAATCCTAAGATCCTTTAAAAAAAAAAAAAAAAAAAATTACTTCCTTTGGTTGCCGTCTCAATTAGTTTGCTTAGGATTTCGACTTGCGTCTATGCTGGCACATAGTCGATAAGCCTTTGTACCGAGCTTTGAGCAGCCGATCGAAGAGCGTTGTGAGTGTTCGGGAACGATAGGTGCGGCTTTAAGGTCCTCGCACATGAAAGAAGGTTTGCCTTTTTCCGTCACACCGATCGAGTTTCGTTTGTGTTTCGTACGTGTGGTTCAGTGTGAGGGGAGCTTTAACGGGTCTGAGCACTCGAGCCGACCAACTAGATGCAATATCGCTCGCGAGCTACGCTGCGTCGCAAGAAAGTTGGCGGCGTTCATATGCCACGGGCATGCGAGACACTCGAGATCAAGACCCAGCGAAGAGTTTACATGAGTCACCGGTTACCGGAATTCCCAATCGCCCCGACGAGGCTGGCTCAGCCGTGAAGGCAGCCAAGCCGACAAACAGGATCGGCGCTCGAATCCTTCGTCGGCTTCTCTCATTAATTTATTCCATAACAACAATGATACATCCTCAAATAGCCATGAATCCGGCGACTGAGTGGTCGGCTCTGCGATCATTGAATCGTAATTGCTCGACGGTGAAAATTATTCCGAATTCATTTCCTCAGCTGTGAAGACGATTTTAGAGAATTGTTTTTTTTTTTTGGTTGAAGGATATTTTAGTTATATGTGGACGAAGCCATCGAGATGTATGAAGTCATATTGAAGAAGATGATTAAAAAAAAAAAGATATTTTATCGAGACCGGGTGGAAACATTGTTTGAGAAAACAATGTGGGAATGAGAAAACTGTGATTAATTGTTTGTACTTCGTTTTTAGTATAATTTTAAAAGACATCGACTGGGTGTTTCCACCTGGTTTTGTGTTCATGTGGACATACCTTTATTTCCACTCAACCTACATTCGGTCGGTATGAAGTCCATATAATCAATTAGACGATTTCACCTAGGTTTGAAAGTAGGATTCGGTGCACCGATTGATTAAATGTGCGCGAAGTTGGTATATCAAAATTTAAGTTGAATTTCCTTCGCGTCCCACTGAGTTCTGTTCATTTGTAGATGGGAATTGATTTTTAATTATGATATGCTAACTTCCGGAACATAGTTCTTTCAGTGACCATTGGATTTAATACAATTAACTCTGCTTCATAGTTTCATAAAAAATTAATAATAGTTCTATTTATCAAGCGACGAAAAACAATTTTTTAAATTATTTTATTACGCATCCTCAGCCGACCTTTTTAATGGGATTTCACCAATCTCATTTTTCGTCACCATATCATCGATTTTATGCTAATCATATGCTAATAATTCAGAGTAAATTCTGGCCATTGACCGCTTGTTTCCACCTAGTCTCGACCCCATCTGAAAAACATCTCCAAATCCAGACTCGGTTGGTAAAAAAAAATCTGTAAAAAACTTTCTCATGGTTGCCGGTATAAAAAAAAAAAGTCTCGTCGAATGCTGACACGATATTCGCTTTCTAAGAGACTTCCCATTTTATCGTACAAACGACGAACCGGGAAAGAAGTTCGTTGAAGTTTTAATTACCGAGCGAGGAATTTCACATACTTTTAAAACGATGAGAAAAATATTCTGAACGTTTCTCACATCTCCCTTAATTTTCATTAATCAAGACAACATTTCTTTCCCACCAAAACACCTTCAACATCTCTTCAACGAAACTAATCGACCAAAACAACGAAGAAATTATTTTTCTTTTTTTTTTTTTGTAAACTCTCAAACGTTCATTCGTCTATGGAGAGTCGAAAGATAAGGCAAGCTGAAATAACCAAGTTTTACCAACGATCAGCCGTGCGGGAACACGCTTCACGAGGATAAAATATAGAAGCGTCCCGTTCGACACACTTAAGACGAGGCTGCTGATTCGTCTTACAGTTGGAAAAGGACTGAGAAGCCGAAGAGCCTTCTGCGAACGACGCTCTACGAGCAAGGTCGATCGGCCTCGTTGCCGCGACCTGAAAACACATCGCCGGTGAACACACAAAGTGACCGATTATTCATTCCGTTATAAACGAGAATCTTTTAATTTGTTCGATCGACAATAAGATACTTAACACTCTATTAAGAACTTTTTTTTTTTTTTTTTTTTTTTCTAAAAAAAAATTAATCCGCCCGAGGGAATTTACAGATGAAAGAATCGTGAATATAAGTTATGGGCGAAGTAATCGTCCAGGAGGGGAGATTAATTTATCTGCGGGATAGTGGGTCAATACTGATACAGGTGGAACACTGGAGGACTCTTCGACTTTGCTCTATAGACGATACGATAGTTATCATTTACAGTTTTATCAACATTGCGGTTATGAAGGAAAAAAAAAATTAATTTTAGCTGAGGTAATTCAGATGGAAGACTCGTCTATGAATCACGAGCGTAGTAATCGTCCTGCCTAAAGCTGGACTAATTTATGTACGAAATACTGATATAAATGGTAAACCAGGAGACTGCGACTTTGCTCGATTTACAATGAGACATTAATCCTTTTATGTATTACCATCATTAGGTCAATAAAAAAATAAATAAAAAATTCTGCTCAAGGTAATTTAAGCCGGAAGAATCTTCTACATCAAGAGCGAATTCACGATCTTGTCTCAGGTGGTGATTATTTACTTACGGAATACTGGGTCAATAATGATGGAATAGTGAAAAACTCTTTGACTTTATTCTATTTATAATGCGAGATTTATAATTTCTTGTATTGCCAACATTACGGTGATAATTTTTTTTTTTTTTTTCCAGGATAATTCAGATATGGAAGAATCATCTTCGTGGCTCATGAGTGATTCATCGTCCTAAATTACCACTGGAATTAATTAATTTATGAATTGGTACGATAATGGAATTTTCTGCAGAAATTAGTTGCGAGATTTGCGGCAAAAAATCTGCGATTTTTTTTTTTTTACTTAATCGATCGACTTGAACGATGTTGACAAAAAACTAATTAAATTTTTGCTGTTTTGAGATTCAGGAAGGTAATCGACGGATCAATAGAACGCGATGGATGCTCAATCGCGTTTCCATTTGTTATTGGTGTCGAGTTTTACCAGCCGAGAAGTCAAGCTCTAGTGGGAATAAAAACCGTTGGAAAAGAAGGAAAAAAAAAAACGTAAGAGTGAAACGAGAATCGCCAGGCGAAAGCGGGAGCCTCTGGTACTGTTTACGATCGTAAGTCGGGCGGACCGTCTGCCACTTCGAGGAAACCTGATTTCCGATTGTCCGATTATACAGCCATTTACTTCAAATTATATATTATTTTACCTCCAATTCTATATTTAGTCAATTCCTATTTTATAATAATATATTTCTAAAAATTTTCCTCGGCGGGCTTTTTTGATCGTTGATCAAAATTATTTCAATGAAAAATTCATGCAAAGATTTGTAAAAGCAATTAAGAGTTTTTTTGTTTTTTTTTATAGGATTTATAGAATTTTTTTTAGGGGAAAAAAATATTTGCAATTAAAAATCAGAAAAATTTTGAGGCATAATGTGAACCTTAAAAATGTTCCTACAAGCTTCGTCGTCGGATTAACGTCACAGAACAGATAAGGCTCTGTCGAGTCGCCAGGAGAAGCGACAAGCTACGCATATAACAATGCCATCCTCTGTGGCAACCCATGTGTATTAAACTTGCGCGACAGAATTATCTAATCGCCCAATCGCGACGACCAAAATCCACACAGACGATAGGACAAGCTCATCGACGAGCTTTTTATACAATAATCCAGCATAAATAAATATTGAATAAAAATTAAGACTAATTTTTCTGACAATTCTGCGCCATTTGCAATAAAGTATATTGAATTTATTTTTGATTGTACGTTAGTTTCCTTTCTCAAATTAAAGTTGACAAGAATTTGTCTAACTCGGATTTCTGATTTAGTGCGAACCGTACAGTCAGTAATGTAAATGTATCGTCGAAAATTAATATTAAAATTACGAAGTCCAAATTCTTGATCTTGTTTGAATTTTTTAAATATTTTTGTATGAAACTTACGAGATCAAACTTCGTCGAAATTTCATTAAATTTAATTCAATTATTATTTAATTTTATTATTATTTATCTGATCAACCAGTCGGGATTTAACTTTCGATCTCCTTCGGGCCATTTTTTTTTTTTTTTTTTTTAAAGCGTACCGGACAAGGAAAGGTGTGTTCCGAGCGTAGAAAGGTGGGAGACCCGCTCGTTTTCCTTTGGTACTTTTCTCTTTTCTGTTACCCAGAACAGTCACAACCGCTTTTACCGTTTAATTGCCCCGATAAAGAAATCACCGAGAACGACGGCTTCGATTTTTCTTTTTTTTTTTTAACCTTCTGCAGACGGTGGAGAAATTTCGATGAGCCGGTTTGAACAATGTGGCATCGACCAAACGATTGTAGCATCGAGTATTAAATTACAAAATTTAACACAGTAAGAATAACGAAATTTAAGTTTCAAAAATATTTAATATTAATTGATTATTATAATCGACCGCAATGAAGAAATTAAAAAAATTCGAGCTCGTCCGCCGAGCTCAAACACAGCTGTTAATATTTTTTTTTTAATTATCATAATCAACGAGAAAAGTAAACAGAAATCTAGAGACTTAAAAAGAGTTTTCAAAAATATAATTAATTTTTTTTTTTTTTTCAGAAATTTTTTATACCTGAAATATTACAATACAATTTTTGATTGAAAAAAAAATCACTCATCGAATTAACGGATATTATCTTTGATTTATTAAATAATTGTTTTCTTATTTTTTTAACTTTTGAGTTGAATGTTGCGTTTCTTGTGTTTGAGCGAAAGAAAATTCGTTTCTAGATTAATTTTCAATATATTTTATTTTCTACGCGACAATTTTATGACGATACGTTTTTTGTTTCGAACAATGAAGTGAGAAAGTCGTTTCGTATTTGAAGGATTAACGCGGGAGTTGGGTCGGAACGTCTTCAGGCGGAAGACAAAATGGCCGCAGGATCAAGCCGAGAAATTTGTTTGCTACGCGGGTCGCCACCGAATATGAAAATTGGCATTGAGACGAAGCGAGAGTCTTAAAATTATCGATGTAACCGGTGCACGAGATAAACCCGGACGATCCGACGGGCTGTTTTGCGGTCACAGATCATCGCTGAAATTAGTCATTTGAACAAACATTGCCGAGGTCTCCACGCGCGTCACGTTAGATACGCAGTACAGAATTATAAGACGATGTAACGCTAATAAATTAGTCTCGTTGCGAGAAAGTAATATATATATTTTTTTTTTCAAATATATTTTCAGTCCATTAAAACGTACAACGATAAAATATATTTTTATTCGAGTTAAAATCGTTAAACGCAATAAAAGTTTAAGCGATGGAAAATTAGCATTGAGATCAAATTTTTTTGGCACCTTAATTTATAGCTGCGGTAATTTTTTTTTTTTTTAAATCCATGAATATTGAATATATTTTTATGTTTATGGCATTAAGATCATACACGATACGATATTTATTTTGAGGTCAAGTTTTTCTAGCGCGTCGATTTACGCCTGTCGTTTTCATCCCAACTTGTGATCGATGCGATACGGAAAAAAAAAAAAATAATCTACAATTATAACGATACATTTTTTCTAATTTAAAAAAAAATCGTCAATCGCATTAAAATTTTATGGCACTGGAAATTCAATTTAAGGTTAAGTGTTTTTAGTAGAGCCTCGGCTTGTACCTATTTTTTTTCATGTAACTTATGATCGAAGCCTTAACAAATTTCCTACAAAAATGTATACATGTATGGATATATTTTATTTTACGAAATTTAGAAAACACCTGTGAGGATTTTTTTTTCTTTGATTGAAAAAAATATATATACATATTTTTGTCAAAAGTGTGCTGAGCGCATGAGCACAGCCTGAAACGGTTACCGAACTGCGCGGCCCGTAAGATTGAGTGTAGCAGCCGGAATCTGGCGTTCCACGCCCATTTCCCTGGCGCGTCCGACGTACGTTACGCAGTAATGCAACGTTGTCAGTAAGACTCGATAATTTTTTCATATTTCATCGTTTCCAATTTATGAAAGCGCGTTTTATTTTATGGATTGAGCCGCTGGTCACTAACCTTGATTATTAGCTCTATCTCCGGCACGTCACCGTTGCTCGTGCCATTCTCGTGGCCATCGTCCGCCATTTTGCAACAATAAAGCGTCTAACCGTATTACGAATAAAGAGAAAAAAAAACAAGTCCCGTTAACCTCTGTAGAGGAGTTTGTCTTTTTTTATTGGTGTATAAATTTAAGGCACTGTTCGGCTTCGCGAACTGTTACACTCGTACGCTCCGTTCCCACCGATTAACTACACACGACTTTTACCGTTTATCCCCTTTGCTATCTCCCTCTCGCGACAGAACTCGACGAAAGATCACCGAACACTGACGCATACGCCAGTAGTGCCCTGACGCCACGTTAAACTCCCGGTCTCCTAGTTGCGATTGATCTTGGGGGAAAACGATTCGAAAGGCCAACGAGCGATCGCGGCGATCCGAGCAATCCCGTAAGTGAGAACTCTTGGCGCTACATTCAAATACAATATGGCGCACTAACGGAGACTTGCGAAATTAACTTCTTCTCTTTTTAAGCTCATTTCCCTAGTCGTTCAATCTTACCGAGGGAAAATCCTCAATATTCATCTGTTATTTTCCAACGTAAAATCCGAAGCGGTGATGAATGAGCGGTAATAGATCAAAATCAAGAAGAAATTACTTATTATTCTTTTAATAAAACTGAATGAATGTGTAGTTTTTTCGAAAATGAGCAAATGCCGGGAAAAACCGCTGTAGAAATCGCCATCCAGTATAATTCATAGATGCATCAGACAAAACGAGTTAAAAACGAGCTTAAAAACTCTAAAAAGGACTTCAAACATACAGGAAATCCGAAACTATGCAAAGAACGTTAAAGTGTAGTTCTTGAAGAATTCTATTAAAAAACATTAAAATTGCTTGTAAGACTTCAAAAAATATCGCACGCTTTTGAGTAGAGTAAAACGTTTGGGCCTCCCGAATGACATGTGAAACACATAACGGTAAGCTCCTCGGAAGGCGCTTAGAGCGGTTGCAATTTTCGTGACTGCCGGTAATGTCAACCATGATTCTATCCACCATGTAGCTGTTCCCAAAGGTTTCGTCAGAGCTCGGTATGCTGGCGGTTTTTTGTACGCGTGGTCCAACATTTTTTCTCCATACAGTTACGATAGCATTTTACCCGATTATTGGGGCCGTAGTTTCCCAGTTTTGACCGTGAACTGGCAGTGACACTAATTTTCGATTAACCTGTTGATCAGTCGTAACATTCAGTATCCTGCGTTATCTTAAAAAATGCAGAAAGCAACGATTCTCAATCTCAAGTGGGACACGTTTCCGTCCCAATTGACGAGCTGCCTCGACCTCTGCTACGAAAACGAATATTTCGTTGACTTATCTCTCATCTGCAAGAACGGTGCAGTACTAAAGTGTCACAAGATCGTACTGTCCAACGCCAGTTCGTTCTTTCGTCGTTTGCTCGTTCAGAACGAGCATCCCCATCCAATGATAATACTGCACGACATCGAGGCTGACGATCTAAAGACTATAGTTAATTTCATGTACTGCGGTGAGGTTCAGGTGATGAAGAGTGAGGTTAGAAGGATATTGAAAATCGCCGAAATCCTCGAAGTCTCGGGTCTCAAGGACATTCTAAATCACGAATCAAGTGCAATTCTGTTGCCTAAAGATGACAAAAGTTGTGGAAAATCCCCGGTAACGAAATGTCCGTTAAAAACAGAGCCGAAGTGTCCGACGAAAAACAACATGGCCGCTGATATGTCACACGCGTACGAATCGAGCTTTCAAAAAATGGCGCCAAACGAAAGTAAAATCTCCAGCAACGGAAAATCTCGGTACAATTTTAGGAGTAAAAAAGTTAATGTCGTGTATACCGAAGACAACTTTGAGACTATTGATTCGCCTCCGAGAAGCCCCGCCTCCGACACATCGAACATCATCGATGATAACGAAAAATCTACGAAAAAGAGAACTAACGCAAAAGAGCGCTTGAGCTGGAAGGACGTGCTCGGTATAATTTCCGAAGACGGTCAGTCGTGTCTGAAGAGGCTCTGCCTGATGAACGAGGTCGAGATAAGTGCCACACAATGGAAGAGTCCGGAAGTTCCTCTTGACGAGCTTAGTCCGAACAACACCAGAGCTGCAAGCCGCTCATCCATGTCGCAGCTTCCCACCGACTGTATGGTTTATATCAAAGATGAATTAGACATTCCCTGTGATTGGGATTTCACATCCGATGCAGTGGGAAATGGAAAGTACAGTTCCGCACCCCGAGAAGTGCAGACGAGAAATTCAGCAACGGAAACATTTAAAAAATCACCCCGTATCGTTGAAAATGTATCCACGAGGCCAAAGTCCGTAATGAAGGTGTTCAAGAGAAAATGCATCAGCGGATAACACAGCTGTGAGAATGGAGGAAAACTATGAGGTATTATCAAGCTTTTCTTTGTATCGTATAAAAGTTGCAGTATGAAAAAGGCGGTATCAAGTTTGGCCAACTATGTGACCTATATTAATGATTAGACGTTATCCGCGGAGAAGTACAAAACTGGTAGGACAGAATTTGACTAGTGGAGCAGAATTTACATCAAGAGTGGTTGAGAGAAAAGATATCAGTGCCAAAAACAAAGAAAAGCTGGGAGGTATTGTCAGAATTATTCTTTGGCGTGAAAATTAAAACATTCTTGCATCGGGGTAAATTAAATTGTATTTGCCAAGCGGAAATGAATTTTGGACAGAATTGTGTGTAGCACAATTAATTTATGCACTAAGGAAAGAGATGGGTTTTGATGACACAATGAAAAAAAAAAGGTCAGGGAATGTTTCCCACCGAAACGCGGCGCCGTACAATATTGCCATGGAAACCAGCGCCTTATCGATAAAATATTAACATGTCGAAAATCGGTAGATTGTTCGACACGGACTCATAGCGCGGTACAGTGATTGTAGAGCTAAAATGGACGGTGATAAAACGGTGGATAATATATTGCCAGACAAAAACGTGACTGAGGAAGAGTTTCAAAATTTCATGCATCGCGTTACAGAAGTCGGTGAGGCTCTCCGGTGAACTTGTCAATTATAAAACTGGGACCATTCGGTCAGCGTCGAATAGTTGGAAGAAAAGGAGAAATAAGTTAATTTTTCTTCTCTTGCCAAAGAAAAAATCGTGAAAAAATTGACGTCCGAGGATGCAGAGGAACAGGAGCGAGGCATGCTGATGGCCGATAAAATTTTGGATGGAAACACGAATGGGGAAATTACCGAAATAGGCGAGATAAGGATAAAGTGCGAGCGAACACTAATAAATGAATTGCCGGAATCACAGGACAACACGGATCCCAGCACCATGTCCCGAGGTAAGCACAACAGAAAGCTAATCGTTAAGAAAAGACACTCGAAAAAGATGTCGTCCGAACGTCCATAAAATGGCGGACGTTGGAATCATTTCGAGGTTATATTTAAAAAATTTGTAGATGGCGCCCTCATTTATTACAATTTTTGTCTTAACTTGATAACAATTTTCCTGTTCAGATGCTTTTATGCGGAGTATGGAAAAAGACGCCAAGGAACGAGCCGACGATCGGAAGAGAAGAAACGAACGAGCGGAGACTTATAAGAGAATAGCGAATGGCGCTTTCGGGCTCGGGGACTACGAAAAAGCCGTGACTTATTACGGCAAGGCCGTCGAGCAACGAAAGGACTCGGCCGTTCTCTGGAACAACCGAGCATTGTCGTACATGCGTCTGGGTCTGTACGAATCGGCTCTGCGCGATCTTGAGTGGGCATTGAAGGTCAATAACTCGAACATTAAAGCGCTATTGAACAGCGCCAAGTGTCACGCCAAGTTGGCGAACGAAACAAAGCGAGACGAGTTTATCACCCTCGCCCGGGAACTTAATCCGCATTTGACGAACTACATCGACGGTTAGCCGAGGCTACGATAAAAAAAAACAAGATGAATAAAGGAATACGTCACACAGCGACATTTATACTGCTGGAAACCCAATTTTTAATATATCCTCTTGCTCTATTAAAATTAAATCGATAAAACGTATACTTAACGAGACATAACATCACGAAATATGCGCAGATTTTTTAAAATATTTAGTGGCGACCCTGTGATGTATTCCTTTTAATCTTTTCAGATCTTAAATACGAATCAACGTGTAATATTTCTTTCACTGATAATTTGTTATTTTTTCAGATTTTGGGAGAGAACTAATAACGGAATCTGATGAGGAAAGTACACGAGGCGGAGATACCTCCGTGGATTGATCGCACCTCGATTGCAACGAAAGGAAACCTCGAGTGACGATCGTTATTCTCTTCTTCCCGTCCTCCGATAACTATCGACTCAACGGACCCGATAAATGCGTGATTTTGCGCGAGAAAATCGTTGGGCACTTCATTTTTTTGATTTCATGATTAATGTTTTTTTTTATTGCTTCCTCGCTTCGTCAAAAAGTCTGTAGTGGCGTAGCATATTTTTCCTTTATCTCGGACAGCGATCTCGGCTCGTGGAGCACTACGGTGCATTCGATTCCCTGGTACACACAAATATCGCAATTATAAAAAATTCTCAATATTTTGAAATGATAAAAAAAATGCATACCTGCATTCTTGCGGCTCTGACGAAGCCCTCGTTGGCGGAAACTGTGATGCTCTTCGTGCTCTCCCCGGTCGCGAAAACCAATCGAGAGCGATTCTTTATTTTACCACCGACGCTGAGTCGTTCGATTATTCTTCCCTCTTTCGCGTCGTCGACGATTCTCACGCGTTTCTCGAGCTCTCTCGCCCTCGCCGTTTCGGCAGGTCCGCCGATTATTTTGACGATGTCTGCGAAATTTTTATACGCAGTTTTGCAAACGACAAGTTCCTTGCCGTCGAACAATTCATCGAGAAACGGCTTGACTGGTCTGTTTCTCTCCCACTCCGCTTGGCCGGTCAATAGCGGTTCGCGATAGACAAAATTCGCGCTACCGTTCGTCATATTGCTCACGTAAGCCAGTAGTGTCGATACGTCGAGATTGAGAGTCCGTATATCCTTCGTGTCGACCCTGGAGCTCAGATTCTGGAATATCGAAATTTTATCGTCACGGCGGTCGAGCGAAGAATCCTCACCGGCTTCCAAATTTATTCTGTCTTCCGCAGGATCTTCTTTGAGCGTTTCTACCTCCAAAAACAAAAGAAAAAAATCTTATTCAGAAAAATGACGAAACGAGAATCTAAGTATCGAAATCGAGAAAATGTTTTTCTTTGTTGAAATCAGTTTTTCCTAATACCGATATACTACATGTTACGTCGCTCGCTACATATAATAAACTTCAAAATAATGTTACAACGATACAAGAAACATTAAACATTATTAAAGATAATTTAAGCGTTTCTATCTCCAGAGACGAACGAAAAATGTAATTCAGAAAAACTCGTCAGAAGGTGAGAATCGACATTGGAAAAGCGTTACCCCTCCCAAAATATCATTTTTACGTCGTTCGCTAAATTTAAGTGCTACGGCGATAAAGAAGAATCGGACATCTTTAAAAAAAAAAATTATTTCGTTCCTAAAATAAACAGCCAGTACCAAATTCATCATCGACGATTTTTCCTTCGACAACGATGCCCAATCGTTCGAGCCGATCGGCAAGCGGAGCTTCAACGCCGCAAGCGAAATGAAATACTACTTCCGGTGCCTTGTAACGATGAGGATGATAGTTCGCGCATCTGAGATACATCTCGGCCTGATCGAATACCGATTTTTGGCCGTATTCGCCCTTTCCAAGCGATATAAGCGTAAGTGCTCGGGCATTACGCGCTATGACCTTGACCCACGATGCACCGGAGTCGCACACGATATCCACCTCGAGACGTGCGTTGTCCCCGTTCTTGAAGGGTCGCATTACACTCATTAGATCCCTCGATGCAAACAGACGCTCCACCATTGCTGTTAGATGGATCAAATTTGTACTCTGCAGATATTCCCTCTTCGGTATTCCTTTCGATCGAACCTTTAAAAAAATCATAGAATTTTTAACGAAACGTTTGGTTTAAAAAAAAATCGGAAGCCATGAGCAATTATGGTGCTCCCTTTTTTTATTGTGTTGGCAGTAATGTATTTTTTCGGCGAATCATCTCGAATATCCGAAAGGATTTTGTATGATTATCTGCGAGATAAACAAGCCTACCTTAACCAAGAATCGAATCTCCTGATTGATCTTCCTCGCGAGCTTATCGACGCCCTCCACTTTGGCCTCGATAGTTTTGAGACGATCGACGAGGCTCCTGCCATCGCGAATCTTCTCGTCCAGACATCGCACCAGTTCATCATCCTTAACCTCCATTTGCGTGTTTACTAATAATATTTTGTCAAAGACTACCTACAAGCGTGTACAGGAATATTCTTCCTCATTCCGAGCGAATAATGGAACTAACAGGCGCGAGTTACAGAAACGAGACAACGCGCGGCATCGCCAGTAAAATTTTATTTATTTTTATTAGAAAGTGTACACAAGGTCTTGCGGGGTAAAAGAAGAAATCTGCAACAATATCGTAAGATTCACAGATATCTATAGATTCACTAATCTATATCTTGGTATACGGGCGCACGAATCCCCACCACGGCCCTCCGTAAACTAGGCGAAGGTGAGCAGCGAATGTAGCTAGTAGCTTTTTTCGTCACAGTATTTGATATTTATTTTTCGGAAACTTCTTGTGAATTCCGAAAAAATCATAGCTTTACCGCTAACTCTCTTTACCTCAAAGGTATTCACGTCGAAGGATGGGTCGGTAACCATACTTTCTATTTATAAAAAAAGTATCGAATGACCCGCTTTTTTTTCCAACGCGCCGCGGTGGCGCTCCCGTTTGGGGATGACTGAACTAGCCGAACAGAGGGAACGGACGGGCGACGACGGTGTGTCCGAATTGTCAGTGGTACGACAAAGAATGTCGCGAGTGCACGCGTCTTTGTCGCGTCCTTCTAGTCGACCACGAAGATGTCACACACCTCGGACGTCTCTCAGTATTTTGTAATTTTCTAAACGCCCCTCGCGTGCCACAGTCTCGAGACGAATCTCATAGAACAAGTAAACTGTAGAGCCGAACAAAAAAAAATGGAATTATTTCGTACCGACACACACTTCATCTTTGTCCGAGAAAGACACAATCTGTGGTGTGACAGATTCACGGGTGAACTGTCGGCGAAATCAGGTATGTATTTTTTAAGTCACTAGGTCGTCTAATTAAAAACATTCGTAATTCCTTACGTCTCTTTTATTTTTAAGATATAAATTAATTAAAAATATATTTTTTCACTGACGGAATAGCGTTCGGACTTAAGGTGGTCGTTGGCCCAAACGTCAGTGACGCAATTTCACGCGAGGGTGGGCGGTTTTCAATTCGATCTTCGATCCTAGTCGTCGCTCTGTACTGATTGGTTCTTGCGTCTCGAAGTCTCGCTCTCGTTAATTATTCACCTGTCTTCATCTCGCACAAAGCGGGCCATGCATCCTCGCCGAGGAACTGATCAGTTCTCGACGAAGCGAATAATCATCGACTGTATCGATCCTGTGCCAGTGTCTTTTGTTGATAACGTATCAAGAGTTCCACTCGAACGAGCTTCGTTGTTTTCGGATTTAGAACCCGGACCGCTCGTGTTGGTGCACTGGCGAAGTCAGTGGTTGAACTATCAAGCCGTTCGGTTTGACTATTAATCTCTTTTATTGGCGTTCATAAAAGAGATTAAGGTGACGGATTTTTTTTTCTTATTTCTCGAAGAGATTCGATAATTCGGAGAATTGCATTTTTCACGTATTATGATTAAGTCTCTGATAAGTCTTTTTTTTCTAATTCGTTTATTCTTCTATCCATCGAAAGTCTAAAAAACGGCGGTAAAATGGTTTTTCTTGCTATTCCAAAAAGTTTTTATAATACAAACTATTTTTTTCGTTGCACGACAATTAACTTTCGGTGGGTTCGCCATTTAATCTTTTCTATAGCCGACCATGAAGGATGTCTTGCTTGCGAAGGTTTTTTTGTCTCTATCGTCGAAAATATACGGAAACTCGAAGAATGAAATTGTTCACTTATATGTAATCTGAGCACAGCCTCAGACAGACAATAGGAGAATTAAGTCTCTGGCAAGCCCTTCTCTTCTATTCTTCTATTCATGTAAAGCCTTTGAGAAGAGATGATAAATGCTCTGTCTTGCGCTTGCAAAGTCAAACCCAAGGATAAGTTTTTTACATGACAAATTTTTTTATGGCACTGGCGTATTCCAAAATTATCATTTATTTTTTTAACGATGTTGTAAAATCGACAATGTTACTTCTAGACTTTCTAACAAAAAAAAATCGAGACAAAGGCATGTAGCATTAATTTTATTTAACAAACAAAAAATGTTCACCCCACATATACAATACATATATTTTTTACATTGAATCATGGTCGCACTTAATATGTTCGAATAGGAAATTGAATGAATGTTAAAAAAAATAGGAAATCACTTACAAGGATTGAATTTTTTTTTTAATTATATTTCACAGACTGGGAATGGGCTTCAGCTACGAATCTAGAGTGCCTCGGCACTTTGCATGGAATAATTGGGAAGATAGAAGAAACGTCAGTGATGGAGCCTCGTCTAATGTTGATAAAAGAAGTTTCGACGGTTGGAGAACTGCACGGTGGCCGTTTGGTATACAAAATAAAATCAGTTGCCTTTCTGCACATTGGCTCGGAGAACGCAGACTTGGGACTTCAACCGTGTAAGAAGCATCAGACCCTGCCGAAGAAAACCTTCGAGGCCTCGAGTCTCTTCGACGTTCCCCAAAAAGTTGGCTTTGCAAAAACTTGGGGAACTATAAAAAGCGCCGGAAACACGATAAAAAACACTACTCAACATGCTGCAGCGATGGCCACGTCACAGGTTAACAAAAATCAATTACACAAGTTTAAACCGAAAATTAACTTATACAACAAAAAATGTTTAATTTAAACAATTAATTTGGAATTTCGACATTAGTTGACTTGTGAATAAATTTTTTACCGATGCGTGCATAGGTCAAATCGACGGTCGCAAAAAGAGTAGGAACCGGCAAAGATAGGGAAAAATTGGAAAAACGCATACTAGAGGAACTGACGAAAATTTTCACTGAAACGGATTCGTTTTTCTTTTGCCAAACCGGCGACATTACCAACAGCTTGCAGAGACAGTGCGATTACAAGAAGAGCCGACTGGAGCAAGGAGATCAGGAAGAACCTCTGTGGCGGAGGGTCGACGATCGATTCTTCTGGAACAAGCACATGCTGCGCGACATTATTGACCTAAAGGTAAATCCCAACCAGCCAATATCTTTGCCTTAATAAAATTATTAATATAATTGCTAGTAATATTTATATTGACATTATCACTATTAATATTAATATTAATATTCTGACTAATAACACTATTATAATAATTATTCGAATTTGTATAAAGTTTAGATTGAATTTGATTTGCAGACGGATGCTGCAGACTGTTGGATATTGCCGATAATCCAAGGCTTCGTACAGATAGAAAAATGCAAAGTCGAAGTAGGCTTCGATGGTCAACCACAGTACGAGATATTCAATTTAGCGATTGTTTCGAGAAGAAGTCGGTTCCGTGCTGGTACAAGGTAACCGACAGAACAGAATAACGCTGAAAACTTTCGATTCTTTTTTGTTATAGGTACAAGCGGTCTTAGGCAAAAAACGATTTTTTTTGTTATAGGTACAAGCGTAGAGGAGTCGACGAGGATGGGAAATGTGCGAACTACGTCGAGACCGAGCAGTTGGTCTGGTACCACGATCATCAGGTATCGTTCGTACAAGTACGTGGAAGCGTTCCGGTTTATTGGTCGCAACCAGGATACAAGTACAAACCGCCACCCAGAATTGACAAAGGTGCGTAACTTAAAAGGGTATGAATTTTGAAAAATGTGAAGATTTGTCGTTTTTATATATATATTTACTTAATTATTTGTTCGTCATGTTCGCCCTTTGTATTGATTGTAATATCGTTTAATAGATGAAGCAGAAACACAAATTGCGTTTGAAAAACATTTTGCCGAAGAGCTTGAGAAATACGGCCCGATCTGCATCGTCAATCTTGTGGAGCAGGCTGGCAAAGAAAAGACGATATGGGACGCCTACAATAATCACCTCATCAATTACAACAATCCTGAAATCACGTACACGACTTTCGATTTCCACGAATATTGGTAAGGTAAACCGTCGACCGAATCAACACTTCCCACTCTTAAAAGACATACGATTTAGTCTCGGACAGTAACAAATTGGTTTTCGGTTAAAAAATTATTAATGATCAATTGGTTGATTTTTTACGTTATAAACAATTTTTTGAAATCTGAGTTTCATTGAGTGTTTGCTTAGTCATATAAAAATTGTAAGCCTCGTGTAAATTGTCAAGGTCAGCATGGTAGAGAATGCCTCATATGGATTCGTGAAAACTGAATTCCCTTTTGCACGAAATATTGATAGTGGCGGTAAAAAAGTAGAACCGTGTTTGGTACAAACCGAGTTTATATTACATGCTCTGGAGTTGCTGGCATCGAAATAATTTATAGCAACCTATATTATAGTAAATAATAAACTGTTTGTTTTTTGTTTGTTTTCGGTCCAGTCGAGGTATGCATTTCGAGAACGTTTCGATTCTAATCAGCGCCCTCACCGGGGTTCTCAGTGAGATGGGATATTGTTGGCACGACGAACAGGGCCCGATATGCATGCAGAAAGGAGTCTTTCGTGTTAATTGCATCGACTGCCTTGACCGAACAAATGTCGTTCAAACGGCACTTGGGAAAACCGTTATGGAAATTCAGTTTTCCAAGCTCGGTCTTATACCTCCGGACGGAACGTTGCCCGCGAATATACGACAGACATTTCAACTGCTGTGGGCCAACAATGGAGACATAATCAGTAAACAGTATGCTGGAACTAATGCTCTTAAGGTTCGCGCAAAACATTGTAAAAGAAAAAACGAATCGTACAACTTCGTAGGTATCAGGAAGCTGAACTATATATTTTTTATGTATAACTTTTGTTTTTATCGTTACAGGGCGATTACACGAGAACAGGAGAAAGAAAATTCACCGGGCTGATGAAAGATGGTGTGAATTCGGCGAATAGGTTCGTGATGTATATTTGAACAATTTTTTTCTTCAATCATTATTGACAGCTACGAAAATTATCATGATGAACGTACTAGATATAAACCAAATATTTCACGACGTTACAAACGGTAAAAAAAAATATCATGGAAATGTACTTGATATTTGGTAATTTCAACAACAACAAACACTTGTTGAGCCATGAAATTCGGGTCACTTGGTTACATATCTCAATTAAGAATTTTTGTTGGACGTCTGCTCTCCCTCAATCTAAATTCCTAGTTGCTGGTTCGCTCAACCCTTGAATATTTCCGGATTTAGGAGAACAGAGCAGAACTAAATTCAGTACACACGCAAAGTCTCTTCCTATACTGTGTGGAGTCCTGACGATCCTTTAATTTTCACCCATAGATATTATCAACAACACTTTTTGGATGATATTCGTCAAGCGGCGATAGACATCACCCTCGGTTCGAATATCGACGTAGAACATTTAAGCAACGATTGGTCGCACTATGTTAAAATTATCGATAATTGTTGCCTCGATCTCATACCCGCGAAACCGCCGAAAATTCATCTGCAAATAGCAACACACCCTGAAATTCTATACGTCACTGCTATGTTTCAGTTGACAAGGTTCGTCAGATATCGATTTTTTTTGTCGACTGCGATTGTTCTCTGAACTTTTGTCGCGTGGTTGTATTTCGACATCAGACTTTTTTTCTGAAATTAAAACAATTCTACATCTTTAGCGTCTGCATGAAGTGGTTTTTGTTTCGCTGCACTCTTTTATCAGTTATGAAACAGCCTAGCGTGTCTGAATTTTTAATTTTTACAAGATAAAAGATAGATTGGAGAAAATAATGATAACGATCTGAATTTTTTTCTTCATATTAATCCATCACGTACGGGATTACCGTGTGTTAAATACTGTTTGCCTGATTTTTAAAACTGTTCTACAACCCCAGATCCAGCTTGATACAGTTTCATTTTTCACATAAAAAATAATATCATTTGTAAATTTTTTTTAATTACGTTTTTAACACTGTTTTTATTTCAGGTATTACTTGAATCGGTTTAAGGACGTGTATAGGCAGGCGAGCATAGATCTCATGCTCGGTAAACCAGTAAGCGAGGACATGTTCCAAGAACGCACGGAAGAGGAAGACAACGCAGCAACGGCGTTCCACGTTAAACTCTTGATCGAAGATTGCAAGAAACTTCTCATACCCGATGCGGAAATTATTCTGGGCAGTTGGGGACTCATCGACGCCGATCCTGTGTATGCAATGCATTTTATCACAGCTTTCGTTTCGTTTTATTACATTTCTCAACAATTTTATTCGAAGAACTTCACTCTTTTATATTGCAAGCAGCATAAAAATGTTGTACATTTTGTGCCCAACAGAACGGGAGATCCGAACGAAACGGAAATGGACACAATACTAATACTGACGAGAGACAGCTACTGCGTGGCTGATTACGACGACCAGATCGACAAAGTAACGAATTACCAACGCGTTTCGCTGTCCGATATCGTTATGATAGAGTTCGGACAACCGGAGAGCGGTGTATCCTTGTTCAAGAACAAGCAGCATCATTGCATAAGGATTAATTACAAGATATCGTGCGAGTACGGTTATTTTCACATGTTTCGTAGCACGAACCTGCGATTCTTTAACAATATGGCAGTGGTGATTAAAACCGAGGAAGAAACGATAGGTATGACGGCTCGATATTGAAAAAATTGTGAATCAATTTCGCATAGTATATAGGTATTTTTTAAAATGACATGCTTTATAAATAGAAAAATTGAAAAAATCGGTATGTTTCAGAATCACTGAAAGCTGTGTGCGAAGCTTTCTCGGTCGCGGTTGAGATCGCAGGCCTACCAAAAATACCGATAGCAATGAACGTGGCTCTTGACAAAAGAACAAGTAAGACAGTTAACGTCAAAGGGTCCACGGGCCTCTTGGACATCTCGTCGTTTCCTCAGTTGACGAGAAACGTATCGGAGACTCAACTTTTAGCCTTGAAGAGCGCAGGTACAATAAGCGTCTGAAATATTTTTAAATTCTCCAGATAAATTTCTCAATACAACCGGTATTGTAAGTTTTCATCTAAAAACTGATACATTAAATGTGATTCACAATCGTGATAAAAACATAATCGATTTTCACAGTGAAATAAAAATAAATGGTTGAATTTAAAGTACTTTGTAGTAAAACTACCGTAAATTATCGAAAGAAAAGTATTTTCCATCACAAACCCACATGAAGAAGCTCAACGCAAACAGCAACAAAAGTTATTTAATAAAAACGGAATGATTTTTCTTTAGGTACCAAAGCTTTGAGCAACATGACCGAACAGTTCAGCAAGCTAAACAAGTTTGGTCACACGATAACCGGCAAAAAAAGCGGAGATTCGTGCAGGAACGAAACGAACTTGGAAAAAAATAAAAAATCCGTTGACCAGAAAGTCTCGAAACCGATGTTCACCGTGGGCAATCGCGACATCGAGGGAAATAGAAAGTCACGGAGCAACAGCGGCAGTAGCGCGAGTAGTCGTGATTTGAACGAAAGACTGACGATGGAGTCGAACGATCTCGAGGAACCGGATAGCTTGTCACGGGCCTACCTCTTGTCTCTCGGAATATCGGCGGAGTCAGATAACAATAAAAATTCCGATGAGGAACGCGACAGATCCGATTATTCGAATCCAAACCGAATGTTTGACTGTTTGAACTTGATTCTTCCCGGTAATACTGAGAGATGCAATTCCACCGGTAATATCGACCGAACGGGCGCAATGACCCCTGAAATCACTATCCAAAGCGCCGGTGACAACGGTATTCTCGATGAAAAGGAGAGAGCCGTTCCACCGTCCAGTTTGAATCTTCCGAAGAACATCAGTCACTCGTCCGGCGAAGTCGACAACCGAATTCCCGGAAACGTCGGAGACAGTGATTGTTTGCAGGTAAACATCTGAGCGATAAATCTCACATAAGTTTCGATTATTACACTTTTATCGATGTGTTGGTTACTAATGATAGATATAGACATTGGCTATGAATCCGGATGTGAAAAATATCGGCGTCATTAGAATTATTCCTTAAGGGGAAATATCCGAGTCATTGATCTCAAATATATCTCGATCTCGAAAAAATTACGTACATATGTGAATACTTTCCATTAATCCGGATGTGAACATTTCTAATATTTTAATGTCTTTGTAATGTAGGCGGACGATGGAAAAGTCCACGACAAAAAGCGTTCGAATTCCGAGCAGGACTTAGGTTTGAACATAACTTCGTCGCAGAGCGAATCGGCGTTGAAATCTATCAAGGATAACATAACGAACGTTGCGAGTCCCGTTGCCTCAACAGCCAAGGAGATATTGTCACCTTTTTCAAAGTTCGCGAAAGGCGTTCAGAGCTTCGGGGCCAATCTTGATCCGAGAAAGCTTAAGAACAGCGGACAAGTCGGCATCGCAAGGAATCTGTCCGATCATCATTTGGATCAGAGGCAAAAGCTTCAGGAACGATGGGAACACTGCAGATCTCACTTGATCGCTCTCTAAGGGACGTACAGCAAAAATTGTTCTTAAGAAGAAAAACAATGATTCAGGGAGTTCATTACGGTTTGGAAATGGTGAGACCTTAACGCTTAGAATCTTACTCCACATCTTGTAGATTTGGGTGTATACGACTTTTTTTCTTCGTGATTTTTATTAAAAAGTTTTATAGTTCGTTGGTAAGATTATTTTTCCCGTTCTTTTTTATTTATATTCACTACAGCCTGTTGCCAAAAATGTTTGGTTTCCAATGAGTAAAACTTCATTGCAAATGATTGAATTTTGGTGATAATCTGTGTCGAACTTTTTTTTTAATGGAAATAAAAATTTTACCACTAAACTATGAATATTTTATATAAAAGTTATCACAAGAAATAAATAAATAATGAGATTGAAAAAAGTTATTATTCTACGTAATTTTAATAAATATAAAAATGAAGTTCGTTGAATAATCATATTTTTTACGAATACATCCATTACTTACAAGATACAGAGGCAGATTCGTTAGAAATATCGACAAAAAAACACCAGAGTGAATACGACAGCTTTGTAAATGACTGGAACGATTTTATTTTAATGCGAGGTAAAACCAAGAGCGATCTTTTGGAGGATCAACAAAGTAGTTACATTAACGTCCGGCTGTACATCGGGCTTAATAGAATTGTGAATTACATTAAAATTGTCGGAGAGAGGAACTCATTATTAACACGATGAGGCTGTACCAGTAATAATTAGCCATAGCTCCCGCAATAGCTTCCACCTAGAGTCGCGAAAAAAAGCCTTTTTCGAAATCAGTAATTCAGTCTACGTGTATTACACCGTTCAAACTTCCACAAATTTTCTTATTTGTTATGCTAATTTGAACCAAAAAAAATCATGAAATTTTTTTTTTTAAACTAATATGTACAACGCAAGTTATCGTAAAGTACAACCTCGAGTCAATATTAATCGATGCTGATTGGAATCGATTGAAAACTTGACGACGTTCAAAAATTGCCGTAATTCTCGGCGAAAAATACCTTTGATTAGCCGAACGTCGTTGAGAAGGTATTTTAAATTGTATTGTATCTTAAGTAATTACGTAGGACGGCGATCAATGTAAAAAAAAACAACGCTCTTGCCGCTTTTATACTTTATAAAGTTTGTAGTCCGAAAAAAAATAACATCTATATTAGACTCGCGATAGTAGTATTAAAAAAAACTTTTGAATGGTTCACGTGATAGAATACACAGCACCGTTGAATACATTTTTCGGGAGAAAAGAAACGTAAGAAAAATTATATTCATTAATTCATTCAATCAGTGATGAATTTTTTTGAATTGCCCATCAGTTTGCTTTTCTCTTCCCTTTTTTCCAAGCTTAATTTTTAAACGTTTTCCAAACTAATTGTGCAAAAACGAATTATCATTGGAATTAGCCCGTTATCAACGTAGTCAATTATGTACATATAACAAAAACAAAAATGCAATATTTTCACCTGTAAATCAAAAATACCGAACTCTCTTATTCCAGTAGCGAAGCAATGAAATTACATTGCGAATTCCCCAACCCAAAAACGAAGTGTGAACGACTCGCATGCGCGCTTCGGAAGGTTTAAAAAAATGATGCAGCATTCCTATCGTTCTGATTTGATTCTTACAGTATTTTTTATCTTATTCTCCGTAACTCGTAAACCGACTTAGAATTGCTTTCGCGTATTCGTAAAGGCGAGAGAATATTTGTAAAAAAAAAAAGAAAACAACAACAAAAAAATAGTAGTCTGTGATCTTAAATTAGTGAATTAGCTGAGGGTGCAGTTGACTCAATGTGTTTTCGTGGCCGAGTTTAACAATTTCATGCGAGGTTCGACGGCAAACCAAAAAATGTTCTCCTAGTAATTTTTGTTTATCTCAGCCTTACCGCATTTTCATTATCGATGTTACTTTATCGAGTGTTGGGTAGATCAATTTGCCGTCGGTTCCCAAGTTGCGAAGTTTTTCACGTTTCTATTAAACGGCCACTAAATGTAAATAGACATTGTAGTTTTTAATTGAATATGGGTTTTAGTTCCATTTGTGACGTCACTCGTTATTATCCTAATTGTTTCGACACTATTTAAAAAAACATTTTTTTTTTACTTTGCCTGTAATTCGGAATTGAAATGAATTAATTTTTTAATCCTCTCCGGGATATTGCGAAGTGCGTTCCATATGGAAATTATAAATCGACGAGAAATTAGAACTGACTGAGACGGTCAATGAAATTATTGTAATACTGTATTACTCTCTTGAGTCCGTGAATTTTTATAAACTATACTAAAGTTACCGAATGTATTTTCAAGTGAAAATACTCAAAGCCGCTCGCAAAATTGCTTTGCGTTAATTATTTAATTTAAAGTCATCGACGTTTCATTGCTGTGAAGTTCACACGAACATTTTGTTCTGGTTCTTTTTTGAAAATGCACAATATTTTCCTAAAAGCTGATGAAGAGTTGAATTTTTCAAAATTTATAATATTTCGAAACCAATTCGACGCTCGTCCTCGACGAACCAGATCGATCCTTCGTTAATAATTCCTACTTATGAATGTTTAAACTGCAAGAAACATGGCATAAAAAGTCTATAGCGATACGATGTTTAATAATATTTTGTAGAACGCGATTGGGGACGGTAATTGTGCATATTGCGTCTCGAATGTCACAGTTTATGGATTAAGTGTTATACGCAATATTATCGCAGACAAGACGGATGTGACGGCGATTGTCGCGTAGCGAGAAAATCATAGATAATGCAATAAAAACTGCAAAGTATGAAAAACGTTTAACACTTGGTGTATCTTTATATCCCATTGTTTTTTTTTTCCTTTTTCCCCCAGAACAAAAATTATGTATCCAAGAATATTTTCCTAGGTAGGAACATTCCAGTAAAAAGTATATAAAAAATATATATATAATTTTCTAAAAGGATGACCTGAAGCAATAGAAATCCCATATAATTATAATATAAAATTCGGTTATTCAATATATACAGATGAGCGTATATTTTTATATTTGTGAAAAATTGAACAAAAAAAATGACATTTCACAACTATCTAAGCGTTTCGGTCAATTAATCGTCGATTAACGGCGGAAAAAAATTATCGTCATTTTCACGTCGTAAAACGGATTTAATAAATTGACCTTAATCGATCGTCAATACACGGTCATCTTTTGGTCAATTGACCGATCGAAAAAATGCCGGTTATTATGCATCGTTAAATGTTCAGGGCACCTCTAATGATGCAATTAACCGCGAATAAAAATTGTATCTTACCGATGCCAATTCATCACTGATATAAAAACCGCCGCATCTGAAATTTCTTCCCTCTTAAGTCACATTTCACCCTATCGGAAAAAAATAATTCTATTACAATGTCGAGCCTAAAATTGAATCCTAATTTAAATCCATTACTACTCTGAAGTAAAATTTAATTCTAATATTAATTCCGATTCACAATGTAACTTCACGTCGATGGTATTATATTGAGGTAAGATATTCAACGAACTTTCATCTGACGAACGCCGGAGACCCCACTCCGTCCGACTGCAGCGGCCAAATGCCGTTCTGCGTGTTGTGTTTAGTAGCGGTCTGTCAAGCTGGCGTCGAGTCCTAGCTTTTATAGGTTAAACACCACGTAGGAAAGAATAAAATAAAAATAAATTTGTTAAAAAAATAAAGAAAACCAGTGAGCATGGTGCTTAAACTCGTTATACCCGTTGGTAACATTATCGACCTCGGTCGTTTTAAGTTACGTTTCTCGCGGCGAGTTTCTCGACTGCGTCTGATATTTATATATTCGTAGCTGATCGGAGAGACGTTGTGTCGGCGGAGGCGGACACATGGCCGCTGGCCTGCGCAGTGCCGCGGTCGCGCAGCAGACGACGGGGGGATGCGGTGCGTCGGGACGATCGCGTGTTAAACAATATGTGTCGCGGTCAGTCCTGCACGGAATCACGTCGTCAAACTCGTAAGGTATCGGCTGAATCTTTGCGTGAGTTATAAAAAAAAAAATTTCTTTTTTCTTGTCTCAAGTCAACATATTTTCATCGATCGCGAGAAGTCTGGGGGGAAGCATCGCGAGCGGCTGCGCACGCGTCTCTCCATTCGCTATGCGTTGACCTCTTCGCCGTGTCTCCCGCTTGCGCAGCTATGTGCCGCGTGTACGGTCCGTTCGTTTACGGTGTGTCCACCCCGTCTTTCGAATATCTCCATGCCCGAATTTACGATTCGTGCCACCTCGATAACGGCTGAACGTTAAAAAAAAAAAGAAAATACATTTCTAACTATTGAGTCATACAAAATGCACTTAGGTTACGGCGTTGAATTCGCGGTCGAATCTGCATTCGAAATTTTTACATTTGTGATTTTGCTACTGTTTTCATAATATTATTTCATTAATAGTTCATTAATTTATTACCCTTATTATTTTTTATTATTATTGTTATTAGTATTGACTTTGACGAAAAAAAAGAGGTACAAAAATACGCTCGAATATTTGGACGTAAAATGAGTTGATTTCATGTAAATTTATTGTCATGCATTTTTTTTTTTTTTTTTTTTTTCACGTCGATAGAGGGCTCTCAAAACGAGATTCATCTCAACTCATGAGCGTTAAAAATATTTCGGAATCGGGACCGTTTATCGTCAAGGTCGGCAAGCGACTATCCTAATTCGTAACTCGCTACAATCAGCTAAACTTTCCTATTACCTCGTTGCATATTAATGCGTGTGTGAACACGGAACAGGTTCGGACTCTGGGGTCAAAGTATATGTGCGGCAGCTGTAAACGAGTCGCAAAGAAATATGAAAAAAATATCTGAACGGTTCTTAAATTTTTTCGAAAATTTCTCGAGTGCCTGAAAATTCTTGGAATTCCACAAATTGTCGTATTTTTCAGGGAAAACCAAAATTTTCGAAATATTCGTAAATTATCGGAAAATCTTGATAATTGTCATTGCTCATTTTTTTTTTTAGCATTTGCAATCATTCTTTGGAAAAGTTTAATTTTTTTAATGAAATCATTGTACAAATGAGAAAAGAATGAAAATTCACATTTGCGTTATACTTAAAAAAAAAAAGAAGTTACAGAATTTATTGTAAACGGATAAATAAAACGAATAAAAATATGTGTACCGAATTTTGAGTAAATCGGACAAATATTTCTCGATAAACTTTTACACACCATTTAAAAAAAATTAGTTTCGAAAAAAATTATTTAATAAATTAGTGAAAAGAATTGTCAAGATTGCTTTCAAATAAATTGCGCTCTGATAAATTCATATAGAGTGAGAAAAAACTTCTTGATTTTTAGAAAAAAGGAGAAGGAGCATTTCAAAGATTTCTAAAATATATCTGATAAACTTTTCCATGGAAAATGAACAGAGATATTTTCGCCGAAGAATATGCGAATATTTTGCATGTAAAAATGATGGTCGTCGGATGAGCGATAATTTTTTTTTTTTTCATGTACATATCGCGAGAAATTCCAACGAAAATTTTTAAAAAGGCTTTGTCCCAAGGTCATCCTAATTCTACATACACGCACACACGTATACACGGATTTGCTCAGCCGTGAGATTGGGCGATAATCTTACTATCTCAGTCATATCACTTAGTCAAACGCATCGTTATCGTCGGTGACGCTGGTAATGTAACTTCAGCGTTTCGAAGCTGGGAACCAAAAATTTTTTTTACGTGGCACTTTTTGAACACGAGTCTAAAAATTCGCGAGAAATCTATCAAACGATTTTTTCATCATTTATCATTGCACGTTTAGGTTTTGTAAAAATAACAGGGAAATTATAAACACTTCTGAATCGTACAAAAATGTGAAAAAAATCAAGGATATTAAAATTTCGCATAATAATAATTTCAAATTGTTATCATCAAATTGAAGAAAAATAATTTCTTTAATAAAAATAATTCGATCATCTTCCTGAATAAAAATAGGTTCTTTAGATTTTTAAATTCACTTTGAATATTACTTTTTTCATATGGACAAGAAAATGTATGGAAAGTCACAAAGTTGAAAAATAAATTTACAAAACTGATAAAAAAAATCATGTGTCTTCAGAAAAATTTAACAATTTTATTTTTCATCAATTTCTTAGTAACATTGTGGAATTATTATTGAATGGAATTCATTTCTTCGGCACCTTTAATGTGCCTGATTTATTGAGAGCGAACAATTTTGGCAGCGTCGAGTGTGTAGCATAATTTTGGATTTTACGTAGGAGTGGACAAATAAAAGTTGGGTTTCGGGGAGATTTCTTTACGAGATTTTTGCTCGTTTTTTTTTTAATCAAATTTTCGAATTATTATTATAAAAAATTGATTTTTTCTGCGACTCTGATATGGCCCTTTTTTTCGAATTTCGATGCGATCGCGAATTGTTTGCAATTACCCACTTATTTCTCTGAAACTTATGCAGATTGACCACTATATATAAAATTTCGGTTTAGATATTTATGTGCGTTTTTGCGACATCAGCCAAAAAGTTATGGGTCCAAAATTTATGAAATAAAAAATAATATCCAGAAATAAGCCGCTTCGTCACTGGTCGGTCATAGATTAATTATTAAATCGATCATAAGTGGTGACACGGTCAGAATTCGGGCGGTCCATTTTACACGGTCAAGCTCGTTAATGCCTCTGTGTTAATGAGAGATCCTCAGAGATACGTTAATGTCACGTGACGAACCATCTAAAAAGCCACTATGGTCGCGCGCTGCACAGCTGCGAAAAACCTTTATTGCGTTCAGCGGTTCATCTACGAGTACAAAATATTATTTCGCAAGAAACAAAAGCCTAATTTTCACGGACGCGTTCGTAAAATAATAATTGTCGCACAGAGCAAAGAAAAAAATAGTACAAAAGAATTCCCTGTGCAGACACGATTTTCCAGTTGAAAAAAAAAAAAAAAAAACCTTTATCCCGTTCGTATTAAATCCACATTCTCAGCATCTGCTTGAAACATGCTGACAAAAAAATGCCAACGATTCCCCTTGGCAACTTTTTTCGTCATTCTAAAAAAAAAAAACTGTCTATGAAACGTGCATTCAAATAGCTTCGATTAGTACGAAGTTTCTATAATGCACGTCCGCATTCGATATTCTGACGAGGAAGTTGACTAACTTTAGATTCGACCGTGAGGAGCCAAGCGAAATTGCATTCTCTCGCTCGCGAGCCAAATCTCACCGAACGACTCGTGAGCTCGTGAGGTGAACTAAACAGAGAAGCAGTCACACGACCGAACGACAGCAGCTCGATTATTGCCACCCGTCGCGAGCCGGTTTCTGGGTCTCGCGTAATCTGCCGATTAACGGGTTTATTTTCCTTTTTTTTTTTTTTCCAACGAGTTTCTCCGTCTCGCGCCTCGCCAATGACTCGTTGTCTTGCGTCGAATGTGCTCGTCGATTTGAAAAAATAAATTACACAAAGGATTCGCAACACCATCGAAGTCACGTGATTTTCGATGCGGCGCTGCGATGATTTCGTTACAACATTAAACGTATAACCTCGCTCAGTGCCGGCCCGTGTAGCTGCGAGTGTTTACATCGAGGCGTCGCGCGAATGGAGGGAAACATGGAGGAAAACATGGGGGAAGACGTCGCCTCGCCGTTGCCAGTTCTGTCGGATGACCTTGACATTCAGCACATGCAGAGACGGACAAGCATCTTCAAGTATTATTCACAGAAGCCCGGTGGTGAGTTTTTTTTTCTCATTCCCCTTTGTCTCATTTCATCTTCAATGTTTTATATGATGGAATTTTATATTTGATATTTCGAACGTAAGTCCGGGCGCGCAGAAAATTGCGGATTTTTTCTCCACAGAACTAAATGGTTTAAAAAATTCAGAAGTAAAAGTGAAAGACCGTAAGCTTTATTAGAATATAAAAATGGCGAATAATCGTCTTCGGTTTTGTAGATTGCGTCATGAATACTTGTGCTTCTGTATAGGTCGTCGTGCGAATATCTCCAGACGATTAATACGACTCGCCCACGATGAATAAAGTAGCATTAATTATGACAGGATCGATAAGGGGCTCGCTCGGTCGACTGTCGGGAAATCACGAATCGCTAATGATAAACATTATTAGCCTTTTTTGTTCGTCCGGATAACCTATTTGTGATCTATGACGTCAGACATTCGTCTGGTCGACGCGGTGATAAAGCACGCGTGAGATTACCGACCGAAATGCACACGAGTGCGACGGTGAAACGTGATGATAATTATAAATTTTCTGTTACATATCGTGCAAAATATCGTTTTAAAAAATTGACTGGTTCTTATAGCGACACCTTCGATATAATATCCTAAAGTTTGTCGTCGCTTTAAATAGGATCGGATGGGCGATAATTGAGAATTTCTACAGCTAAGATGTAAAAGAAAATGGCTGAAAATAAATTAACGGTATTGGAAGCTTTTTCACGTAAACTGTTCATTACATTTTTTTTTTTAATTTTCCATGTTCCATAATATATTGTATTTTAATTAAGAAAGAAATACATTAACGCTAATTTGATAGAAATAATGTAAGGAAGTTTCAATTTCCGATATATTAAATTTCCAATTTATTTTTACAATGTAAAGCGGAAATACGCAAGAATAATATCAGACATTTGTTACGATCATGATTTTCCGAACACGTTTTCATTCTCGAATACATTTGTCGTAGAAGAGAACGTTTTTTTTTTTGTGAGAGAGCAACGGGAGAAAAACATCAACGGCGATAATGAAACAGCGACTGAACTCGCACGAGCCTTCCGCGACTAACCAATCACGGCTGAGCGGACGACCCCACGCTCCTCTATCGCTGTTGTTCGAGCGTCGCGTCGAACGTCACACGTTGCGCAGTGCGAGGAGCATCGAAAAAATAAAAAATAAAAAAAATGTGCCGGCCTGCGCACGGGAATTCCTTTCGTCACTGTCGACACGAGTCGACGCTCGGATCTCCGCACGGGCTTGCCACTTTGGTCAGTCTCGCTTCTGTCGCGGTCTCCGCGCATCTAACCTATTTCCAGACGGCTCTCTTCTCTCGTGTAACGCGCCACGTACTCGATAATTAATTCGTCACGATTCATAACTGAAAAAAACGAATGAGACAAATTCTAAAATTACTTTCGATGAGCTGCGAATAATGCAGTGTTGGCGTATGCCATTTTTTATTTGTTTCAATTTCTATACATTTGTTTTATTCGAATATCAATGGGAAGACTGACGGAAGATGTATCGGCATCCGATAACACCGGTGGTAAATTCTGGCCTTATGCCCGTATAAGCGAAGGTACGTGGATCCAAATACCCAATTGCTTGACGGAAAAATGTCACCGAAAATCAGTCTGTGAATGTCTTTCACAATTTCTGTGATTATTTCTCCAAGAAAATTTGTCTGAAAAAATGTTTCTAAGAAAATTCGTCTTAGAAAAATTCTCTGAGAAAATTAGTATGAAAAAATGTGTCTAAAAAAATGTCTCTGAGAAAATTAGTCTGAGAACATTTTTCTGGGGAAATTTCCCTTGGAAAAATTGTCTGAGAAAAATTTATTGAAAAATTTTTCTGAAAAAATTCGTTCAGAAAATTTATTTGGAAAAATGTTTTTGAGAAAATTACTGTATCGGTGTATCACTGACTGGATCTCTACTAACCTGGGAAGAGTTTAACGCGGATAAAAGAAATCTCGGATAATTCAATTTATTAAATTCAGCGCTTAGGCTGGATCGTGTTTTCCTTCGTTTTCCTCGTTATCGTTGTTTTTCCTCATGCAAGTTTTTCCGTATTGTCCAAGCTGTTCCATGATACGGTTTAAATAAATGCGCAGTTCACCGTCGATAATGATGTTCCGTTAATGGAAAAGCGGATGGACGAGATTTTAATGTGATTCATTTGACTATTCATTTAGTCACAATATGCGCTTCTGTTTCTCTGCAACTGAAAAACTTGACGCACCTCTCCTACCAAAATCTCAACTTCATTCCTGTACCATATTTTTCCATGTGAAAGTTTTGCCTAATCAGTAAAAATAAATAAAATAAATCAAAGTACAAAAGTCTTTAATCTCAACAAAACGAGACTTATTTTTATGTATGATTTTTCAAATAATTTTCGGCGTGTTCGCAATTTTGTCTTTATGGTAACTACCTCAAGAAGGTTGTAAGATCATCATTATGAGAATTTAACATTTATTACATGACTCTGAATAAAACTCATTAATATGTTTTTGCTGATTCTTAGAAATCACCTAATAACTTACCAGAGAATGGCTCAAATCATGGCGCAGTGACCTCGATACTTATTTTGGATCATCCCGTATATATATATATATATATATCATATCATATGATAAGGTTTCCGCTAGGACAGTGATAAGGGGGGAGTCAGGGGAAAAATTGAGCAACGTTTGCCAGAAAGCTTGAAACATGTAAATTTGTCGATTAACTTCGACCTCGTGGTCGTAGATCAAGTCCTCAACTTGCAAGGGCTTCGCACGAGATTCGTTTAAAAATCTCTGCAACAATCGCTATTCGAGGTTTCCGGAAGTCGAAGATACTGTTATATGCATTGCTCTTACGCGGATAACTAATCACTCCCGTTGAGCTTGAAGGGTTCTCGAATAAGCGAAGTTTCAATGGAAATTTGTAATCACCACTTCCGTCGCTTTCGAACAACTCACGAATATATTCGTAATGAATGCCATTTAGATTTGTATGCGCTTTATATGGTTCGAATAATAATAAAAGTTCAAAAGGTGAGCCATTGTAAAGCTACTCAGCTTTACAAAGGCTTATTTATTTATCCCATACTATATTGTACTAAGGACGTATCATGCATAAATTCCCGGTCAAGAGTACAAAACGTTGACAATGTTCAAGCTGGACTCAGTCGGTAACAAAGACTAAACTATTTTCTCCTTAAGTATAAAAATTTGATATAAAAATGTACCCACATAGCACGGAATTGTTTCAAAATTTTATTTGCTCGCTCATAAGTCTTACGTTAAAATGTTTTACAAATATTTCACAGAAATCTTTTTGAACCACTGCGTTAACATTTTGAAGTACAACTAAATATAATTTCGAAATATTTGTATAAAAATTTGTCGAATTATTGGAATAATTTTTTAATGCCACTCTTGTTAATGATATAATAATTGACGACACCACCACTTGATTGTTGCAGAAAAAAATATGCCCGGATCGGCGAAGAAATTAGGACCACTTGTTGCGGTAATAGACGTCGGCACGCGCACCGTTCGATTTGTGGTAAGGCTCTATTAACATAAATTCATTAGAGTTTTTCGCACCCACGTGACGCACGTCCGGCCGACAATCAAACTTCTTATCAATGCTATCCTGAGATTATAGAAATACAACAAAAAATTTGTCATTATTTTTCAGGTGTTCAACGCTAAACGCGTGGCCGAAGTAGCTTCACATCAGATTGACATTGAACAGCTCACACCTCAGGAAGGATGGGTCGAGCAGGACCCGAAGGAAATTTTATTCGCTGTAAAGGCTTGCATAAAGGACGTGGTAAAGAGGCTCGAAAGCCTAGGCCGGAGTGTCACCGAGATTGTCACGCTTGGCATAACTAATCAACGAGAAACCACCGTGGCCTGGGACTCCACGACGGGAGACCCACTTTATAATGCAATAGGTACTATTTTAATCCGTTATAATATCGCAATACCAAAAGCCCAGGAAAATATGGAAAGCTTGTCTGAATATAAAAAAAATTAATGCACTTCGACGAAGATCGGACAGTGCTTATTATTTTCGAAAATAATATCTTGATTCTTAAGAGCATGTGAAATATCGTAGTCGGTATGAAAAAGACAGAGATGCAATTTTTTTCCAAGTCGAAAAGTGGATTACAGTTTTTACTACCGACGACAATGTATTGAATACGCTTCGATCAGACTCAGTCGGTAATAGTTATACGTGTCCACTGAATAAGAAACCTAAGCGATGACATTTTTTTGCAGTATGGTCCGACATCAGAACAGTCTCGATTGTCGATCAGATAATTGCCAAATTTCCTGACAACAGTAAGAATCATTTGAAGCCACTTTGCGGTCTACCAGTGAGTCCGTACTTCTCCGCCCTCAAGATCCGATGGATGAGAGATAACGTTCCGGCTGTAAGAAAAGCTATGAGAGAAAAACGATGTAAAGTAGGGACCATGGACACATGGATTATTTGGGTAAGGAGAATTTTTTTTTTAATTTACCTGTAACACCTCTCTTAGATAACTCGAATAATAACAATTCGGGTATCTCGTTTTTGAGCGGATGAACACTATATTCATTCCAGAACTTGACTGGCGGGAGAGATAAAGGACTTTACATAACCGACGTCACGAACGCGTCGAGGACGATGCTGATGAACATAGAGACGCTCAATTGGGACCCAACCTTGTGCAGATATTTCGACATTCCAATGAAATTACTGGCAGACATAAAGAGCAGTTCTGAGATATATGGAAAAATCACTGTCGGTCCGCTGACAGGTATACCGATATCGGGTGTAAGTACATGAATTCGCTGGAATAGTAACAATGCACGAAGAAAATAATTGAAAACTTCCGTAAAAATTTATCCGAAAAATATCGCTTATTTTTTAATTAAAATATAATTAGATACTGGGCAATCAGCAATCTGCTCTTGTGGGACAAAATTGTTTACACAAAGGCCAAGCAAAAAACACGTACAGGAGTGGCTGTTTTTTGCTGTGCAACACTGGAACGACGGTAAGAATTGATTACATACATTGTACATAATTTTTGTGTCTTATTTCTCTCGGGTAAACATTTTTCCAAACATTTCGGAAAATCGATCGTCCTTGCTGGGCTCGATAAGATAAGCGAAAACGATTTGCGTAATGGAATAAATTCATTAATGTGTTATTTTGTTGCTATTTTTATTCTAGAGGGTTTCTTCGTCGCACGGACTTGTAACAACAGTGGCTTATCAACTGGGTCCGAACAGCCCGGCGGTGTACGCGCTCGAAGGATCGGTAGCCGTCGCTGGTGCGGCTATAAAGTGGCTCCGCGATAATTTGAAATTAATCAAGGACGTTCACGAGAGCGAGCATCTTGCTCAGAGTGTCTTCAGTACCGGGGACGTATATTTCGTGCCGGCATTCACCGGGCTTTATGCTCCATATTGGAGAAAAGACGCGAGAGGGTACGAAACACTTTGCGTGCTTTTTTGTCATCCTCGCAGGACGATTCGTTAATAAGAGAGAATGTCAGTGCAAAGCTTGAATACTGTCATAATTTTTTTCATTAATAAACTTCATTAACGATGGGCGAATCATTGATGCAGTGAACGATTCCTTGAAAGATGTAAATTTGCAGACTTCGTATCGCCCGATCGAAATGTCCAGACGGTCGCGAGACTTGCGAAAATTTAAAGGCATTAAAAATGAATTGTTCAACCGATGTAATACACGTGTATTCTGTTTTTGTAGGATAATATGCGGTCTCACTGCTTTTACTACCAAGCAACACATTATACGGGCGGCTCTGGAAGCCGTGTGTTTTCAAACACGAGACATTCTCGAAGCTATGTACCAAGACTGCGGTTTTCCATTAACGAAGTTGCACACCGACGGCAAAATGTCGACCAACAATCTCCTCATGCAATTGCAAGCGGATCTCGTGGGTATACCAGTATGTAAGTCCACAAATAAATAGAATGGTTTTATTTAACGAGAATAAAAAATTTGCTATTTAAAAATTTTATTTTTACTTAAAAAAAATTTATGCGTAGTGAACACTATTCGATTTGCGTAATGCTTCAGGCAAAATACTTCGTAAACTTTTCGCATAAAACCACTGTGGTGAAAACCACCGTGAAACTGCCTTTGTTTTTGTTGCCAACAGTGGTATTTCACATAATATTAAACGATACATTTTCCTTATCAATAGTCAGGGCAACGATGCCGGACATCACAACCTTGGGTGCTGCGATTGCCGCTGGTCGGGCCGAAGGAATAGAAGTCTGGGAATTAGAAGGCGAAGAAGTTGAGACTGTGCCAAACGACACATTTCTTCCAACTACAACGCCAGAAGGTTTTTTCATTAGTTATTTTACATGAATTTCCTTCATACAGTCCCACATGCTCATTTTTCATATTTTTTCAGGAAGAGACGCTAGGTACAAGAAATGGAAAATGGCCGTGCAGAGGAGTCTGGGATGGGCTGCGGTGAAGATGTCCGATCACATGACAGGTAACATTAATTTGGTGTCCATCGAGTTCACACGACAAAAAACATATGTTTTATTTTTTTGCTCGACAATCAAAAATTTTCTCGGCACCCGCCACTATTGATTGTTTGCGAAGTGTTTCTTATCATGTAAAGAAATTCCGAAAGTAGAAAATTGTTTTTCAAAATTATCTCGTATTGATACATTACATTGCGGAATATTTTAGCGATTTCACGTCAATGCATGATGAACGTCACTGATGACGTATTAACATTGTACATTCGTTTGCTTTTTTCAGATGATAGATATCGTATTCTAGCTTCAATCCCGGCTAGCTGGTTCCTCATGACGAGCTTTATTCTTCTACGATTAAGCTACTATATGAAAAATCCGTGATGTTGCGTCTACCACGACTATAATTATATTATCATAGATAATAGCTAGCATATATGTGACGACACTTTAATGACATTAGAAATGAGAACTCTGAACTCCCGTCGAATTTACGCATGTATGAATTTTGTGTTTTTCCGAGCCCTCGAAACTGCTGCGACTGTCGGTCCAGTATGTACGCGCGTCGACCCTTTTTTTCAGTATCGAGGGAGTAATAATTGTGACAACCGCGACAGTACGATGCTCATAGATTCAAAGTGCTCGTACAATCTGTATTATTTATTTTAAAAAAAATTATCGAAGAGTCAAAACGCACACGATCATTTCTTATACACAGTAAATTCGATTTTTCGCGAATTGCCTAGTAACTGCCGTCATATTCATTTGTCGGTAAAAAAAATACGTTATCGATAATCTCATGCTATCGTTTGTACGTAACGGTGTTGCGATCGTGTAAAAATATTGCCATGTTCGAATATACAGGATTGTGGGAGTCGAATTTATTTTGAAAAAATTAAACCCACACGATTTGTAATATTCGAATGTAAGGATTTTTTGGTACGCTCAGAAGACCGTTTTGGCAATATTTTCTTACTGATAAATAACGAAATAAAAATGTGCGTTCACCGAAAATGGTCGAAGTCCCAATATGAAACGATTGATGTTTGTCATCAACGCCATTAACGTTTGTGGTATTTATTTTAAAAAAGCAATTACACAAAGACATCTTTTTACAAGTCGTACATATTTTTGCGTCCCTGAAAGTTTGTAAATATCCGACCGACCGTTAAGGGGAAGCGAAACAGCAAGAACGTAACCGTTAAGGGAAAGTGAAACAGCTCTGCGTGCAAGAGAGTTGCAATCTAAAAAAAATGAACTCGCGCCAAGTGTAAAATTACCGGGTACATATAGCTCCAATTTGCTTTATTCTCAAAAAAATTAGCAACCTTCAGGAAAGTTCATTGCACTTTTCATTACAGACGCGATATTTCACTTCCCTCAATAGTGTACTATTTATTTCGTGCTACTTTGCTCGTTCCGTGCCACGCGCAAGACACATGTATATAGTTTTAATGTCTCGCGTGTTCGCCGGGCTTGAAATCCCCAGTGAGACAAAGAACACTGTAAGATCGTTGAACGACGAGTGTCTTAGCATACACGAATTAACCACGAATGTCCGTGGTTATTTAATTGGGCATCTTAATTATCATGCCTCTAGTCCTAGAGAATTTGAATTTTCGCGGCATTTCGATACCACATTGCCAACACGCGGACCGGCATGGAACTTATCAAAAGAAAAGAACGAAAACGAATTTACTGATAGTAAAACGCGATGATACAGCGATCAAAAAAAAATTTGTTATATATTGTAACGACCTCTTATTATAAACAATAGAAACGCCTTTGACATTACCAAAACGTATTGTTTCTGCAGAAAACCTGAAGAAATCACTACCTGCCACGCTCAGCGAAAATGTTCTAGAACGAAAAGCGCCACCGTATATAAAAAATAATATTCCCGCCCTGAAGTTATTGATAATCGAACCGGCGATAGTGTTTTTTCTGCGTCGACAATCGATTATCGAAAAGTCTCGAACGCTGCGCCGTGGCTGACTTCACGGTTGCCCGAGTGTCGCGATGGTCGCTCCGCAGGAGATTCTCTCTCTCTCGTCAGTTAGGAACAGGATGCGGTAATGCGTGATCTTGGCTCGCGTCTCGTTCGTGCGGGACCTCGTGAGAGAACGTCAACGTATCTCGCACCGTAGTCCCCTCGGCCTGCCTTTCCCAAAAACTGATCTATCTCGTGATAAAATAGAAGAAAGAAAAAGTTGATCACAACAATAATAATAATGTGTTTAAAAAGTGGCGATGTGACTTATCCAAGATAACACAAAGCGCTCGGTTCGGTGCGAGTGGAGCGTCGTTGTGTAGCCAAGTGTCGCGCCGAACAAGTGTCGATCCGCTCTCCAGGGAAAGATAGTCGGACTTCAGGTCGAAGAAACAAACAAGATCTTAAAGTGAAAAAAAACGGGTTTTAATTTTCAGCATAGTCTCGCGCCCGGGATAGACGGAACGTAAGGTAGGACAACTCGACGAGGGTTTTGGCGGGGCGTCGGGGAGGGGCGGTGGGGCGGGGGTGGGGGGGTCTCGGATTAATCTCTCGGGGCCACAGAGAGGTACGGCAAGATGTCGTCGGGCGGTCACAGCAGTAGGAGCCGTGCGGTGCACATAAGTTCGATATTTCAAAAGCTCCAGGGCCGCTTCGCCGACGCTATGACGCCACCGAAGCTCTCGACCGACAAACGCATGCTCGACAAGACATGGAAGCTGATGGACAAAGTCGTAAAGCTATGCCAGCATCAGCGTATGAATTTGAAAAATTCACCGCCTTTCATACTGGACATACTGCCGGACACTTATCAGCGGTTGCGTCTCATATACAGCAAGTACGAGGATCGAATGCAGGTTTTGCACAGCAACGAGCACTTTTGCGTTTTCATAAACAATCTTATGAGAAAGTGCAAACAGGCGATAAAGTTATTCAAGGAGGGAAAGGAGAAGATGTTCGACGAGACCTCGCACTACAGGCGCAACCTTACGAAGCTCAGTCTCGTTTTCAGCCACATGCTCTCTGAGCTAAAGGCCATATTTCCAAATGGCGACTTTGCCGGAGATCAGTTTCGCATCACCAAGTCCGACGCCGCGGAATTTTGGAAGGAGCGCTTCGGTAACAGGTATTGTATACGGACTGTATATTCTCTAACGCGTTGGTCTTTGAATTCTCGTGGCTCGGAGACAAGCTGGCGAGGTCGGCATTTGATTTTAGGTTAGGTGGAACTAACACTTTGTTTAAGGGAACGACGTGGCGACAGACTTGTTTGTCCGTATATGCGCGAGCCGTCGCTGGAAAAAAAGATACCTAACCTCGAATCATGTATCGAGACGCTCAATCACTGGTCGGTAGTCCGGCGATCCAGTTGTTTTGCAACTTGGGTTAATAGTTGTATGGTTGCAGTTTGACCGGAAAACGCTGGAGATTCTACGAGTTTCAGGGAATTAAAAAATTTGCAGGGAAATGAGTGAAGACATTTTTTTATCTGCTGGAAAAGGTTGGGAATAGGGAATATTGGTGCAAAAAGAGAAAGATAAACAAAGTCGCTTCTGCGATGGAATTCTTAGAGTTTTCGTTTGTTCACTTGCTCGAGATTCTTATCAAACTAGAATTAATCGTTAAACCGCACTTACATTTTTTTGTAAATTTGTGTATTTGTAAATTTATAAAATCAGGCATTCATGAATTTGCCAACGTAGAATTATGATTCGATTAGGATGTCAGGGGTTCTTGCCACTAGTTTTCCATAGATAAAAAATGAAATTCGTTTGACACATCTTCCAGAAACATACATTTTTTTCAATGGCAATTATTTGTTCATTTTCCTGAATACGTAACAATACGGATGACAGTCGTACAACATTCATACGCATAATGCAGGTCGCACAGGCCAATCAAATCATTTCTGGAGTACCGTGATCAATAGCGAGTCACTGTATCCTTCTATAGAATCGACATAATAGTTGAGGTCATCAGAGCATGTCCGCAGACTCGTACAGTTACAGGAACCATTGCAGTTCTTGCAGGGCCTCGCAAAGATACAGACTCTCAGACTCGCAGGTACAACTAGTTATTTTTTTCCACAGATTATTCATTGTTCTACGCA
The DNA here is from genome assembly GCA_963978505.1 of Listrodromus nycthemerus. NCBI lineage: Eukaryota > Metazoa > Arthropoda > Insecta > Hymenoptera > Ichneumonidae > Listrodromus > Listrodromus nycthemerus. The sequence continues at coordinate 6,324,555 of OZ021686.1, read as the reverse complement.
TACACGTAATAAGTAACAGTCTACAAAAAAATTATAGCCCATCATTTATATATGCGTTGATATAAGAATAATTGTCATAATACAGTGCAAATTCAGTAATCAAAAAAAATTATGTACACAATATCAATCAAAGATAAGGAGAAAAAATGTTTAAAAAAAAATTTGTCAAACAGAAAGAAGAACATTTTCGAACAACAGGCATGGGTAGTCCAAGATAAGCTGCAGGCAATAACAGAGATATTAGTAAACCTGCCTTATGTTAAAAAACGTATGTGAGCGTAGAGCGGCTGAGCGACCATAACCGGCTAGTTTGGAAAAAAGTTCCCCCCAATCTTATCTTTCCGCCCATGCGGGACTCTCATTTGTTCGGATTCACCGAATAAGTTCGTTGAACCCTGGGACCCCGATGTGAGAGTGTCGTCGTCGTTGATTCATAGGTCTATTAAGCTGGCACCCCCCATATAAAAAAATTGCCTCTACTTAGAATTTAGTCTTTTTATGGTCAACGCCAAATCGCCTACGCAGAGCGAAAAGAGAATATCGCAAAACAGATCTCAATTGGATAAAGCAGGTTGCAGTTTTTCTTCCTTAAATTAATAAATAATAAAGTTCATGAAGTACGTCGGTTTGATTACATATTTTTTTTTCTTTATCCTACTAATTTTGAGGCGACCAGATCATTCGTTCGATACGTATTGCGACGGAAGACGTGTAATTTTCTTAATTCCAGAATATCCATGTTCGTTATTTCGATTCGTGTTTTTCATAACCTAAAAATCGCCCCACCATATATTTCTCCCAAGATCAAGTGGAACGCACCGACGTATCTGGAAACTCTCGACTTCCTTTTCTCAGCGAGCGGTCAAAGCGTGGCGTGAAAATATTTTGGTGTATAAATAAACATCGAGACCTCCCCTGAGGTCGATTCATGAATGGCTCTCCGTTCGCGGCGCGCGAGGGCGCGCCGAGCCGAGGCACGAGTAACGGGAATTAGTACAGCCATAATTCAGCGCACCGCCTAAAGCTCTTGATTCGACGCACGTGTGTCAAGCCCCTCCCACTCTGCCATTGGTCCATCGAGTCTCTCTGCGAGAAAGCGTCGATCTATCGAAAGCCTCGACACGGGGGCGTAATTAGAGATGTGAAAAGCGTCCGTTAATTTTTCCGTATCTTTGCCATAATAATACGAAACGTAAAATATCACATTGACAATAAAATAGCACCGGTGCGTGGTAAATTTTTTTTAAATCTCATGGTTGCAAAAAAAAAAAAAAAAATTACTCGTAATTTCAAAACATTTCACGGTAAATTACTTTTGAGATGTATTTTCACAGAACGAGATGTTCCGAAAAAAAACATAAAGTCATAAGAAAGAAAATTTATGGTAATTCTGCAAAAGTTCTTAAACACTTCTCAAACGTTAATTCTCACATATAATTCGTCTCTAAGCTTTCCAATGCCCTTATTCACGATAAAACACCTCTCCAAAATGCTCGTACGCGGGCATTGAAAATATTTTAATATTATCAATTACAATTATGCCAAAAAAATATCTGACCCGAATAATTTTTATTAAAAAATCCTCTCTCTCCGAAAATTCAAAATATCTCCAGTATTGAAAATTTACAAAATACCTCGGTAATTTTTCTGAGGTCCGTTTTTTTTTTTTTTTTAAATTTTACGGATGTGTAGAATGTATAATCGGATGTGGTGGAAGCGAGCGATTAGTGGCAAGCGTAAACATTAGAGGACATTATATAGAAGTGCTTTGAACGGTTTTGCGCTCGATGCTTGTCGCCTCGCTCGACCCGACGCTTGGGGAACCTTCAGTTTCCTACGTTTCCGGTCAAATGATCCGCGGACATCCGCTCTCGCCCCTCCTTCCCGTCCCTCGCCGTTGCACTGTGCTACTCGTGCCGTCGGCGATGCTCGTGTCAAGCGGCACTTGCACGGCGCGCCATATTTCTCGCAGGTCGCCTCGATTGTCCGCCAGTATTTTACAAAACCACTCGCTTTCCACTGTACACTGAATGTAGGGTAGACCCGAGTAAAACAGGGGCGATTTGCAACATTATGCATGAGGTAGGATGGAATAGAAAATGTTCAGAATGGAAAAGAGCGCGGTTCGACGAGCCTGAAACTACTTTGAAAATTGACTGATTTATTCGTGAAGTAAATTGGGCAGAAGCTTTATTTTTTTTTGGGTGATTTTTTTTTTTTTTTGTATATTTTAAAAAGGGGACTGCAAGGTTGCTGTTATACGCCGGAGCTTCGATTCTGATGTCGTGAGTGAACTCTTTGTGGGGATTGATTTTTCAGTACTTATTTAAAAAATAAATTCTGAAATTGCGGGTGAATTATTTGTAGGGTTTGATTTTTTTGGTAGTTGTTTTAAAAAAAAATTTCTAACTACGTGAGTGAGGACTTTCCGAGGGTTTATTTTTCGTGCATATTGAAAAATCAACTCTGAAATCGCAAGTGATTACCGAAGCTTGAGGAATCGCTTAGGAACAATTGTCGAAAACCCCTGAAAAAGTGGCGTTTGCCTATCACAATTCACAGTATAATTCTGATGAACCAAGATGCTGGGAATATTTATGATTATTATTTTTTTTTAATGAGGGAATCAATGAGAATTACTCGTGCAAGTGATTTTGCTTCGTGGCTGCCCTATTTTGCCTCGATAACCCTTCACATACGTCTATGCATGGATGCAATATGAAGTGCACGTTGAAAGTTCGAAAACTCCCAAACTCAAAGTACTCAACGCACAACCCGCAAACTAATATCGAACCTCTCAGTGCTGTTCGCTCGTGAAGCAGCGATATCCGAAGCAACGGGATAAACACGAGTCGGCATCGGGGAAAAAGTTTGCGATACCGATAGATTATCTTGATGAACAAAAAAAAATTCTCTATCATCCCGGTGATATTAAGCGCCTGTGCACATAAAATGGCTTCAAGAGAATCCAGACTAAATGGCTCAGAGAAAATTCTCGAAAAGTCAGAGCTTGATAAAATTGTAAAAAAAAAAAAAAAAAAAAAAACAAAAAAAAAAGAAAGAAAAACGGACAAGGTCGAGTAATTATTTGATCTGCCGGTGTAGAAAATATGCGACGCTACGGAACAAAAAAAAAAAGAAAAGTAAAAATTCCTCCACGAAGAATCAAAAGAAATCATAATTTTATATTGATTTTTATGAATTTCACAAACGATGCATGTTCTGGCTTTAAAAATCGATATTAGAGACAGAACACATTAAAGTGGAACTACCGTAGTTCTTATCTTAAAATATCATGAATTATCTGAACATTAAATTCTTTAAATTCACGGCGTTGATACTGTTGGTGCGGTCTGCGACGTTCCTTCGGTAGCGTTAAAAGGGGTGAATGTCACGTGACCTAGCGATGCCGTTATTGTCGCTGGGAATGAAGCGAGTGTTTCACACGGCGTTAATCTATACATGGATGCTCGTGGGTTGCCGAGGCGCGGCTATGATCCTTCGCTCGTCTTGTTGACGGAAAGGTCGTGATGAGTGGGCAAAAAGAAGGTCAAACCTCTCCGCCCAACGGTGGCTAAACTCCCAGGCACAACGGTTTTGGAAGCTTCCCCCGTTAGTTTGTTATTATCGTGCGTCACGCAGACAAACAATTAACCATATTATTATTGAATCGTATTTCGAATTAAATATCCAAATTCGAATTGAAGTACACATTGGATTATTATTGAATCATATTACGAATTAAATATCCAAATTCGCATTGAAGTACACATTGGATTATTATTAAATCATATTTCGAATTAAATATCCAAAGTCGCATTGAAGTACATATTGGAAAATTATTATATCATATTTCGAATTAAATATCCAAATTCGCATTGAAGTACACATTGGATTATTATTGAATCATTTTTCGAATTAAATATCCAAATTCGCATTGAAGTACACATTGGATTATTATTGAATCATATTTCGAATTAAATATCCAAATTCGCATTGAAGTACACATTGGATTATTATTAAATCAAATTTCGAATTAAATATTCAAATTCGCATTGAAGTGAACATTGGATAATTATTAAATTATATTTCGAATTAAATATCCGAATTCGCATTGAAGTAAACATTGGATAATTATTAAATTATATTTCGAATTAAATATCCGAATTCGCATTGAAGTAAACATTGGATAATTATTAAATTATATTTCGAATTAAATATCCAAATTCGCATTGAAGTAAACATTGGATAATTATTAAATCATATTTCGAATTAAATATCCAAAATCGTATTGATGTACGCCTTGAAAAAAATACGTGGTTCATCGCTATGCCCTGTGCCTCGAATTCCGCTTCTGGGCATCCGGACAATTCGGCACACTCAACGTCTCACAGATGAACAGCAGCAGGGACTGAAAATTTGCAAATCATGAGTGTTTCGGTTGCCAGGAGTTTGTTGTTACGCGTCGGCCCAAATTATTTTGCAGAAAAAAACGGAGTCGACGTAGGCGGACAACGGGCTACGATGATGACCGCTCAGAGACTCATATCCGGACGTGAGCGCAGCTGTAGCGGAAGGAAGGGGACGCAACGTCACGATTGAGGCGAATTAAAAGCCTAGTCGAAGCGCGTTCGTTCGCTCGAAAGACTCACTCAGGCTGCGTTCATCCTCCGATCCATCACGCGTCTCAAATTTAAAGCCTACGTTCCATCGGCCGAGAACCGAGCCGGACCATAAGCGGCTGAGTCAATGCCACGAAGGAAGCCAGTCCGTCTGCGAATTAACGATCACGCGCACACATTGGGGCGACAAAACCCCGTTGTATTTTGCTCACTCACACGAATAGCTTTGTTGAGTCAATGACCATTTTTTGGAGTCCAAAGGGAAATTTTCATTCTAAGGTTATTTAATTTTAGTTCGTTGAAAAAAAAGGCTTTCCTGATAGTTTTTGATGAATTGGATATTTTGTTGAATTTCCACACGTACAGATTTTTGAGAAAAAAAATAATTCAGGATATATTCTGACTGATCTATGAGTGGGAATTTTATTTTTCTGACGATTTTGGATTTCCTGTTGTTGGACAGAGGTTGCAGGAGTTTCAGTCGACGTGAAATATGTCATGGTATCTCGAAAAAGCATAGCGATGTTGGGCTTTCACGTTAATGAGACAAATAGGCGAGGTCGACGGTTCGCCGCACAGTCGTCGAGGTTGCTAAAGGGGGAAAAAATATTAAGGCAACGAGGTCGAGTCACGGGGTAGTTTGAACAGATCCAACCAGACCGGACCAAAAAGCATCGCTCAGATTCACTGCTTAATGTGTTGCGAGGCTGCGCTGGTCCTTTGCGAGGTGCTCGTCTGGTTTTTTTTTTTTTTTAAGTTCTTTCTCTACTCTTTTTAATTGGACCGGAAAAACTGAGACGATCCAGCGAATGAAATCGCGGTTTTTCTTTCATTGATAGCTTCGGACTGGCTTCGAGGCTTTCGTTCTCCTTCAGATTGAATATCAACCAGAGTCATTCGTGTCACTGCTAACTCAAGACTGTGCCAGTTTCCCTTTTTGTCCAACACTTCTCGAAACGACCGAGATATGAAAATCTCGGCCGGAATTTCCCTTCTCAATTCTGCTGGTTACTGTCTTTCTTGAGTTCTGCAGGAACTCAGCAGGTCACCACTCAAAAATTGCATATCGCTCAGTGCTTCAAGTACTTCATACTTCAATACGTACTTCGAGTACTTGGGATATTTTGCCAGCTCTCCAAAGACTTCAGGCGCTTCAAAGCTTCAAAGCCATTTCGTTTCGAAATGTGTGTCGATCGCTCGATTTTTTTTAGAGAACCCAGAAATCAATTAAATTCAACTCTCAATTTTCAGCTTCATTGTATTAAATCCAAAAGACTAACATTTTTTTTTGCCGACCATTTTTCGCGAGATTCAATTTTTTTCAATCGAATTCTATACTCCAAAACGATGGAAGAAAAAATAAATAATTTTTTTTATTTTATTTTTTTTTTTTTAATGACCTATTAAATACATATTTTTCGTGGTCTTCAATATTATTCGCAAAGGGGAGCATGCAAGGACTGAATCATCGGACGAGATCAGCAAAGTCGTGAGATTCTGGCGCGGTTAACAGAACGAATAACAGGCGCCGTTGTTTACGTATGTGCCTACGTAGATGGTTGGTTACAACGTCGATAGAGGTGTTGGTTTTGTACGTGCGTGTGCCAATGTTGCTGACATTCTATGAATGGAGGCGAGCATGAGCGCTCGGATCAACCGGCAACCGAGGGCGACTAATTATAGCCACGGTATCTCTTACGTATCCGTGCGGGCATCAACGACATCTATATATAAGCAACACTCGTCAACTTTCGGGCTGGACTCGGTCGTTTCTCCGCCCGGTTTCATCCTTCCTGCGCGAGGGAAAAAAAAAAAAAAAAAAAAAAAAAAAAATATTGGTCTCCGGAAGACCGATTTTCTGCCGCAGAATCGTCGACGGTACCTGAGCTAAAAATACCCGTTTCCGGAGCACGATGGAAACAGATTAAACTCTGAAAGCGACAATGTTACTTTATGTGGCTTTCTATGTTTTATGACCTATCGCGAGAGTCCGGTTAACGTGAAGGCGATCGGTGAGTGAGCCGGAAAATTCTGCAACCGTGGATTAATTAAACAATGGTCAGGTAAATCGGGGAAAGGTCTTGGAGATGCTTTCAACGCATAAAAATAGGTGACTTGTGCACCAAGAAAAAAAGAGTCATGGCTTCTTTCGTGATGGAATGAAAATCGAGACATTCTTGTAAAATGGAAATTAGTAGATTGATGATAAATTACATTTTGTGAATGTATTTATTGAGACTGGCGTTTTACAATAATTACAGTGATACATCATTTTTTATATTTGAAGATAGATTTTTCTCTTTGCTGATGATACAGTTTCTGATAAAAATAAGAATGTACCACATATATTTCATCGAATCGTTTATGGGGGAAAAAAAAACGAACATGAGTTTCTTGGTTCTTATATTTTATCTAAGAAATACAATTTCGAAAATAAAAAATATTGAGAGTATCTTTGAGTACTACAATTTGGAAATTATGGAGTGGATCCGTAACGAGCGGTGCAAAAGACAAGAGGCCGAATTTCTGAAGAATGTTTTATAAAAATATTATTGGATTTTCTTCCGCTGCGTCTCGCAATGATTCTTCTTCTATGAGAGAATCATCGCTCTCAATGATGTACGTGCTTTGCAATTTCATTTGGATCGACCCTGAGCAAAGCTGGATCCACTTTACAGGCACGGCAACGAGGGCGTACACGCTTATCGCGACGTTACACATCGTTGCTCGTCCATACGGCGCTAGACCGTGGTGTGAAGATAATCATGATAGTCACTGACACGAAGAGACGAATAGTGGGAACGGATATATTAAATCATTCGACCGATTATGTTGGAAATGGCTAGACAGGGAACTTTCGCAGCATAGAAAAATATTTAGTTTCGTTAGTCCGCCGCGGAAGTCGATAAGCCTTCCACAGATTGCCTTTATATGCAAGGACCGCAGATGTCCACATAGAGCGGAATTATTTTTTTAATATTTCGAACATGTTCGAATAAACAAAATTTTCCAAAAGGTTTAAAATATTCCTGATAGTTTTTTCAAATTATTCGGTGCCATATGGATGATTGCATTTTTTTATTCTATTTTATTCTATTTTATTTTATTTTAAAAGAAATTTGTGAACAAAAATGTTCATATCGCTTCGCTGTAATCTTTATTCGTAAAGTTTCTTCTGTGAGAAAGCAATTTATTTACGGTTAGCTTCTTCCTATAAAAGGAGCTTGGCGAATAATGGGATATTATGAGGAAGTTACATGAAAATTTTCAACATTCTTAAGGTCAACGACATGCTTGAACGTTAAGTAAAACGTTTGTTCTATTTAGATTGAGCGCGACAAAGTATATTGAATTAGCTATTGATTAAAGAAAATTCTTGATTGTTTTACTCGAAAAATCGAAACGATACGCTTTATCTAGCTTTTGCAACGTCGTCACATTGATTATCTTGTGTGTTTCTTGCCGCCGAACATCATCGTCGGGAGGAAAGATATCAACTTTTGTCGTGAATTTCAGGCTGGGCACGAAATTGCTATTCAGTTCATTCGTAAATGAATATGTAATATGGAAAATTAAGTCTACAGCACAGTTTAATTTTTCGCGAAATTCAAAAAATTTAAAATTACATAAAATTTAAATGACCCTTTATTGGTAAATTAAATGCGGGATCGTTGAACGATAACATTCTGTCAGACATTTTTTGGAAAATTAAAAATCGCGTACTAAAAAATGTACATTTTTAAAATAAAATCTGGCACCAACGCAGGGCTTCGCGTTGTTACAGTAGTTGTACATTTAATGTCGCTCGGGCGAAATAAAGATTGATGCATCAATTGCCTCGTCGCATTCTCGCCCTCGGTATTTCATTATGTCTCTGTGCGATACCTCGGAAGCGGCATTAGGATTTCCGTCGCGGGTTATCGTCCAGACGGCGATCTCTTATCGGTCCTGATACGCACTTCCGGTTTCTCAGTAAAATATTTTATTGGACACCACGCACGTACCTTATCGTATTTTAGGACTTAGTCACTTCGGACCGTAGGCGTCGAACTGTCACGATATTATTTCAAGAATTCGTCTTCTATCAGATCGGTGGAAGTCTCGACCCGTGTAGGCGGTGTTGGCGGATGGTAATAGCAATATCGCGTACAATAAACTGCCGTTGACTCAATCGGTTTTATTATAAGTGTATTTAACAAGAGTACAGAATCCCGAAGAGCATGTGCGTGTGAATAACTACCGAATACATGAAATTTCGTAACAACATTATTTGAGATAGGAAGAATATTCACGACTAACGTACAACCGGTGCTTTTTTTTATCTAGGCATATCAATGATAAGGTAGAAATCTCGGAAAATACTACTCCCGCAAAAACAAACAAGAGAAATAAATATCCGATGTAGTAGATTATACACAAAAACTTATTTGGTATTATTTTGATACGCGATATGTTGCTACAACGTGATGCATAATTTTGGTAATGCAAATAGAATATTATGTCGTTACAAGCGCGCATTCGGGATGATCGACTTTTCAATCTCAAAAGTACTTCTCGAGATGAGTTTCCAGTTTGTTAGGATCGACGTTGGGTCCATGACGCTCGACAACCTTGCCGTCTTTGTCGACGATGAATTTTGTGAAATTCCATTTTATGAAGCTCGCGAGAGTTCCGCCCTGTTCCTTCTTCAGAAACTTCCACAGGGGATGGGTGTTATCCCCGTTTACATCGATCTTTTCGAAAAGATCAAATTTAACTTTTTGACGATCGGCGAAACTGCATATGTCCTCGGGCGTGCCGGGTTCCTGACCGTTGAACTGGTTGCATGGGAACGCCAAAATCCTTAGACCTACGGAAAGATTTTTAAAAATATGAAAATCGAAAATTTGTTTATCTAAAAAGTTGATTTTTTTTTCTCGTTGTAAGAAAATAATGGGCCAATTCTGCTAACATTTTGCAATTTTTTCCTGTGAGGGCAAAATTAGCAATCTACGTCGGGACCGAATATAAATTACAATTATAACTTTAGAAAAAAGCTGCTTGAAAATTCGTGGCGACGTTTAAACCAGATCCAACTCAATTCACACTGGCTCTGCGTTGGAACGTCTGCCGCAATTTTTTCTTCATTCTTAATTATTGATTATCGATTTCACGTTATTATTTTACCTTTGGTCTCGGCATATTTGTCGTAGAGTTCGTTGAGCTCCTTGTAATTCGTCGCTGTGAGACCGCACTTGGACGCAACATTGACGATCAAACAAACGTGTCCTTTGTACCTAAAATAATTGAAAAGAAATACAAACATCTTTAGTGATTTGGCTTTGCATAAACAAAATTCATCATGAATTTTTCATGCTATTCTGAAAAAAAAATCAGGGGTTTCATTTTAATAAAAAATGGAAAATTATTGTAAAAAGTGAACGAGTTCACCGTTCAAACATCAGTCAATAAAATAATACAACTGAATTTCAGTAAATTTCATATTAAATAAAACTTGAAATTGAGGCAAAAATAAGGGAATTAAATTTTTTACTGATTTCATTGGACAATATTTAATACACCATAATTACGCTTACTTTGATAACGGTACAACATCGCCCTTTATCGACGTCGCCTCAAAGTCGTGAACCGACGTGGCGGCTTTGTAATCCTGATTTCCGCTCATGACTAGAAAAACAGATTAAAAAATCCATATCAATTTATAATTACTTTATCCACAACACTTCTACGGTACTTTCCTTATACTGATAAAATTCGGAATTTTCATTAATTAAGAACAACAAACGTTAGTTTTACTCTACTCGATTTATCTCGTGTTTCATGAAATATATTATTCAAACGACATGACCATGCGGATTATCAATCTGGACTGTCATTCCATTGGTGCATCACTAGAGCGTTATCAAGAAGAAATAATTCACGAGTAATCGTACTAAAAAAAAAAATAAAAATAAAAAAAAGTACATGTACGTGCCTGTGAAACTTCGAACAATTTGGTGCAGTCCACCAGGTATTATTGGATATCTCAAAATACGCATTCTTGTTTTTTTATTTATTTTTTTTTTGTTTTTTTTTTTCGTGAAGGTGATATTGCGACAATCCTGAAAATTTTATGTTTGTGGTGGAAAAAATATTATAAATTGGATTATTTTTGTTGAGAAGCAGTTTTATCTTGGAATTATCAGGGTGGCCGCGAAAACAGACGAAAAAATTCGTTCCCATTTTCGTGACTGACAAACCACTCAGGATTGTAAAAAAAAAAAAAAAAAACATTTCGTAAATTCTTCATTACTAATTCTTTGGTATTTTATTGAATTATATCTTTGGAAGGAGTACACAAGATAACGAAAGAATTATTTTTCACACTTCAGCGACATAATTTTTTCATTGAGAAGAGATTCTTGTCTCTGATTTCCTTAGCTTTAAAAAAATTCCTTGATATTTCTGAATTTCCTAGGTTTTCCTTGACAGTGGCGACTCTGATAATTATCATCGACTTTATGTCGCTCTGATAAAAATGCTTCTCCGAATTTCTCTAACAATTTGTCTGAAAAATCTGACTTATTTCAGTAATTTTCTAAATCTGCTGAATATCTGTATTATTTCTAGTGAAATATATTTGGTGAATTATTTCACTGGAAATATTTGCGTCGGCGACGGTTTTCAGCACCGCTTTCGCAAGCCGTCGATGTTTGCAAACGCGACTGTACAGCATCGGCGGACGACGCGCCATCTAGCGCCGCGGCGGAGAACCCTCCTCGTGCGCCATTGATATTGCGGTGAGACGGATAAAATACAGTTACTCCCTCTGCTCCTAACCGGCTACGCATCGACAAAATTTCATCTTGTCCACCAAAAACTCGACCAGTCATCGAAAAATAATGATCGCCCCTTCGGGTCCCGTATCCGATCAAGCCGATTCAACTTACCCAACGATTATTTCAAACGTCTAAATGTCTCAGCGATAAACGATGAACGCGACAAACTCGTAGTCAGACGGAAAACGATCCTTACCCACTCGCGAACTGAGTGACACTGAAAATCTCCGGGGCTAGCAGGAGTGAATTCTTGTGCGACGCGACGCTGTAACGGGTGTTACTCTTAACTCCATGTGGAAGTCACGTGACCGCACTACGAGAGCGAGAGAGTCACTGTTATCGGTTTTCGCACAGAAGTGAGAGGGAAAGCACGAGAGAGTGTTTTGCAGTCAAAGTCAGGACTTATTTCAATCGCATCGTCGTGACGACGCACTTTCCGGCCGTTCACGATTATTTCCACTACGACAATCCCCTTCGACCTTTAAACAGCCGAAAAATAAAAATAAAACAAATTATGTTGAAAACATGTCATTTTTTAAATGTATACATAATAATATAATATATACATCAAATTATATATCAGAAAAATAGTACTGTTGAAAAATCTACATTTTTTTCAACAGTCATTTTTTTTAAAGATGGACATTGAAAAGAATACGGAATTTCAAAAATACAGAACAGAGGTGTGGTTTACTTTTCACTGGAACGAAACATTGTCGACAAAGCCACGTTAGAAATATGTATCGATGTTGCCGCATGTGGCGCATATTATATTTATTATTCAAATATCTGCTATGACCCGGTTTTTCAAGCAACGACACTTGTATCTTTTTACCAACACTCAATATTATCCGACATACGTTTCGTATGTGACAATTAACGGGCAGGTAATTGGATGATAATTAATTTTGCAGAATGCAACGACTTGTTTGTCTCGTGCCAGTGAATTATCATCGACGGAGTATTTTTTTTTTGCACCCACGTCGTACTCGGGAGATTATATTCGAAGCAGTGTGCAAATCTATATTTAGCTTATCCGAAGACCGATTCGAACATATCGAGAAAAAGATTCTTCCACCTTGGAAAAACACGCGTCGCCGGCTCGCCGAATCGTTGAATAATTAAACATGCGATTTTACGATTTTTTTTTTTTTTTTTTTTTTAGTGGATGAAGTTTTGTTTCCTTCTGGAAGAAAAAATTCTTTAAAAAAAATCTGACTCAAAAGGTTTATACAGTTGTAATGTCGTCGTTCCGTGATTTTTGAAAATTAAATTTCATGTAATATAGGGATTTTTATTTGATAGTATTTGGAATGTTTCAATATGTCGAAAAATTACTACGGTGCTCAGCGTGCATGTAGAATCAGTAAAAGAAACGGGATCGTTTTCTTTTACCGGCGGAGCTTCTTCAGTGAGGAAGCCGGATACTCTAAAAAAACATTTTTTTTTTGTAGATGTTCTGTGCACAAAAATAAATTACAAGATGAAACGCTATGAAGATTTGAATAACATTTTTTTTTCTTTGCTTTCAGCACTCTGGTACCATGGAAAATATTTAGACACGAACTCAATCAGGTGCATCCGATAAGCTCCGGACTTCAAGCGATGGCACTTAAATCGACGATAGACCTTACTTGCAACGATTACATCTCCAACTTCGAATTCGACGTATTTACGAGGTAACATTTCTCGGATTCTATATTTTCATGCTTAAAACGGACAATTTCGAGACAATTTCGGATAAAAAAAAGTATAAAATTTTTTTTATAGTTTTAAGAAACTATTTAGATTTTTCTTTATTGTCCAATTACAAAAAAATCGAAGTCAGTGCTTGGATGGGTGACCGCTCGACCACGCACCTGTTGGCTCATTTAATAAAATAACTCTGTATTTTATAATACAGAGCTCATTAAATTATAATCCTTTTTCAACGTTGGTGTCTCAAATTGTCGAATGTTCCCCTCAAATCGATAGTTCAAAATTCATAATGGATAAATTGTCGTTTTCAGGCTCTTTCAACCGTGGTCCACCTTACTACGAAACTGGAAAATCCTCGCAGTCACACATCCCGGTTACGTGGCCTTCCTAACGTACGACGAGGTCAAAGCCCGTCTCCAAAAGTACTGCATCACGAAACCGGGCAGCTACGTATTTCGATTAAGCTGCACGAGACTGGGACAGTGGGCGATTGGCTATGTCACGTCGGACGGCGATATTCTTCAGACTATACCACACAACAAGAGTCTTTGTCAGGCACTGCTGGACGGATATCGGGAAGGATTGTGAGTATTTTTTACTTGCTGGTTGAACGACTCTGCTCCGAAAAGGAGATTCATTGCAGATATTGTTATCGAAATCACTATGAGTAACGGTATCTTGTTACATTGCAGCTATCTTTATCCGGATGGGCGCAACATAAATCCCGACTTGACGTGGGCCGTTCAGCCGACTCCCGAGGAGCACATCAAAGTAACCGCCGAGCAGTACGAGCTTTACTGCGAAATGGGTAGCACCTTTCAATTGTGCAAAATATGCGCTGAACACGATAAGGATGTCAGAATAGAACCCTGCGGTCATCTTCTTTGTACACCGTGTCTCACAGCTTGGCAGGTAGCAGTATTTACTTCGACCTTTGGAAATATTTTTTATTACATATTCGATAGAAACAGATGTCATAACTTTGCATACGAAAAGAAATACACCTTTTGCTTCGGTGCCGGCTAAAATCGACGAGAGTCACCCTTGAGATGGCAAGGCAAAGCGAGAATGGAAATAATCGATAATGCGGGCGCTCGGTAAAGACAAAAATAAAACTACGAGGGCCCATAGAAAACTGTAGGTTCGCGAAGGAGTGAAACAATATTGTACTCCGTTCTGTGCATTGTAGAGTAAATCGCTATTGACTTTAGTGTCATTAAAGTTTTAGAAGAAGGGAGTACACTATAGTCATCAGTAGTATCTCTAAAACGTACTGCTGGAATCAATTGTATCGCGTCCGTCAACGAAGGTAATTTTAACGATCATTTCTCCAACGTTGATTAAGTTTGGAAAAAATCGGATATCGTTGATGGAATGATAGACGACAACTCGTCGTCGAAAGTTGTCGAGCCGTTAAAAGTCTTTGACGTACTTTGACAATTATAGTATAAATATCATGCATAGGGTATAATATCTTATATTGTCCATCGAATGTTTTGCAGGATTCGGAAGGTCAAGGTTGCCCTTTCTGCCGAGCTGAGATAAAGGGTACCGAACAAATCGTGGTAGATCCGTTCGATCCGAGAAGAACACACCGACCTGGGGCACTTTCCGCATCCGCCAGTAACGCGTCTACCCCTACGCGGGACCTTGACCCTGACACCGAGGTATCCGATTAGGAGTAGAATCTACCCTCCATTATCAGACAGCCGTGCCCTATGTATAGCACCTTCTAGAGTTATATATATGCCTTATTTTTTTCGATATTGCCAATTTTCCCCTCACGTTGCCATTTTATTATCATTGCCCCGCCAAATCGCATAATCATCATGGCCATCGTCATCGCATCCTTACTCCGGTAGTCAGTATTTGAAGTCAGAGCTATTCTCACCCGACAATAATTTACAGTACAAAAAGAATTTTTATTTCCAATTTATTCACGTAGATTTTCATTATCGCTATTTTTTTTCGTCGATTCTCCTTTTTTTAATTTTTCCCGCATTTTGGCAAACCCGTCCCCACGTTTTTCCGAATGTGTTGGTCGGACTCGTAAACGACGCAAGGTAGGTTACGCTCTTGTGCATTCCAAGCTAATTTTTTAGCATCGGCTAATTGTAATGCGCTATTGTGTCCGCATTTGCCACATTTAATCGTATCTATCAGTCATCGTCCGAAAACACCGAAAAAGTGGTGCGTTAATGAGCCTAAAACAAATCGCCGATGGACCAAAAGACCGTAGAAAACGAGTCCTCGAAAGAGGCAGCTTTTAAAGGACTATGACTACTTTGATCAATTCAAATGGAAATACAATACAAAAATAAACAATATTAAAATATTTCATTCCAAACAACATAATATGATTTTTCATTAAGTCAGATTCAGTTTCATCTATGCAATTTTTTTTTTCGGCTGTTTTTTGACAGTACACTTTTCCACTTGCTAAACAATCACATGCAGTTGTCCGGTTTTTTTTTCATCGGTCAATGTTGAGAGGCCTTATTTTTCTGCGATCTTTTTCCGGCAATCATCATCCGGGAGACGTTCGCGATGATGGACTAACAAAGATTTCTGGGTTAATTGACTATTATTTAATAATAGGTCTGTTCGTTATCAGAGTTGATGAGAGTGGAGAGTGAGCAGAACGGTAATTTTGGAATAGCTTTGCCAGAAGTAATACTACGACTAGTGCTTTGGGTTCCAACAGAGTCAAATTCACTGGAGTTTCTGCTTTTTTTTCTAGGCTACCGACCTCTAATCAAAGTGATTAAAACTGGAGTCGAGACGAGCCCGAACACGTGGTTGTTTATCTAAGCACGAGTCGAAACGAGCCGGAACGCACGTTCGTTCAAA
Organism: Listrodromus nycthemerus; assembly: GCA_963978505.1. NCBI lineage: Eukaryota > Metazoa > Arthropoda > Insecta > Hymenoptera > Ichneumonidae > Listrodromus > Listrodromus nycthemerus. The sequence continues at coordinate 6,308,567 of OZ021686.1, read as the reverse complement.
AGTTCACGTTCTCGGATGTATAATGTGAAAGTAAACTCAGCTACAGTTGAGCAAAGACCGAACGCATATTCGTTTCTGTCTCGCGAAGCGTTTTGGTTCCGAGCATTCTGGAAGTTCTTTGGGAACGCACGAAATTAAGGTTTACTCTGATAATGAACAAACCTAATATATGAAATTTCTACCGATTACGAGAACGGACTGAGACGGATCTAAACTAGAGACTGATTTTCGCGTAAACGCCGAATTCTCCAGTTGATGATCAAACATGTACGGGTAGAGATTTTTGTTGTCGAATTTTTCAGACGTTGATCTGTAGCTCAGATCCATTTCAGTCCAATCTCGTGGTGGAATTTCAGTAATAGTTGCGATTAATGTGGGACGCTCGTCCAGCAGCAGCCGAAACTTTAAAGTAGTCCGCATTTAATCCACCAGGGGTCCACTCACTCCGAACAATTGGAGTCTTCCAGTCACCCTGGAAAATTATTGCCATACAATGACGAATTTATTTGATTGATCGCTTCCGTCAGATCTTAAAATCATCCGACAGAATGGACGAATTAAATAAACCTGTCCTTTGATCGCAATAATTTTTTAGGCCGGCTGGGAAGCGCCAAGGGTATTCGCTCCGTGTAGGTAAGCTCGGTGACGCCACTCGCGGTGAGATATCCCGTTATTCCCAAGCGTTTTGCACTGGCTTTATAGGGCTGACAAACTGGTAGAATTTTATTTGTGTGCAAAAGTTTTTGGTTTCCAAAGAAAGTATCGTTCAAACGGTAAATTGAACCAGCATCGTGACAATGAAAAATTATTTCGGTACAGAATGAGTAGGACAGAGCTTGGTGCGCTATCGAATTTCGTTTTGTGATTTTTGTTCAGAATTTCATCCCATTGGGAAGTCCTCAAGAGCATGTAAAACACCGCGGTCGGTAACAAAAAACTGTAATATTTTTTTTGTTTGTTGCCAAACATTTATTATTGAAAAAAATTCCTGCAAGAATTGGATTTTACATCCGTTTCATGCAAAAATTACTTTCTGGCCGGAAACAGCGACCGTCGAAAAATTAAATGAATTATCATTCGTTTTTCTTAACGACCGAGTCCGGATCGGTAACAAAAACGAATCGAGAGGGGTCTCATCGCCTTAACTGCCGAGAACACCGGAAACCCAACTGACTTTTAATTCGCATTTTTAATTGGAACAATTCGACTACTGTTTGTCAGCTGCTTGACTGAGAAGAAATATTTCTGAGACCTCCTCGCGCTGGGCAAAAAGAACTTATTCGATTCCTTGCATAGGGTGCACATAATGATGGGCCGTCGTTTATTTATCGCAAAATAACGCACAACGAGGCGGCAGCGAGGATAGACAAATAATTTATGAGATACTGTTACATAAGTATTACTAAAATATAGGAGAGAGAGGCGAGTTCGATATTCGGAGTCTAACTCCGCAGAGTATTGTTGTTATTTTATCCCAGTATAAATCTGCAAATGACCTTTTGCTGACAGAAGGAGTTGCGTCCCGAACCAAATTATTTGGTTCCAGTGTGATTCTGTATGCGATTACTCAGAAATTATCTGAAAGAGTATAACTTAAAGAGAAGAAAAAAAAAACATTTTTTTTATGTTCCACGTATACATCGAATACTTGTCGGTGTTGTCCGCACGAGTTTCGTTGTAAGAGTTTCATCAAATTTAATGTATCAGCTGATAGAAATAATCGTGATACGTTTCCATGTGCGCCGGAATCGCCGGTCCAGAAACGCATCGCGCGGCTGCGTTCCGATGTATCGGTTTACATATCAATGCGTACTTTTAAGAAAAAACGTCGAGGTATCGAGATTTAAGAAAAAGAAAAATGCGTTAAGTCAATATTGTGATGAATTTTTTTGTTGAGCGATATTTCCATAATGCGGCGCATCTTTGTACTAAAACCAATCAGTTCGGCGAGTTAGGATCTTCGCATTCGACGAAGAGCGTGCGAGCTCGTAGTATTAGAAAACTAAAATAATGATAATAAAAAAAAAATTATTCGTCATGCATTCGGGACATCAAGTGGCGAAACAATGTGCTTCATATCGTCTCCGGGTTCGGCACGAACGTTATTTATCTAATAAAAAAATAGTGCCGCTTAATTTAGGTCCTTCCTTGCCGCGCATCGGCAATGACCAGGTTTAGATAGAATTTAGCGAACATTATTCTAGTGTACATTGTTTTTTTTTACTCATTGTAAAATATTAGGTATTCGAAGAAAAATTTTTTAATAAAATTATATTATCTTATCCATTATTAGTTCTGTTACTTGTGCACTTCTGTTACACGCTCCTATTTTTGTTTCATTTTTTTCTTTATTTGCTTAGTATACTTCAGTATCGTTAAATTTATTAATTTTATTAAGTTTTTATTATTTCTCTTACATACCGGCTTTGCGACTCCGGCGATCGAGGATGTTTTTGATTATATGCCAAAGGTGGTGTCTTCGTGTTGCCCGCATGAAATTTTTTTTTTACCATTCTTTCATTATGTTGTCCACTGGGTCGAATGCTCTGCCCGTTGCATGATACGAAAGACTAATAAAAGAAAAAGAAAAATTAAAACCCGGTAATGTACATGTGATGTTGAGACACTTATACTGGAGAGCAGGTAAGTGATATACAGACTGCATTATGGTTCTTCGCTTTTCGCTTCTTTGCCGTTGCGCTTGGTCCAATATTATCGTGAAGTCTTTTCGAATAGCGAAATATATACATGATATATTAATTGAAAAAAAAAATCAATTGGTTTTTTCTTAATTATCGTCGCAGAATTTCATTTTTCCTTTACACGTGTCTTATCTATCTGTAACAATAGAAAAAGAATTAACAAAAAACAAACATTGAGACGAAAATGACTAAATTCTACATAAACGATGCCAATTCGTTGTCACGAATAGTGATAATGATTTATTTTTAATGTTTTAGGATATAATGGAACTGTGCAATGGAAATTGTGGACTGATGTGCGACGATTCCGACGACGAGGAAGACTCGAGTCCAACGAGCTCGCCGGTACCGCCACCGGTCCCGAGGATCGTGCCGACTCTGCCTCCGAGAAGACCGTCACCCTCGCCAACACCACCCAGCACTCATATTAGAAACAGTCGTCACCTTAGCGTACCAAAAGAGAACGCACCACCTCCACCTGCCGTCACAGTCATTCTATCATCGAGTGACAGTCATCAAAATAACAAAGGTGGAATGAAAAATAGATCTGCAGATTTATTATCCTTTTTTTACTTCATACATGAAGATGCAAAAGTAGCTGCGAATATGAATTCAATGTCAGTGACAGACTGAAGCAAATGCATTCAGCTTTACTAAGTGAGACCCCTGCATTGAGCCTAGGTTTTGTGGGTGATCCCACGTGGAAAACATCCCAGTGAGTGGACCCATAGGTAACCCAGATGGGTGTACACAGAGAATATTTTCCCTGCACTGTCCCATCTGGGTTCCCTTGAGGGTTCTCGTGTGAGGATGTCACGAAGATTTTCAGTGTTCCATACGTTCCTATTGTCTCCAAGTACACTTTCACTAATAGTAAATTATGATCTGTCTCAATCGGCTAGCCAACACGGAAGCGAGATACGATATGCTGCATAGGGCTTCGTCACCTTCACCTGTTCCGCCTGCAGTGGTGCGACCGCATGTTCGGGCCCACCAGCGAACACCACCAGCTCTGCCGGAAAAGGCAAGTCGTCATTCCTCGAGCCAACAGCCAGTACCGCCAGTTCCACCACCTTTAACGGCTCCAAGACCTCCGAAAGCTGTGAAAGAATCATCGAGACAAGATCATCATTACGAAAATACAATAATTATTCAGGGGACGAAGCAGCACGTCGTCAAGAACATTAATTTGGAAATGAACAGAGCTCGGCTTACAGCCCTTATGAGGGAGAGGGAGGAAGCCTGTGGCTCCGTGACCAAGTCGGAAGCTGCTGCGTATGAGAACGTCAATGTCGAGCATATCGCAAGACTGACAGCTCTTGGTTTTGATCAGGATGCAGTCATCAGAGCCCTCGGTATCACAAGAAACGATCTGGAAATGGCTTGCGATATTCTTCACGAGTTTGCCACTAAATCATCTTGACCAGGTATGCATCCACTTCTTAGATATTATTAAATCCAGTGTCAACTTGAAGGATGGAATAAAATCTATTGCTGTTTACCGAGGCCTCCTATCCTCTTAGGATGAAGTGAAACGGAGTAGATAATAATAACAATACTGCGTTTTATATTCGACCATGTTATAATTGAGGTCAGAATCCAATTTTCGTGTAAACCCCAGTTTTGGCATCATCAAGCAAATCGCATTTCTTATTATCGCCCGGTACCATTGGGAGAACGTGACATTTCACCTTAAACAACTGTCTGGCAATAATGAACCTTGCTCGGATATTACCGATTATGACAATATACATGTATATTCATATGCGTGCACATAGTATATTCGTCACTACAAACAAGTGATCTTTTCCACGAAAGTTGCATGCGCCAGGTTATCAAAGTTAGAGCCAACGTTCAAGAGGGTACTTACAGGGCATGATATTGACCCGACACCCGGACTTGCATTTGTGAATTAAGCAGTATTTTTTTTCTATTTTGCAGGCTTCCACACGGATGGCTCGTGACCGCCGGTACCCCCAAGACGATATCCCTAACGTCTACAACGGAGTCCGCCAGCCAGTCAGCACTTGAACGTTGCTACCACTTATGAAGTAAGCGCACCAACAGCACCGGACCATCGATCAAGCCCCTCCATCGGCTGTTGTGGATATTCCAGAAGAATAATCATCCAGTCAAGATATCCGATCGAGCGAAAGATACGTCGATCATTCGGATAAGCTTTCTAGCTTGCGAACGTGAGTCTGACAGTCTTTCGTACAGCTGTATTACTTAAGGGGACCAGGAATTTAGCTTCATGCGTTCAAAAAAAGCTAACTCAATATGAAAGATGACAAGAAGAAATCATATGCTAACTGGCTTATGAGAAGGCAAACATTCTGAGCTGGTTTGCAAACCAATGGCAGGTCCGTGCAGAAAACCTCTTCGATTGCGTGAATATTTATTGGGCGACCTGTAGGAGAGATTCATTTAATTCCGATAATCGGAGAGATATTGGCCTACAAATCACTGGCCCCAATATTAAAACTAATTTATTCTCATTTGCCCACTGATAATATCCTTCTTAATCAATTTTTTTTCATTCGTTCAAATTGTCTAATGATTCCTAGTCCCCTTACTAATTGGTACTTCCAATCGTGTAAATCCATCGTCGCGCGACCTGCGACGATTCTCTGGCCAAAATTTGATGTCAGTTTATAGATAGAAATCGGCGCAAAGTTCTCAAAATACCGAATCGAGTCTGATACGTAATCGAGCGATTCTATTTCGCGACTCGCGATTATTGCGCACATATCCGTTGGATTGCGTCACACACTATCAGAAGGAAGTGTCTTCGCCGAAGTCTACGATTGTCCTATCGCAAATGATCAATCTCGTCGCTGATAGCGATCGGATATTGCGCAAGAATCATTCATGTTTTTAATGTATTTTTTTTTAATTCAACGGGTCTCCGTTTCTCATAAGGTAAGGTGCCGACACGCCACTGTAACTTGTGCAAGCGTAACCTGAGTTTTTCGAGTGATCTCGTCTCGTATGTTACTTTCGCCAAAAATACAAAATGAAGGAAATTAATAAATTTCGGTTTTCTTACCACACGATTTTTGATTTCTGACTAGTAGAAGCGCCATCATCGTTAAATGAAATTCTCTGTATCTTGATACGTCTTGGCAATGCACTTTGTCTTCGAGTCTTTCTCAAGAAATTTTACCCGGCGTATCAATGGTAGCGTAAAGGGCATGCAAATAACTAGGCGGAAGTTTACAATCGAACGAAACGTTACGATTGGTTGGTGTACATTAGGCGTGCGCAATTTACTTTGCACGTGTCGGCATTCTTGTAAACAGTAACACCACACTTGCCCAGTGCCTCGTAAGCGCGCGCTAATTAACGTTGTAATGGTATAATTAATGTATATTAAGCAGGCATACTAAAGTCTACGCAACAACAACCACCCGTGCAATTGATGTAATCGCATCACCTTTACTAATATTTATTTATTATTTTAGCCATATTCATGAAATGTGATATTTATGTTTAAGACGATGTGCCACCCCTTCCAACCCACCCCATAAGGACTCGGTTGAAAAAAAAAAAAACTGTAATCAGTTTGTCTTCACAAGTGTTATTCATTTTCGATTGAAGCGATGTACAACCTCTTGTATTTCTTCGATATTCCGGATCTGTAGCCGCATGCGAAAATACCTCGCAACGAGCTTGAATTTCCGTTTCCCTACGAAAAAATTAGCATACCTTGAGAAAAGTGCATTAAAGTTTTCGTTACCGACCGCGATATTTCAATTCCCCTTACAGGGTCGGTATTTTAATGACAACCTTATTACAGTTTTCTATATCACCGACCGCGGTATTTCAAGTTTTTTTCCTAATCGAATCCTCGATCGTTGCCCAATTTATTTTTAAAAAATGAAAGACATCCAAAAAATGATGTAAAATTAAATGCGAAGTGACGTTTTTGGCACAGAGAGCATGTTGGGTTTTATGTCAAGTGACGATGAATCATAAGCTACAATCGTCTTAATATGAAACTTTCCATTGCGAACAATGTTTGTTACCGACGAAATGCGCACGTATCCGGACTCTTTATCGCACGAATTTAAATGAAATCGTGAAATTTATGTATCCAATAATTTACGGCACATCGACGGGAGCGTTATTCGCGGGCAATGTTAAGATCAGATAAGAACAAACCATTGACACTACACCAATGTATATACACATAACGAAACTAATTTATTTAGATATGATCTTTTTATTTTTTATTTATAGTAGAGTCGAATTCAAACTCCAAAGTGTCCACTGTTGGTTTAGAAACAATTCGTTAGGTCGATGTATACGAATACACGATGCACATTAATCGAAAATTAGACCGAATTTTTTTTTTTAATTTACAATTTAACGAAATAGATAGTCGTGCTAAAGAGCACGATATTTTCGTTACTCCTGTACCAAAGTAAAAAAATTAAAGTATATACACTTCGGCTCTATAAGACGTCTGAATTATACGACGGATTAATGAAAATTAAGGTAAAGAAAAAAAATTATCTTCGTTACGGATTACAAAGACAGTAAAAAATAATTTAAAAAAATAATTCAATCTTAAATCTATGACTCTCTTCGTCTTGCGTAAAAAAAAAAAAAAAAAAAAAAAAAAATTCCGGACAGTGCATAGAACGATAGAGAGTTTTATTTCATAACGGGAATACTTTTCCCCGGAGAAAAAAAAACAAGTGTGTGTAATTATAAATCCCCATGGTGTATCTCGTTGAAGAGATGAGAATTTAACGAAAATTATAATAATAACTTCACGATCTTTAAATGTTTCGTCGATAATTCTGTAAACAGTTATGATAAACTTAGCTGTCCTATTTTTCTACATTTAATATTCGTATCGGTGTTTCCTGTAATTTTGTCGTCGCGCATTGTATGCGTATGGATTAAAAAACTTAAAAAAAATAGTACAACATTCTCGGTCTTAAACCATTCGAGGAACTGTCGACACGGGACAAGGTCTTACGTTTATCATGAGCGTTAGCGAATAAAATTTTAAGGATAAAAAAAAATGATCTACTCCGTGCAATATATAGTCTATATATCTTTTCGGTTAATTTCGACGTTGTTGGCTGTATGCATTATTTTCCGTAACGTGGAAAAATAAAATAATGAACGTTTCTATATAGAACAAATACTAAATTACGAATGGACGAGTTACATGACTTCATCCCATTTATATACGTTCAACCCGTCGACCCAGTAATTTATAATGTACAAATATAAGGGAGATTATGTTTGAGATTCGTCAATGCTTGCTCGAATCTTGGCAGACATGCAGGCATCGAGCCCGAATTTGGAAGTGGATTTAATTTTTATGAGAAAGTAGGTGCAACTTTGCGTATGCTTCCCAGTTTATCACAGAATTATTCTTCCTCGTTGAGAAAGCCGAAATCGATCAAAGAAGCAATGTCAAAAATAACTTTCCACCTTAAAATTTTTTTGGATTAAATAACTTTGCTCCTCGACAGTCCATCGCTGTAGTATTTAAATAACATCTTAAATAATCTGGCTAGTGTTGGGAAGGAATGTCGATTCGATTGTGCAGACTTTATCTGTCATCAATATAATTCAATCGTAGTGCGTAAATGTTCAATATCGCAATAAATACCGATCGGCACCGACTGATATAAAAAAATCTGTCGTTATCGGAATTTGGAATGTTCCCACTGAAAATAAAAAAATTATAGACTATGTGTGACACATCGTGTCATAATATGAGAGATAACTCCAGGCCGGAGCAATGCGACCAGACGACTGATAGACGATTGTACCGTCATTGTGAAGACCAGTCAACACCACCACAACGACAAACGTCTTTGCCGTTATTTCTTTTGCAAAGCGTGTGAACCACGATTAGATTGATGATGAAAAAGTTGAAAAACAAAAAGTGGAGTAGGGATACACCAAAGTCGATCTTGGAATGTATTGGGGATTTATTAAATAAAGCCAGATGTGTCTAATAACAGTCTTCCGCAACAGTCCGAAGGATTCGGTAGAAGATCATTTTCACGGCTCTATCGAAGGTAGTTTGGACATTTGTCAAATTTGCTAATTCGTCGATTCCTATCAACATGCAAAAGCTGTTCATCGAGGTACGTCATTCAGCATACGGTATTAAAACTAAAATTCATAAAATTATTGAAGACTTTTCAAATATTTTTTTATAAACAATTTATATGTTGATTTTGATGCATATTATCCATTTTTTTACTTCACACACAAGTTAAAGTAGTTCTATAATTTTCTTTCTGTCTGTCCGTCTGAAGTGTCATTCTCACTCAAGGTTTGTGTAGGACTTCTTAAAATATGTAACAGATTTATTGTACAAATTATTTCTTTATACTATCACAAAGTATCGACGCTATATACGAGAATTTGGGGGACTTAAAGATGGTCCAAATTCGGGCATATTCACATCGGATCACTCACAACTCTACCAGAAAATAATTTTACCGGATAACAATTTTACTAAACAACATAGCTGAAACAACTCTATTAGAACTTTACTGGAATTGAAATAAAACTTGAATGGAGTTTTGTATCAATTCCGGTTGAGAAACGAGTCAATAATAAGGTCAAAAAGAATTCATAATCGTATCAAAGGGGCTCAATGTGAGAATAAAAGGGTCAAGAATATGATCAGAACCCCATACAAGTGGGTTAATATGAGATTCTGGAGTGTTAATAGGGTCAGGGGATCAACAAAAGGTTCAGAAGCGTCAATAATAGAGTTAGGGGCCGATAGTAATAGAATCATTAGGGGATAGAAGAACGGTGTCGAATGACACTTGCTGTTCCCAATCTGAGGTCATGTAGGGGGGTTTGCATCAGCAAATTATTTTAAGCTTCTGATGCACTCAATATACAAATATGTATTGAATTTAATTAACCTAAATATGATTATGTTTTTATTCATATTCACAAACAGTCCAATCTACGATGGACACTCTTCATAGTGCTTGTCTTTTCGATGCGTGTTTTGAGCAATCCCCGGCCAAATATCGTCAGTCCAATTGATGGGGTGACTCTATTAGATCCGGCAAAAGTGATATGTATCGAGGAGGTAAAGGAAAAATTGTGGTCACTAAAAAAGATCAATAGTCATATTTGAAACTACCATGAACCATTTTATAATTTCAGAAGACTAATTTATGTCAACAATGTGCCAAAAAGACGAAAAGCGCCGTCGTGTATCCATGGTGTTGCGCCAATCACGAGGGAGTCGGCGAATGGTGCGAGCACTATTTGCACTTTGGTTTGCCTTGAACGGCAGAGAGACAATGACTATTTTTTTTTATAACCCTGACTAACATTGTTTCTTTCTATCGAATAATTGCACTGAGTTTAACTTCAATAATTTATTTAGTCGACATATCAAATTTATTTGAAGCATTATTTTAATATAGAAGTAATAAAAAAATCATTTTTTTAATATTTATTTTAAACCAATTCACATTGTTGTTAATTTATTGTTAATTTACGATTGAATTACCGATTAAGTAAAAATGTATTATTTTAGATATTTATTCACACTAAATTTATATTCGAAAATCATAAATGCAATATTTTTCTCAATCTATTCACTCTTTTTATTTGTATCAGACGTTCAAAGTTCAAGACCGAGCTACTAACTCGTTATTTTTTTCGACCCGTTTTCGATAAATCACGGTATTAGATGAACGACGGATATTGCGATAATTGTAAAACATGATCTCGAATTTTAATAAAACAGTAATTTATTTTCAAACAACGATACACTTTGTCAGTGATAGTTTTGTGACGATCAGGTAATCTTAATGCCTCTCATATTTATGTTTTTTTAGTTGATGCAGTACAACAACCAAATTAAATATTTATAAAAATATATATTAGATAAATACGTATAAATCTATGATATTCTTCAGATAATTCGTCTCCCTTACGCACGCTTATTTCTTTGAGGATAATTCCTTTTCGAGTTTGCGATATCTCGCCAATTCTTTATCGCTTACCGACGGTACGATATTCTTTGCTGCCTCGACGAAGTCTCGTAACTCGACGACAACGCCGTTTCCGTAATTTTTCTCGAGAACATCCTTTCTTTCCTTTTCGTCTTCGATCTCCTCAAGAACCGAAATATTTCGGCGAACTGCATTAAGCCAAGCGTCTGAACAGACAGCGTACAGATCGGCCCCCGTTAAGTTGACCGGCAACTCATCGACAAGTTTTTCCAATTCTTCGCCGTTCTCCTTTAACACGAAGCGTCGCGTGACCGCTCGAAGAACGCTGAGCTGACTTTCACGGTCGGAATAAATGCCAACGTAAAGCATCTTGTCGAACCTGCCAGGTCGTAGCAGAGCCGGGTCTATGAGATCCGGCCGGTTTGTAGCTCCGATTATGAATACCTTGCCGGAACTCTCGAGACCATCCATTTCCGCCAAAAGCTGCGAGACAACGCGGTCCATCACTCCACCACTATCGCCGCTTCGACCTCGATTTGGCGCTAGGGAATCCAGCTCGTCGAAGAATATTACGCAAGGGGCGGCTTCCCGAGCTCTCTCGAACACTGCAACAATCGTTATGTCTATTATTCCATCTACATAAGCCGGTCTGAACTTTCTGCACAAAAACACCGTGTTCCTTTGAAGGTAGTTTAGTCGCCGACTGAGTCTGCTAGGAAATCTTTCTAGCAAGAAAAAATTGATTGACTGTAAATCCACAAGAGATGTTATTTCTTCAAGACACGTTATTCCGTTATGTTACAAGATTATGTCTAGGATGAGATCGGTTGATAAATGCCACCTTTCCTACATACCTTGTCGAATATTCTTTTCACTCTGTCCCACATACATGTTCAACAACTCGGGTCCTTTGATTGACATAAAATGAAGCTGGCACTCAGTCGCGACGGCTTTAGCAAGTAGGGTTTTGCCGGTACCAGGCGGACCGTACAGAAGGAGACCCGACCTACCGAGGCCCAACTCCTCTGACATTGGAAGCTCGATACGCCGTTTAATCTCGTGCTTCAACTTGGCAAGACCACCGATATCGTCCCAATAGACCTTTGGTATACGCGGAGCACCAACACGATCATTGAAGATGCATTGCATGTATTCTGTTGACATTTTTGTGTTCTATTCAGTCCATTTTGTTACCGGAGATACCGGTTTTTGGTAATTACGGTCGGGGGCCACAAAATTTCGAATGACCGAATGGAGAACGTTTAAATATTTGGAAATTAATAATTATTAATATAAGTATAAATAATTCGAAATTGGAAACTTTTTTTTTTGCATTCATAACATTCGCAAGAGTTTGACTTTTCGTCAATTCTATATTTCTTTACAGACTAGATTTTTTACTGAATGGTTTACTGACCTTTCCAAAGTCTTTCGTTCGAAATTATGCTCCCGCTTGTTCTAATGCGTAATTATTACCATTACCTACCACAAGCTTCAACGAAATTGCTTTGGGTCAAGACCAGCGGGGCGGGATTTTCGGACTTTAACGACGATTGATAAGCGATCTTGGAGGCTTGAGCTACCAGGGATTCAAGATCGGCTAGTCTAAAGTCCGATACTAACCCTGCAATCTTTGTTAGATCTGCTTCGTGACAGAGTCCCTTGTCTTCGATTAGCCACGATAGCGCTTCGGATCTTCGGACCTGATCCGGATGTTCAATCGACACACTTTCGATAAATAGTCGTTCGATGTCGGCGTCCAGCTCATCATCTTCTAACGTCGCTATAACGATCAACGGATACCTCGATACTTCCTCATTGAGTTTTCTAAGCTCTACCGAAAGGGCTGTTATTATCCTCTCGTCTTTCTGTCCTTCAGAATTTTTGCCGAAATTCTGAAAACAACGAGAAATTATACGGTGCTTCTACTGGTACAAAGTAAGTGATGGGGACACATACAGATCTATAGATTCTTAGTGGGATTTTATTCTTGGCTATAATCTGGATTTGCTTTGGTTTAGCCGTTTGTAAAAATTGAATCATTCATTTCAATTTTTCTTTACTGTCTTTTTCTCACAGTACAAGTATAATGTAAATGCTATCGTGAGCGTATGAACACTCAAAAATGCAATGTGATCGTGAGTCATTCCAAAAACTTTGTTAGCAAGAAAAATCAATCGACTTACCTGGACATTACTAAATTTGAGAACGCAAGGAACGCTACTTTTGGCATTTTGCACGACAATACGAAGCTTAGCTTCCGTCTGTGCCGCCGAAAGGGATTGGACTTCGCCAAAATCGACATTGTACAAATTCAAACCGTTCTGTTGGGCGAGCGTCCGAATAAGTCTGAATTTACCGCTTCCCGGTGGTCCCTTGACGAGGAATACCGGCCTAATTTTTATTCTCCTGTCTGTAATAGTAGAACAAATGTATATTTTTTTATCCTTGTAAACTTCGTAAAATTGATCTACCCGATATATGCATTTCTTCTCTCTACCTTCTTGCAAAAACGGTGTCACACAGGCTTGAAGCAAACGTAGCGGTTCTTTCAACAACGTCGGACAATTGTTGATGCAACAGTGTTTAATTTGGTTATCCATAGGCCCATCGAATCTCACACCTGTCGTTTTGACAAATTCCCGGGGAAGAAAAGAATGTACATGGCCGCCTTGTACGAGTGTGGTTTCTCCACTCAAGACGTAACAGCCTCTTCCAGTACTGTCAATTTTATTTCCAAATTTTACTCTCAGATAATTGACCCTGAAGTGAACTCTACTGAGACTGGGATTCTTGCCAGAGTAAAAAAAGTCTGGAGCGTACAGCTTCACATCCACATCAAAAATGTCCTTGGCTCTTAAGTATCTGGGCACTTTGAAATATGTTTCCAATAAGCTGTCTGTCAAATCGTTTGGACAGTCATACGGATTCAAAATCATGGATACACTTGCCTCGGCGGCGATCAGGAGAGCTTCCTCGCCAGCTGGCACTATAAAAAAAAAAAAAATTTCTTACAAGTATAATAATAACAACAATAACAATAATATAAACATGAAATGTTAGGTATTGTTGTTATAGAAATGTTTCACCCAGTTTATATTTTGTTAAAGCGCAATAGCGGATCATGGCGAGATATCATCGTGACTCACACTGAATTATGTGTTTTTGTGGATCATTACGGTCCGACCATAGCTTGATAGATTTGTATCATAACATTTAAATGTTGATCCATTGTAGATGCATTGGGTACTTACTAACAAAGTAGGAAGCAGCTTCCAGTTTGTGACCCAACGCGTTCTCAATATTGAACGATGTAGTTGTAGATACGACTAGCAATCTTTCGTCATTACAATTTTTGTATGGTACGACAAGGATCTTGTACTTTCTGTGTGATACCAATGAACAGACGTAGTACCATTTAGATGTTGTATCGCTTATCATGTCTTCTAATTTCCCCAATACGCAACACGCCTCGTCTATGTAATTCGTCGACTCGTCGCCGCATTGTTTGACCAATTTTTCTAGCGCATCGGAGGGCACAGGTCGTATTGTGAATTTCATGCTCGACAATCTTTGAAGTCTACGCCTCGCGTATCTCACGAAGAGCCAAACGAGTATATAGTGAGGATTGTTGAACAACAAAGTCTTCGCTAACGAAAGTATCGAGTTTAAGTTACTTAAATGATAGTCCATGTCGTCCGTTAATTTTACGGGTTTATATACAAAATTGAATGAACTACGGGTTGACTGCAACTTGGCACTGAATATATGAAAGTCCAATGTTTACAAATGTATTCGGCGACTGACTGTTTTACCGAAAAACTCCCAGCCACTCTCACGATAAACTATAAGCGCCTAGCTTATACCGGTTGTACTTCGTGTCGGAAATTTATCGGTAATTATATCAGCTACCATTTTTACCGATGCAATTGCTGGATACTAATTATTTTGGGGTAGGTAAACTGTTGGCGACAAAATGGACAAAATCGATTTGATAAGTCGCTCTCATTCGCTTACACTTAATAAAAATACTGTAACATGTTTCGGAAGCAAAACTTCATTCTTAGGGACATGTGATTCGACCCAGTTCGTACTTAAAATCGATAATAAATGCGATCCACAAACACCAGACTTTTCTTTCACATGGCTTCAAGGTTATGTAGAGTTTTTAGTATTTGAAAAATACGCGTTTTTCGAATCAACCAATGACGTTTGATCCAAAGTTGGAATTTTCTGTTCGGTAATCTACGCCCTCTACTGATACGCCCGATCTCGGTCTTGGCTCCACAGTCTGGCCAATCTAATGAATCGAACATCGCCCTCCGTCTCGTAAGCTCGTCCGATAAGCATGCTTCGATGAATTGTACCAAACACTTTTGGGACCAAGAAAATTCGTTTATTCATGAATAAAAAATAAAGAATTTGAAAAAATATATAGTATGACGTTTCCCGTTAAAGTGGAAAAAGTTAACGACGATATCGAGGATCCCGTCGAGCGTATGCTTAAGAAAACTGGCTGCATCCAGTTGCATTACGAGATTCAGGTGATAAACAAAAAAATATTTACTTTTTTTTAATTTACGATTTTCCGTTGATGTTACTGACTATGATCTTGACTATGACTATGACTATGATCTTTTTTTTCAGGAATGTATAGCTGCCACGCAAGATTGGCGGAAGTGTCAGGATCAAGTACAGAGGTTTAAGGAATGCATGACAATTCATCAACGCAAGCAGCAAGCAAACTCTCACTGATCGCCGATATCTTAGTTTCCATGGCTTCGTTCCTGAAAAACCTTAAATCATTACTTTTTGCGTCTCCGTTGCACAAATGTGGATACAAAATGGTCTTAGTCGTAAGAACGGATGTACCCATGGGTAAGGGTAAAGTGGGAGCTCAGTGCGCCCACGCTGCTCTAGAATGCTATCGTCAAGCTTCATCTAACAGAGGGAAGCAGCTATCGTTCAGAGCATGGTTACTCGAGGGTCAGCCAAAAATAGTACTGCGGACTCCAGGTGAAACAGAATTGCTGAATTTAGCCAGAGACGCGAAGAAAGCCGGTCTCATCGTTGCTGTTATAAGGGATGCAGGGAGAACGCAGCTGCAACCTGGAACAATAACCGTTTTGGGAATTGGTCCGGCACCTAAAACCATTGTAGATGATTTAACAGCAACCTTGAAATTACTATAAAGTTATAAATATACTGAAATATTTGATTATCTAGGTCTGTTCCTAAAGAGTTTAACGTGTCTATAATATTATTTTTATCAAAACCATCGCTGGACGTGTTGCTGGGATCCTTCAATTTCCACTTTGGTACAATTAGAAGTTTACAGTCAGCTTAAGGCGAGACTAAACCCTTGAGTTTCGCACGATCTTAAGGCGAGGACAAAGGTCAATATAACCTCAAAGGATTTTTAAAGTCATTAGCGTGTACGCTTTAAAGGGGGGAGGATCTCCTGCCTAGGTGTTGATTATTCAAAGTGCCATTGGTCTCCTGCCCAGACCTTGATTACTTTTAGTTTTTTAAAGACTAAATGCAAGTGCAAGATTTACCAGAAATCATAGTATTTACATAAAATATGTACATCTTGTGGCAAATCGCCGCTTTGTTTATTAAACTTGAAAAAAACGGGAATAAAACCAAATAAAAACAATTCTTGTACATATGGAATTGCTGTTACAGGTATAATACAATTGTCATTTATAATTATAATAGCCATATTTGCTCGATTATATGGCAATCTTTTTCGGTATGGCTCTAATACAGTTTTTTTCGGTACAAATATACTACGTAATAGCGGCGAATTATCGGATGGGTTCAGAAACTCAAATGTTCATCATGTAAATTTCATGCATCACAAGAGTTTAATTCTGCATTCGGTTATTAATATTTATTCTACAACTACATTTTAACGTAGGATAAACTCTCTTTCGCTTGGCGCTAATTTCCGTTTCACGATATACAAAACTATATTATGTTATAGTTAAAATTTATATGCTTATCAATTAATTCTATTAATTGTTCGGTCAGAGGTTTCTCACTTCTTCCCCGCTAATCTCGAGACTCTTCGTTTTCGTTAATATTGGTTTTTCCTCACTTTCCATCGCACCACACCCGACGTCCACAACCTTTTTTTTAATCACGAATCGATGTTGAATCACCTAGACTCATTTTCAACTTCATCTGTACTTCCTCAATAGGACTAACGCTAAGTACATAGAGAGATTTTAAATACTGTATCGCCGTTACATTATATGTATATACGTGTAAATGCCGGATATAAATTTGTGTTGTTTTTATTGTTGTTTGTTTCTCGTATCGTTTTTGAAACAAGGAATATAGATTTTGTTACTAAGATCTAATTCTTTTCATAGAAGTTTGAGCAATAATTGTTATAGGAAAAAGTCGTATCAACAAAGAGATGGAGGATTGACAAAAAGAAAGTCCTCGTTTGACTATTCAACATCTCGGTCCACTTTTCGTTTTTGGACCAATATAATTCAGTACACGAAAAGGGATGTTTGCGAGATTGACAGAGATTCCAGCGTGTTAATGATAAATTAAAATCGGAAAGCATTCGAATAACTTGGTTTCATTGGTTTCAGGCGAGGAGACGTTTATATTTGATTTTTCTTAAGTTATAAAAAGTGATTATACAACCCCTCAACGGTTTTAGTTAGGATTTTTGCCTGGAATCAATGGACCGTTAACATTTTCATGATGTTGAGCAGATAGCGAATCTATCACAAGTCATTGAAAAATATATAAATAAATCCGAAAAATACAAATCATAAAAAAATTACAGCGAGGCAGAAACTGCACGAATCTTACTTTGTCAAAAAATGTAACTCGTACTTAAACTCTAAACCAATAACGCATCTCTCTTGTGCACATTTCTCTAAATAGTGATTGTAATAAAGATTTTATAAATGAAGTACGTATCAACTGAGTGTAACTTGTAATCGAAGTCAGACATGTAATAGATGAGTAAAATGTGTAGTAATCCCGACTCGATTTTATTACTATAGATTATAGTGAATCTGGTGTAAATACGATACCCTTTTTTTTTTATTTTTTTTTACATCTACCCGAGGGCGTTGGTTTGACTTAAAATTCCATTCATTATTTTCGTTTTTTATTTTTTTGTTTTTAGAATACCAGACTATGTCAAATTTTCTTTTCTACGATGCTAAACCTTTTTGGGGAAACGTAAATTCTTAGCAGCTCCTAATACCATACATAAACAGACTAATAATTTGCATTTGATCTAAAATCATAGAAATGTCGAGCTCAACATTTTTTCGTCCAACCAACCCCCACCCGGTCGGTAACAGAGACTGTCATAGATTCACTTCCAATCTTCATCGAGTTCACTTCATACGCGTATAAATTGAAGTTTGTGCGAGGAATTTGATTTTGAACGCAAATTCCCCGCATGGTTAAAGAATAAAGTTGAATACAGCCTTCGTCACCGACACAGCGAGAAATATTTGAAATTAGTTGCAATTAAGCGCGATGCTTAATTGCAACGGTAAAAAGGAATCAAGCAATTTCGAAATTCCATGAGTTTACAAATAAAATCCAAAAATGTTCAGAACTTCAAAGTATTTCAATTATGTTAACGACCGCGGTCGACGTCATATACGAAGTAAAATGATTCTTTTAATTATTTCGACGATTATCCTGCGATTCGGTTAATTTTTGCCCGACCTAATTGTCTATATTTCAGCGTCATATAACAATTCATATTTACACTATATGATTGGACGAGACACAAAACGCCTCTGTGGCGTAAGAAAAAAATCTCGCTTTTGCTTGCATAGAATTTTTAGGAGCGGGCATCCAATCGTAATCAACTAACACAGCACTCTAACGCAACGATGAGCATTGCATCTCCACCAGACACATTCTTAATGTTTAATTGCAACGGTAAAAAATGCCATACTTTCGTACAACGAACGAAAAAACACAGTTTCAAGGATCTACAAATAAATTTAAGAACATTTCCAAGACTTTTCGCGAGCAAGTTAAACTAAAAATTTAATTGAAAATAACCGATGCATGATATTTTTATTATGGAGTTTCAGAAGTACAATACATTACGATACTAGTGCGAAACAAATTTTTCTGACTAATGTGAGTTTGCAGCACCACCTGATCGATTGTTGCAATTCAATAAATTCAGAAAACTTCTTCGCAAGACTATCGTACAAAATATTATTGTACTCAGTGCAAAATTGTAATTTTGCGCACGGTTATTGTGTGTAAAAATACCATTTTCGCACTTGTAAAATAAAATTAATTCATGGTGCAAATAACAAGTGAAGAGTTAAAAAAAATCACAACATTAGTCTCATGACAAATGTTATGTACCCATTATTACGGAGATGTTTCGTCAAGTTCATATTTGTTACATATCACAGTGGCGTTGATGTTGCAAAAATCATTACGTTTTTGTAGAATCTAAAAATAACGAAACCATTGCAAGTCATGTGTTGGTGGGTTCTAAAGAAAATTACAAAAAAAGAATGCATGAGAGATGTGCCGCGGCAGATTGGGACTCAGATATTTCCACCCTGCTTTCAATTTATATCAGTTTCCTTATATCTGCCATAAAAAAATGGACGTACGTCAGCTACAAGGATAGCCGCACAGTTCGCTTTAATCCTTCGTTCTCATCATGAGTCTCTCATTGATTCAGCAAAGTTACCACGTTTCCAATTTGTTTTTACATATTGCTATTCAGTAATATCTTTTACCAACCACACTAAGAACGCCCTATTTCACGCCTGCAACGAGGGGTGGAAAGTGTCTACGAGCGGGACGAAACGTGACGAGATTTTGAATACTTATTGGAATCGAGTCAATTTTTTCCATAGTGTGATGAACGCGGATCTTTTGGAAGTGTGCACTTAAGTGTTGAAACGGTGGTTATATTAAACTTGGAGTATATAAGTGCGATTTAGGAAAAATTGTACGAAAATTAATAGTATTAATATAATAATATCAATAATAATTGTAAAAACGAATGAACAACTATTAATTAACGAATAAATATTATTATTAATATTAATTATATATAAATCCTATATGACAATTTTTCTCACAAAATCTCCCACTCGCACTAGCATATCCAATTTTTAATAGGAACACGATGAAAACCTCCTCTTGTATAAGTATTGCAAACTACGCGCGTACTGCAAAAAATTCGGCATTAGCTAAAAATTGCATAAAATCACCACACTATTACACATCCAGTAACAACTGTGAAGCCTAACATGCTTTTTCTGAACTAACTCTATCGCAGTCCATGTATATATATATATATATATATGTATATATATAATTTTATTGTATCCCTCGACACTAATAAACTCTGCTATAAACGAGAGTAATAAGGCAATTGCAAAATAGTTTCGTAATCGTCGAAATTTTCGTTCTGGTGGCATGTATAAATCGTTTTTGCTGAGTTTCGGGACGCTCATTTATCCTGCCAATTGTGTGTGTATGAGTTATGTATGTGTGTGTCTGTCTGTCTGTGCGAGCAGTTGGAGTTTTGTAAATTCACGTGATATTCGGGTTCTAAAACTTATGGAGCGACGACAACTTACTCGAGTGTGCTTGTCTAGGGTGCTTCAGTCTCAAATAACACATTTTGGAGTATCTTCGATTCCACGAGTCGCACTGTTTGGCAAACGTACAACATATCGTTCCTTGAATTGTTTTGTCTCGTTTTTTTCTCTTAATATATCATTTCGTCATCCCTTCGAAAAATTCACTTTTTCTCAATATATCCCATTTGTGTGCATTAGGCTATGATTTTGTCTTCGGATGGTTCAACGTAGTTGTTCAGTACGTGAGGAGCCTCGTTAAATTCGTCCAATTCATCGCCGTTGTCGGCGCCCTGTGCGAGGAGAAAGTATTGTTCGCTTCGAGTCGGCCAGAGCAAATGAGCCATTACACAATACGCGTAACAATCTGCTGAATACGTGATACCTAAAAAAATAGAATAATTATCATTAATATTAATGCTTGGAAACGCTATCCGCATACTTCTGATTATCATTGTTATTCGGAGGGAGTGCATATTTCGCGAACGTGTTAACTTTTCTTAACAGTAAAATAATTTATGCGACCGAAGAATCGTAACGGTCCCCATGAATAAAGATAAAATAAAAAATAAACAAATGAACGTGTCAGACTGACACGCACTTATGAAAATAAATAAAAAGAGAAACGTTACCTAGTAAAAGCTTGAACCTCCATAGTGCGCTGACCGGAAGTGCTATGAGTGCTATAATCGGTAAATATATAAACCACACGAGGGCGGATGCTCCAAAGTGTAGCAGAAAATTGAGCTTCTGCGTATTGTGCTCGTACGTCATGGTGTTACGAAGTTCAAAAAGGAACCATATCATAATAGCACTGCGGAACAAGAGTATGAACCAGCCCGGCCATGTCTGATACTCGTCGATATCTTCGATGATATCGACTTCGGTCTGAAATAGAGAAAATTGATTCACAATCGAATTTCCCAAAGGATTTATTCCCTCAATTCCAATACCATAAGCTTCTAAAAATCTCATCCTAGGATTTTTTTCAAAAACTTTGCGAAAATGTTAAAATTGTTGCATTTACAGAAAGAGTTCCCAGCGAAAAAAAAACACAATATTCTTCCACACAAAGGATGAAATTTGTGAAAAAAGCATGCGGAAAAAATAGAAAATTTAAGGTTTTCCGTCATCATATACATAAATACCACCTGTCTCACCTACCATGTTCCAAACATAGAGAAGTACGTGAACGACACCGTAGCATAGCCAAATGACAAAGACCAAAGGTTTCCACGTCAACTCCATCCGTGTTACAGCCCAACCTTTAGCAAGTAAAAGTAGAAGCAGCATGAAGCTCGTCTGAAATGTCAAAAATTGTATCAGTTAAGAATATTCCGCGAATCGAATAGAGCAATTTGAAAAATGTGAATAATTTGAACAATTCTAATATTTCGGATGATTTGAATAATTCAAATATTTCTGAGGAAAATTTCACCGTTACAAATCTAATATAGATAATTATAACAACGGAACCAGCCGCACTCTTACACGTGACAAAATATCGAAGATATCACCAGCGACTTCGAGTTGCGTGTATCCAACGCCGTCCAGGGCAAATTTCAGTACGTGAATGAGAATCAAACATATTGCAACAAACTCGAGCAGCAAGCTGACGGTGAATAGTCTCGTTACCGGATGTCTCTGCAGTCTAACGGCATAAAGTTGCAACGGCACGAGAATAATGTAACATATGAAGAACAGCAAATAGAGCTCCACAGTATTTTGTCGATCGCATGAGAACTGATACGTCAAACTGTTCAATCCACTGGTATTAGGATTTCCATTGACTAGCCATATGTTGTAATCCAACTGGAGTGATTGGTCAAAGTGTTCCCACTGGCAAGTCGTTTCGTTCCTGTAGCATGCGACGAGGCTCATGTACCAAAATCTTGGCTGCCAGAGGTCCTGGATAACGTATGTGAACTGGTAGTTTCTTATGACGTTCCATTTCGAGTCCTCGTCTTTGCACAATTCTCCCTTTGGACACGGCACTCTCCTGGATGCAAGAAAAACAAAAACAGAAATCACAAATCAGGAATGCAAGGAATTAGCCAAGCGAGAAAAAATGTTTAGTGGACCAAAAACTTCATGTAACAAATCACTGTGACACTCAGGCACAATGTATGTAAAAAAACATATCGATACATAGATTTAGGAAAGTACAAAAATATAGTAGAAATTGACATGTGAAATAAGTTGATAATTCATTTTTTTGAACAATGATAATTCTAATGAAATCTATCATCGGGGCAAAAAAAAAAGGAAAACATCTATTTTCCTTTGTTCTGCTCCATGCAAAACATTTGTTGTTACCTTAAAAAGTCTTGACCATCCGTGTTGCAGCGTGCATCGTACGAGCTCTGATTAAGAGTGTTGAACATTCTGGCGCACGCCTCACTGCGATCCTTGATCGTACGATTGCCATAGTACTCGAGAAAGTGTCCCCGATCAAGAACAGCCAGTGTGATTGGCTGCGAAAAATTTTCTCTGGACGTAATGTTGCCGAATATGTAGCCATACGAGTCTCGCTGATGGTGACGATCGGTCTGTTGAAAGCCGAATTTCATGAGAAAGCGAAAGAACTCGTCCGTACTGAATGTCCCCGTTATGTGCGTACACAGTACATGAGACGAGTCTGTACGCAGGACAAGTGCGAATTGGAGTCCGAGGAGTATTGTTGTGATACTTCGTTGCGCGAACATTTCTGTGTCTCGTCCGCCGATTCGGCTGTCACGTGAAGGATCGCATCGAAAATTTTCGTTGATATCGGATATCTTCGAAGGTTCAAAGACGAATTTTTTATGCAAATGAATTTGTAATATTTTTTTCCTGATAATCTTGCAAGCTCGAGGAAATTTAAGACATTATTATTATTATTATTATTATTAGTATTATCTTTATTTATTTGTTTGTTGTGTATTTATATAGTTCGTTTGTTCGTTTTTGCGGCGTCTTGCGTTTGGATTGACCGAGCATATGTTGGAGCGGTTGCACTGCCCGTGTACGCTAAGAGTCGTGTTTATTTGTTGGTAATTTTTTTTTTCACCTTCCGCGAATACGCGAGATATATCTCGGTGGTTCTCTCGTAACTTGTTCAAGCGAGCTTTTCATATTGATTTTCCCCACCCAGTGTGCGTGTGCTGACGCTCGGACGAACCGATTATAAGCCCGAGACGCGATGATTGTTTCCGGGCGTATGCGAAGCGATAACGTTAATCGCAAGGCTGACGAGAATTTTTCCAACACATTATTTTGTGGCGTGTTGCGACAGAAGAGAAACGTCAACGGGGTATTATTTTAGCAAGGCGATAACGAGCTTCCCTGGCTGATTGACTCCACGTGGTATTTCTGCATACCGAACGGACTGCCCGAGGAAAATAGTGGGTGTCGCTATCTTACGGGTTAACCCCCACTTGGTAAGTTACCAACCACGCGCGAAGGTGTAGCGAGTTCGTGTTTTCCGGCGTTGGACATACTTACCGACTGGTCAGACTCCCTATCGAGACCCTGGCAAATCACTCCTTTCTACAAATCTCGATACTCCAGTTACACGGAGATAAATCATTTCGGCGGAACTACGATCGGCTGGATCGTTGTATGGACGATACCCATGGGTCCGAACGCATTTCATCCGCACAGTGGAACGTCCAAAACTTTTTTTAAAATAAATTCTAAGCTCCCGAATATCCATTTTTTATGAAAAAAAAAATCGATAAGATTCATGCACTTGTCTTCACCACAGTTTGAAATGACGATTGAATTTCAGCCACATTAAAAGTGTTTGGGTTTTCGACCGTTCTATTTCATATAGAAATTTCATGGAAATAAATTGAAAATTCAAACTTTGTACAATTTCCTCACAAAAGTTGCGAATCGAAAGTTTCCATTGCTTTCTCATAATGTATTCGTGAACCTTTCGCCACGAGGAAGCCGAAAACACCGAACATAATTTCCCTTGCAATAAAGTTTTCGAACAAAGGAACATTATGAGAAAGCGATCCGAAATTTTTTTCGCCGAGCAAAGTCCCTTGAAATCGTTTTAAGGTTATGGTATAATGAAACACGTGTGAACCAACGATGGAAAACGCCGGTTGAAGATAAGTAACGGGTGTCGGATATTCGTTCGAGGTAAATATCGATTTCACCGTGAGTGTTGGAAATGTCACGGTTCTGCGGTCAAGGGAGAGAGATTGGCACGGCGAGGGAAACGTTGGAACGGAATCGACTGCATCGCACCTTCGGCTATCGTCGTACATTTCATGTAGGCTAACGCTAAAGGCGAGCTTCGGATTCTCCAGCGAGGGAGCTAGCGACGGAGAGAGTGAGAGCGAGCGAGATTACCCGACGCCTTCGACGAAGAGGATGAAATTGGGGACGAGCACGTGAACGACGAAGATAGCGACAGAGTTCGTTACAAGCCCGAAGCGTCAGCCGCAGAGCTACTGGCGACTGATTCCGGAATATGCAGTGCGTGGAGCATGAATTTGAGGTCGCTCTCGTTCCCTTGCCTTAACCGATTCACATTTCACAAGTTCTCGCCGTTTGCGAACGAGACACACGGAGGTGACACATGCGGTAGAGCGGTGTCATCTTGTCACTGCAGTAAGAACGTTTCGCCTAAGGTGCAATGCTTCGAAGGAACGAGGGTTCACTCCCGAAGACGGTACACAGTACAGTTAAGTGTTTACCGAAGGTGCTTGAGATACCGCTCAAGGTTGTCCCAGCGATCACTGTTTACGTCGCATAAGTTTCAGAAAAATGAGAGGGAATTTCAAACACTTCTCGGCTGTATAAAAATCTGAAAAAAATCAAGTGTATTAAAAATGCAAGAAATATTGATTTTGCATAATAATTCCAAAATTTTATTAATTCTCTTATTACAAATAAACAAATTGATGAAGAATAAAAATAATTCGAATCTCCCGGCAGTCAGTTATTGTGGATTTTTTTTTTTTTTTTTTAATTATAAAACAGATTTAATTCGAGAAAAAAATGGCGGTATCTTACATTTGCCAGAAGAATGAACACTGTACAATGTTTTGTATTAAATTTGCCGGAAACGCTTCAAATCATTTACATTCTATGGTATTTTTTAATTTTTCAGGAAATGTTCACGTCTGATGAGAGTTTCCACATTGAATGTCACTCCAGATGTGAAATAAATTTGAGATTCTTTGTCAGGGAGGAAGAATACATTAGACGTGGTCACGTGACGGAGAATAGGTATAGAGTTTTGTCATTTCGCTTGTTTATCCGATGTTAATTCCACCGACCGTGTGGTCTGATATGAATTGATAAGCGACGAGCATGAAATTAATATATGGAAACTCGTGGATTTGATGTTCAGAGAGGTCCGGCCACGCGTACGGGAAATCTCTAAGTTGCGTATCGAGAATCACCTAACGAGGGTTCAGAGCTTCAAACATTATAAGAGCATAACATTAAAAAGCGAGAGTCGCCGGCAAGATATTTTTTTACGTATGTTTGAATATTCGGCGTATAACATTCTTGCATATAAATGCACTGGATTCGACATTTACAAAACAGTATCCAAGTAGCAAAAAAATATTCGTGATCTAAAAGTGATTTGAATCTCTTGAATTAAGTTATATACAACTATAAGTAATCCTGTGTCAAGTTAATTTCACTCGCAATAATGGACATGAGATAACTCACAGTTACCAACTGGATGAATATTTGTTACCCATTTGGATAACTCTTAGGTAACTAATATTTTTTTGCTACCTAGGTAGATCAAAACAGCGGTCTTTGTAGCAAAACAACTTTAGTATTATTGTAATACTGTGATTTGTATGTGAGATATTTTTCTGCGTTATACTTGGCTGATTTGCATTATTTATGACGAATGGATCGGCAGTTCGCACGTATGCATCCATCGAGAGAATGTAGGTCGAATGTACACTAGGTTCGACATGTATGTAGATAACCAATTTGCGTACATAAGTGTGACATTCATAACGATTTGACCGTGTCACTCATTGATGTGCGCGGCGCACAATGAGCGTTGACTATGAGAAAATGCATACAATGCATAAGCTCTTCCGGTACATGCGTCAGAAGATTCATCCATGAATATAAAAAAGGATATACAAATTTGGCGTAATTTTCAGATATGGGACCATTCGACCGATATCGACCAGTTGGTGCACTTCCATAGGAACGAACGCAAGGTCCTCAGAAGAACCCACGATTAGAGGACTCGAAAATTGACCCACCCACCATCGTGTTTGCTCGTTGCTGTTAATTTTTTCATTTAACATCAGAAGAAGAAAAATTTATCAGCGTCACGATGGCGAGTGTTGACAGTCGCATAAAAGACACCAAGGAAACTATCGACAACCGTTTCGCAGAAAGTGATATTCAACGATTTTATGCTGGAAAAACTGTGTTTGTTACTGGCTCGACCGGATACATGGGACTGTGCTTGGTTGAAAAATTATTGAGGGGCTGTCCGGATGTGAAACGAGTTTACCTGTTGGTCAGAGGAAAGAAGGGCAAAACCGCCGAGGAAAGGATCAATGAGTACTTCGACGACACGGTAGGTTTTGACGGTAACATAATAATATAATAATCGTGGGATCAACAAGTATCATAGAGTCAAATGTTAAAAAATTATAAATGTATGTACCGAGTATTTTGGTAATTCCCATTTTGGTAATTATCTTATTAAGTGATTGCACGGTTAATAAAAATTATGAAAGTTGTACCGAATAAGTTAAAGGTGGATTTATTGTAATTGCAGATATTCGACACTCTCCGAGGGACGGGCACTGACTTCACGTCAAAGATACACATGATTGAAGGTGATCTAATGCAGGAGGAAATGGCATTGTCAACAAATGATATGAACACGTTGATTGAGGAAGTCAATATAATATTTCATAGCGCATCGAATGTTAAGTTCATGGAGAGAATGAGCAAGGCTCTGAAGATCAATGTTATGGGAACACAGGCAATGATTGATTTTGCTAAGCGATGTAAACATATTGAGGGATTCATGTATGTCTCAACTGCGTTTTCTCATTGTTATCAAAAAAATATTATGGAAGTGATGTATCCGTCGCCGGCCAGTGTGAGCTACGTCAAAGACTTGATAGCTACCGACTCAGCAAGTCCGACGGGTCTATCAAACTCGGCTATTTCGGATATCCTCGATAAGTTTCCCAACACGTATGCTTTTACGAAAGCTATCGCCGAGGGTTTGGTAGATGACGCGGGAAAGCAAGCGCCTTTTCCATGCATAGTATACCGTCCATCCATCGGTAAGTCACAGAAAAGAAATAAATTAATAGGCAACATGGATCCATATTAACTTATTTATACCGAAATTTTTTTTATACAAGTACCTAAAGACAATTGTAAAAACTTGAACAAAATAGATCGAGGGTAAGCCCACTTTTTAAAAAATTCAAAAATCTGATAAAATTGAAACGAATGTTTCAATTATTGTGTAAATTGTACTTAAATAATAAAATCGTAATAAGTCATAAAATCGTCCTGGAGTTGCAGACGGTTGAATTTTGCAAGTCTGGCATACAGATCAAACCACCTAGAAATTTTTTCTAAGTGTAATTTTTCGAAAACCCCGACATTTTTTTTTCCATCGAAACAAATCTTTCTTTATGAGGTAGCAAAAATTTTCTACCAAAGATTGATGATATACAAGCGTTGTTTTGTAAAATATAGGAAAAACGCGTTAAATAAAAATGATTTATCTGCAGTATTGTCTTCGTGGAAGGAGCCCGTGAGTGGCTGGTGTGCAAATTTGAACGGCCCAGGTATATTGTTCACGGGATACGCATTGGGTGTTGTTCATGCGGCACTTTTGGGCGACACTTGTGCGGATTTCATTCCAGTGGACATGTCAATAAATTCGATGTTGGTTACTATGTGGGATGCCGTAAAAACGAGGTGATGTATCGATCAAAGGTATAAAGTCAGAAGGTCACATAAGACAAAATGAATGTCATATATACTCTTTGCAGGTCATGTGGATCTGGAGCCCTAGTATACAATTATGGAAGTAGCGTTGTGAAACCAATTTCGATTAAGCGCATACACACAATGGTTCAACCGAAGGGCAGTAAATTGTTGACACCATCGATCCATACGATATGGAAGGACTTCATATATTATACAAAATGTTTTTGGTACTTTGCGATACTTCACATTTTGTTTCATGTCATACCGGCGATGATGTTCGATTTATACCTACTTATAAATGGAAGGAAACCAAGGTGGGTAGAGATTGAACAATACAAAAAAAATGTCCAAGAATAAACTCAACAATTATTATTTAACTTTAATGATAATTATTATTTCTGTATTTCCATTGTAGAGCTCTATCAGCATTGAAGACTATTACTAAGTCTAATGCAGCAGTAGAGTACTTCGCACTTGGCGAGTGGAAGATAGACATAACGGAAACGAACAAAGCGGTCGACCGGTTGAACTCGATTGATCATGAGTTGTTCTTTTGCGACGTTAGGCAACTGGATTGGCACGATTATACTACCACGTACTGGCAAGGACTTCGAGTTTATGGTCTCAAGGATCCAATGTCAACGGTACCGGCAGCTGAACGCAAAGTTCGCATTATAACGGCAATTCACTATACTGGGAAATACACAATACTGTTGTTAATTGCCTATCTGACATTAAGATTATTAAGTATATTGTGAAGATAAAATTCCTGTTCAAGATAATTTTAAGTTAGTGACCTTGCTGTAACTAATTTACTAACGAAGTTTTAATGTTATCGTTGATCGGGTCCGGACAATTAATATATCTTTTCATGGCCATGAAAACATGATAATGGATGCTGTGTTTCAGTCAGGGATAATGTAAATTTTTTTTTACGTTTGCTGCAGAATAAGACTAGAGAAATGTCATAGGAATAATAAAGTATTACGAACAAGACTTTGCTTTTTTTTCTATACTATCATATTATACATACAGTGATGAGAGAAATATTTTTTATGCGATTGATTCGTTTCGACGTGTCTAGATCCTCCACACTTATTTTTCTCCCCATCTCAATTGTTGATATCAATTCGTAAAGCTGATTCTGTCGATAATGCAGAGATTCGCGCTGTTAACCTTGCACACTAAAGTCCTCACGGCATCTGACTTCTAGAAGAAACGCGTTTATCGAGAAACGCGATAGCGTCTCTGATACACGTATAATATAAAGGCTTGTGCGCAGAATGTACAATTTCATCTCGCTCGAAAAGAAAACTGCGCTAAGTAAACAAAAATGTATCCCAAAACCGGAAGAGCTCGATTCGTAACTCTCAATCATACGATTCAAGTAATCGAAGAGACAAATATCCATAACTCAGTGGATTGAAAAATAAACCAAGGGCACACATTTTCAAAACAAAAAAAATATATGGCATCCCAAGCACTCAAAAATAGGACATTATGGAAAAAAAAAAATCATAGGAATAACGTCTCGTCTCTCCTCACAAGTGCACATGGCTTCGCGGAAATTATTGCTCCTGAAGTACTGATACTTCTGACGCATCGAGTTCACGACGAACAACTAACCTCCGATTGCTTCAGAGACTCCCAATGTAGCTTCATTTTGCCCGCTGCGATCGAACGTCGTCCGCACTTGGTTTTCTCGGCTGGTCGCAATTGTTTCACTTTTCGTTGCCATCTCGCATCTTGAAATCCAACTGCTTGGAGTGGTACATCAGGAGCCCTGTGTTTCGATTCGGAACAGGCTTTTGGTGAAGTGTCGTGCGCGCCACCCTGTCGAGGGCCCAATCTGGATAGTAGACTGAGCGGACAGGTCTACGCGATTGTCGGTACGCGAGGTATTTGCCACGCGATACGAAGAATTTACCACGACGTCGATACGGAAGATATCGATTCGAACGTTGATACACACTCCATCGAATAATGTAGGTGCATTGGGTGAATCGTTACCGTATGGGTGGATGCTTTTGAAAGAAATAACAAGCTGCGGTCGGAAGTCGGAGAGTCAGTTGCGCACGTGATTCGAGAAGACTTCTCTGCGCCACTAAAAGGCAACTCAAAAACTCGACGAGTTACAAAGCGTTTACGTAAAATAACGTTTGTAAAACAGCGAGTGATGTTCCAAACGCGATAAATAATTTGATAAACAGTGAAATTAAATTACGAAATAAATGAATATCAATCCCGAAAGTTAGATAATATTTCCTCCAGGCCTGTATCTTCCCTCCATAAATTGGAGAACTATTTTAATTAGTGGATGGAGCTACGAAATGTCTGCACGGACGGGGAAAAGAAAAAAGGTTTCGTCCATCTTGTGTACTCGTGCCATTGAATGAATTTTTATGAAATTCACGAAATAAAAAATGAAAAATAATGTACAAAAATAATATACATTTTATTGTATTATCAGAATCATCAGAACAACGCCTGAGACGTTAAACGTAACGCATCACTGATTCTCGATAATCCGACTCACTCTCCTGTGGAATTCACGTAACGCGTTTGCACGTAATGCGTAATACATGTAACGCATTACCGTCGTGCCATTAAGGCCACTTACTCCACCGAAAAAAAAAAAAAAAAAAAAAAAAAAAAAAAAAAATGCAAAACATCGTCAAATAAATTTCACTTCAACGAATCGTTTCGGAAACGCCGTCGCGGTCATTACCGATTAAGTAATCGAATAAATATTTATAATCGGTCAGGTTCATGGGTCATTATCGCATTGTCAGACAACAATGTCGACAAATTAACATCCTTGAAGTCGTCTCGAATACTTCGTACGATTACATTATTTATGAGAATAGGGAAGAGAGTTAATTCTCGCGCACACGTCGAGAGAATGTTGAGCCAATATTAATTTGGCATACAGGTAATGTTGAATATCTCACGAGTGATGTGAGTCAAAACAATGAAGCATTCGTCGTGTCACCCGAGGGTCGTGTTTCGTTCTATGAATATGAAAAATTTTTAGAAAAAGAAGAAAAAAAAAAAAAAACACGTTCGATTAAGATGTTAAAATAATGTACATATATCGAATTGAGGAAGCTTATAGATAGGAGTAATTTCGTTTGATGTCGATCAGTAGAAGCGTCTCCGTTCGACCGGACACACGGCTCTCAGAGAAATACAAGGTGAAACGAATTTGCAACAGGCGCGTACAAAATTTTGTTTTTCCGAGTCCCGCGCTGATTCGTGAATCGCAGAAAATTCGTCGGCGTCACGATGTCGAATATTGCTAAATGGATCAGGCGCGACACCAAACCCGACGGCGAACAACTCGCTGAAAGTGAGATTCAGCGATTTTACGCTGGAAAAACAGTGTTCGTCACTGGATCGACCGGATACATGGGAAAGTGCTTGGTTGAGAAATTATTGAGAGGCTGTCCGGATGTTAAACGAATTTACCTGTTGGTCAGAGAGAAGAGGGGCGAAACTCCTGGGGAACGAATCGACAAGTTCTTCGACGATACGGTAAGTTTGAAGAGCAACATAATATCAATGTTGAGTCAATGAGTATCGTTCCGGTGGTTCCAGTACTACAAGATTGAGTGTCCAAAAGTTGCAACGTAGCTAATAAATAATGGCACAGAGTTTTGATAGCATTGCATTAAATAAGAACCACTCGACTCTCGAGTCACGTTACAATATTCATGAAAAATAAAATAAAAATAAAAATAAAAATAAAAATAGAGCGAATCGTAATCGCAGCTGTTCGACACACTACGAGAGACGGGTACGGATTTCAAGTCAACGGTACGCATAATAGAAGGTGACCTGATGCAAGACGATATGGGTTTATCGGAAAGCTCAAAGAAAACGATAATAGAGGAAGCGAATATAATATTTCACAATGCGTCGAACGTTAAATTCATGGAGAGAATGAGCAAGGCATTGAGGATCAACGTTATGGGAACGGATTCGATGATCAATTTGGCGAAGCAATGCAACCACGTGGAAGGATTGATGTACGTGTCAACTACGTACTCGCATTGTTACAAGAGAGATATAATGGAAGAAGCATATCCGTCGCCGGCCGACATGAAGATGGTTCGAGACTTGATAGCTGCCGACTCGTCGACTCCGACGGGTCTCAACGACGCGATGGTTTCGGATATTCACGATAAGTATCCCAACACCTACTGTTTCACGAAGGCAATCGCTGAGGGCTTGATCGACGATGCCGCCAAAGAATTACCGTTTCCGTGCATAATTTACCGTCCGTCTGTAGGTCAGTCCTAGAAAATAAATCAACGGTTTGTCAATGATACATCTACGAATCCGAAGGATTATTCCTAGGATTATGTGTCTTTAAGCGACAGATATTTATAACGTTTATTTTTGAAAAATGTTATACTCACAGTACTGTCCTCGTGGAAAGAGCCTGTGAGAGGTTGGTGTGGTAACGTGAACGGTCCGGCTCTCTTGATAATGGGTTACGGATTGGGTATCCTACATTCATCAATAATGGGAGACGGTGTTATGGATTTCGTACCCGTAGACATGTCGGTGAACTCGATGCTGGTTTCGATGTGGGATGCTGTGAAGAATAGGTAACGAGTCAATAAAAATATTAATTCGAAAGAAGATTTAGAAATCGACGAATGGCAACGTGTGTTATTTTTACAGGCCAAGTGTTTCCGGAGCTGTGGTTTACAACTATGGGAGTAGCACGGAAAAGCCAATGTCAATAAAGCGTTTACTGAAGACGGTTTATTCACCGAACGATCAATGTCCGACTCCGTCTGTTTACGCTATGTGGAGACCCTTTATCATTTACACCAAATGCATTTGGTACTTCTGGATAATTCATTTTTTTTTTCATTTATTGCCGGCCCTCATAGTTGACGCTTACTTGAGTATAAATGGGAAGAAGCCACGGTGAGTCAATCGATGAAGCGACGAACGACCGAAAATGAAACTTTATAATCATTATTTTTATTGTGACTATGCTTTGCAGAGCCTTGTCGGATTGCAAAAAACTTATTGCGTCTCACTCGGTGGTGAAGTATTTTATACTCGGCGAGTGGATGATTCATATATCGGAAATGAATAAAGCGATCGATCGGATGAACTCGATCGACTATCAATTGTTTTTCTGCGACATTAGAAAACTCGACTGGCAAGACTATTGTTCGGAATACTGGAACGGACTTCGATTGTACATTCTGAAGGATCCAATGTCAACTCTGCCGGCGGCCCAACGTAAAGCCCGCATTATAGAAACGATACACTCTACCGTGAAATACACGATAATCTTATTGGTCGCATATCTGACATTACGATTTTTAGGTTTGTTGTGAATTTTTTTAGTTACGGAAAAACAACATCTTCACGCGCTGATAGTGGAAGCTTTGTGAGAATGGAAAAAAAAAAAATGTTTCAAGATTTTTATGATTTTTCAAGAATCATATTTGCGAAAAATGTTTGGGGTATGTGTGTGAGTGTGAATGTTTGAATTGGATGTGGAAAAATGAAAATTTTATAAAAAAATGTTTTATTATTTTTTTCGGTACACTATTTTCAATATCTTTTGAAAGTTTTGTATACGCTGTAATTTGTGGCTCTCGAGTTGAAAACGCTTTTGCGAATAAAATATTATCACCCGATGGTTCTATTAAAATTTTACGAAAATCGAATCAACCGTTTATATCTGACCGAGTGAATGGTGATAATGGAGTATTTTCATAGGTTAAACCTGAATAAGAAACAAGAATTCTTTTCATCGGTTTCTTTATTTTTCTCAATACAGGAATAAAATAGTATTTTTTTCCACAAGGAAGCAGCATTTGTTTTTTCCCCTCGTGGAAGCTTCGAGAAATTCACACGAGGCGAAAGAGCGCGCTCGCTTGTTGCAGACGATCTTTTTTTTCCACGAATTCGCTATAATAATCACGTTTTCCGAGCGCTCTGAAGCTTCGAATTGACCGTGCATGTCGACTCCAGCGACGCCGGAGACTCGTCGGCCAGAGCTGGCGTGTTAGTCGAGCGTGCGTCGATGGACCGGGCAGGGGTTGTTCGGGATGTTGGATCGCCGCGCGCCTGCTCGGCTCTGTCCGGTCGAGTTCGTTCTTTTCCGTCGATCTCTGCGGGGGCAGCAGACCGTTGAGCCTAACCCCCACCCTTCGGTATCACGCCAAAGTGGCGGCGGTGGCGGCTCCAGCGGCTCCAGTTACGGCGGCTCGGCACTTGTTCTCATCGTCCACTTCTTCTCCCCCCTCTGCCCCCCGTCGCTGCGCACGACGGACGGCGTGCGCGCGCCATGCTCACGTTTCCCCCTCCCTCGCGCAGCTTTCTTAGCGCAGCTCCCCGGCAGCGTTCGTTAGCGCACCGGCAGCGGCACACACGCGTTTGCTCCTTCGCCGAACGAGGTAGCGATTGGAGATTCGATTTGTCGCGGACAGTTTCGGTGTCGTTCAGTGAAGGTGACAACCGGTCATTTTGCCCGGTATTCGAATATTTTTGAATAACGTTGAGAATCAACGTTTTTCCCGAGTCGCGAGAATAACGACGGATAAGAAAGTGCAGGAATATGTGTAAAGCGTAAAAAACCGAAGTCTGCGCGAAGTGTCATTCAACGAGATTCGAACCTAGCGTTCCCGACGGTTTCGAACAGTCGTACGGGATAACTTGACTCACGTGACTTCCCGTCAGTGACTGTGAAGTGGGAATTTTAAGAGTCGTGCAAAGTCTGCAATGATCAGCATGCAGTCGAGTTCGTGCGGTGCGGGTTCTGTCGGGTATTTTTCTGAGGAAAAGTAGTTTTCGTTGCGTCTGCCGATTCGATCATTGGCTCTTTTGTTATTGTTTCCCTTTCCACATCGAGCGCCACCCGCCGGCTGCTCAAGCGAATGGATTACTCGTCTCGCATCCGAAGAAAAGTGCGTCCGAACTCTCGTCGCAACAGCGTGAGACTAAGGTACCTTTGAGTACTGACACGTGAACCACGGCCGATCGATCGAACGACGTCGTGACGCCACACCGCCCTTCTCCTGGAGAATCGCAATCCCCCCCCTCCTGCCGACTCCCCCGCCCGCCCCGACCACCCCCTCTCCAGCCACCGCCTCCTCGTTTGCCAGCGTTCCCGTGAAACCGTGAAAATTGTCGGGTGAAGAGCGCGCGCCTCTCGCAAGTGCGTCGTCACCGACAGCGCCGACACACAAACTGCGTCCCCGAATGATCCTTGATTATTTTCGATACATCGACTCGATATCCACGAGTAATTCGTCGATACTATCCGCCGCTCGAGTCAACGGTAGAAACTTCCGAGCCAATTCAAGACGGCCTGTCGGTCCCCAACTTTAAGCATTGTTTCCGCCGGTTAAATTGTGCGAATATTTCCTCAGCCTGTAAATCAGTGGGATTGAGACTCGTTAATCCGGATTCGTGAATCGTCGATACGATTGCTGCGCACGTGACCGAACCAACCTCCCTGCCGGTGTTTCCGTCTCGCTCGTTCGCGGCGGTGTTTGTTATTCGGCACTAGCGCGCCCTTGCGGCGATCGACGGAAGATGATTTTTTTATAAGCGTATTATTCGACCGTGCCGATGGCGTTAGTGGCGGTTTTTGAGGGAAGGAAACGACTTGATTTTTACACGGTTAATTCTGACTCATAGACGCCTCCTAGCGGGGCGACGAGAGGCGTTTGGCGGTAGCGCGAACGGCGAAACAAGCCTCGATCGGGCGTTAATGACGCGTCTCCGCGATTCGCCGCCACTGCCTACAAAGCGCGATTGTGTAAACACGCCCACTGCGCAACGCGACGAGAATTTACACTAATCTCAGTTCCATTCGCCGAGAGGAGCTTTCGGACAGGCGTGTTTCGGTTTTAATAATTTTTTTTTTTTAAGGAAATAAATCTCGAGTGTAATTGTACGTTTAAAGTGAGCTACGAATGTTTAGCTGGATTAATCGTGTCGCATGAATCAAAGATTTTTTATTTTTATTTTTCGTCGAGTAGAGTGTCAATGGTGCTGATATTATTGAGTGTCGAGGTTCGGTAACGAGGGTATAATAAAGTTTGGCGAAACTTTGTGCGCGGTCTAAAACGAGTTTGTTCGCCATTGTAAAATACGTTCACGATGAGGATGCCGAGATCTCCGACGGAGTCCAAGAATCTCTTCAACATGGGAAGGCTACTACCGCTCGTACTGCTGTTCGTCTTCTTCATCGATCAAGGTAATTGTTTCTCCAGTATTTATATTATGGCGATAATTTTCAGGAGAATTACGTACATCTAGAATTTTTCAAAAAATTCTTAAATTTTTTGTAAAAATCGTATTTCAACACTGCTGACGAAAGACTCGGACTTTATGTCTATATAGCTCAGAATCCATGTGGGAAAAAAATATTTAGAAATTCTTTTGTAGGATTTTGTTATTTAATAATATCTGCAATGTTTACTTTGCAACGATATTTCTCGGAAAAAAAAACTAAATCTAATTTTATTCCAATGTATCATTTTGTTTTTTTTTTTCTGTATCTCTTTCGTTCGATGAAAACGCGTTTGATGTCGCGTGAGATTTGGTACGTTCGACCGGAACATTTGTTTTTAGAGACACGACAACAATATTTTTTCGAATCAGTCCTTTCACCGACCTGCACAGAATATCAAAAAATATGATCTGCAAAACCGCGGAACAGAGGGAAATAAAAAACGGTCTGACCCGAGAGATGCATATGGGCTGTGCTTATACAAAGTCCATATTCATTTATGGCGTTAAGCTATCGATACGTGGACACCAAGCCGTAACGAGACTTTACGATGCGATTCTATCGCTCGCAAAAAGGATGAGCCAGCGTAGTCAAATGTGATGCACAAAAAAAAAAACACTAATATTTCTCTGACAAAATCTTCAGAATTAGCAACGAAGGAACAATAAAAAAAAATACGAAAAATCGTTAGACATTAATGAATCATCAGTCGAATTAATGATTAAGTATTGAGTCTGCCTAAAAATTTTTTTAAACGCGTTTAATATTACAATAACGAATTCCAATGATTCGTATAATTTGTATAATGTTTTCTTTTACACGCGAGCATACCTAATTATTTTCATAAATATATTTAAAACATTTTTTTCTGCAAGATTAAGGAGACGACACAAGAATTATCGTACTTTCTTCGCTTCAGTAACTCATTAATCCGAGGAAACTTTTTCTTGTTTTGCATTTTTAACGAGTTCGTCTCACTTTTTTCGAGTTTCCTCAGATTTAATATATTCTAGCGAGCTACGTCCATTGTCGATGAAACTTTTGGATAATCGAACTTTTCTCGATATTCTTTTTGCATTCACGAGTCCCTGATTTTTGCTGGTTAATTTAGTTTTGCCAGATGCCATACTGACGAGTTTCGTGACTCGCCAACTCAAAGTAACATTTCGGTAAAAAATCGTGAGAACCTTGAATACGGACTTGGCTGGCTAACCGACAAAAATTTGCATTATTTTTTTTTTTTTTTTTTAATTCATGAGAATTACGATCACTCATAAAATTTATTTATTTTTTTTACATAAATTGATTCTGAAAGCTCAAACACACAGCCATGCAATTCCAAAATTAAATTTGTATTTTTGATGCGAAATTCTGGCAATATTTAGACAAAAGATTTATCTGGAAGAATCGTCGCGTCTGTGTCCAGTCGAATTTAATGACTCGACACAAGTATTATTGTGACGCCGATATTATGCACCGGCTCTGTGTCTCAAGAAACTTAACTTGAAATTTAAGTAACTGTCTCAACCGTCCTAGTCTTTTGATGGTTTGATATTTAGAATTTGACTATCTTCCACCTAAGGAGGATAAAGCCGGCGGTGGAGTGCAATAGTGGCGGCTTTAGCTGTAATCAAAGGCTTTTCGCAAATATCGAATAAAACCGGCGCTGCTGGTGTCTCGAGACGCTTTAGCGGTTAGCGCTAGGCCGCCGGCTGCCGGCGTTATCCCCCGTTCCGCAGATCGGAGGTAATCGGGCGTCGGAGTGTTGCACCTGTGCGGTCGGCTGCTGGCTGCTTCCTGAATCCAGTCGGCCCACATTGTACACCCTGCGCACCACTCCCTCGGAGAATATTCGACTACTTTGGACGAAAAGCATGCGCGCGCGCTTTAGCAAGCAATACAGAAATTAGAACGGAAAATCTTTCGCTCGTCCCACCTGTTCATACGAATAACAATTATCGTCGAGCTTCTACGACAACACAATTTACATCCGAATATTCGAACTATCGATTTCCTGAAGATGAGAGTGAAAAAAATTGAGAATTCCGAGACTTTATTCTCCGATTTTACGAAAAGCTGTCGCGATGAGAGTTTTTTTTTGGGATACATTTTTTTTTTTTTTTTTTTTTTTGTAATTAGGATTTCTAGTGATAATGTAGTGTTGATGAAATTACGTTGATGAGAGTACGAGCTTTAGCTGTGATTTTTTTGTATTCTATTTGGATCGATTGAAAAGTTTCCAGAGTAAAATAGGTTTTGGAAAATTCGAAATTATTCATCAGTAAAAACGCCGGGCTGATAAACACACGTCGATGCAGCTTCGTCGATTTATTGATTTAAATTTTTTTTATTTATTATCGTAATGAAGCCTACTTGACAAAATAATCTTCGCAATGCAAAGAAAAAAAGTCAATCTGTGAGATTTATCCAATCACTGTCTATCTCGTACTGACCCTTAATTTAAGCGAGAATCGCTGTACACGTTTGTTTACTCTTTGGATCGTGCCTTATACGTGTTTGATCACTGCTGGCGAATTAGCATGCACAAAGCAAATATCATGATTTAGTGGAAGTCCATCTATTGCGAAGCTGGCTCTGCCGGTGGTTTGTTATAACGGACTCGCGATACCTGAAATTGGGATGGGCGCTTGTGTCGTCCACACAGCTCGACCCTCGATTCTAGGAAAGCACAACACTGCTTGGAAATCCCCCTTCTCTCGGAACCACCCGAGAGTTTTCAAACAAACTTGGCTTTTACCTTTCGAATTTCTCGGATAAATTGCCGGAACCTAAAATTTGACGCTGTATTGACTTTGAGTTTCTGCTGGCGTTTCACAGTGATTTACATATCGAAAAAAAAAACGTTAAGTAAAAAAGAATGAATGGTAAACTCAAATAAATTGAATATATTTAAAAATATTAATGTATGATAATTGGAAAAATTGTTATTTGAAGTTCACTTGGTAAACTTTGGACACTTGGAAAACTCGAGTTTTTTATGTTAATGGCAAAAAGGGCAAACACAGTGAGGTATTCGAATGTGTTCGAACAAGAGGATAGAAGGGGTTTTGATCCGGGGAACGGTACGAAGGTCGTTCAACTAAGTAATTATCGCAGCAGGATCTCTTCTTGGTGACCGAGAGTGATTTATATGAGGTGCGCGGTTATTCAGTGAATGACTAATCACGCGCTAGTGATATCGGTGCTATCTACGCGTCATTAATCCCCACCCGTACCTGACCAGAATCGTGGACCGGACTCTGCGCCTTCTATTACAGTGATTGAGTGAGTCCAGTAACGAAATATACCGCGGTACGTTCAACAGGGAAATCATTGTTTTTCAACGGTCGACCTCGTTTATGCGCATTACGTCCGCTTTGCTCGAACCTGTTTTACTTGCCCGACCGGACGTACGGGGAATAAAAAAATATTTGCTGATACAGCGAGGAATTTTTTTAATCGCACGTAGTGTACATACTTTTCACATGGCTTGATAAACTATCTCGCCGCAGCAACAAACCTTTTGATGCAGCAGAAAATTTTACCCTGCGGTTGCAGATTTTGTTTTTTCCGCAGCGTTTTTTTTTTTTGCTGTAGCACGTAACATTCGGGAGATCATATAAATCATTCCATAAAGTGTAGTTTCGTAGATGAGAATAGAATGAGCATGTTGGAACAATCTCTTTACAATCTGCTTTAAATTAGGTGCGAACATGATAAAAATTATTAATCGCTTTTTTGCTATTTTAGCAACGATCTAGCGATGTTCATTTCGATATCATTTATGAATTAATTACGACAAAATTTTTATATTGAATTGGGAAATTTGGAGAAAAATGGATCTTATATTTTTGCTGTGTCTCACACGGTGATACGTGTTTAGCCTTTTTTTAATCATTGAGTCCTCGGATAGAACGAGTCACGGCAACATAAGCAACCGACAACTCTGTCATTTGGAAAATAAAGACACAGTCCTCCGGGCGACCCTTTCATTGTGCTCCCGACTGTTCTCGCACGCGAGTGCAATCCAACACTACCATCAACGCAGTGCTCTGCGCGCCACAGTTGCCCCACCGCGTGGTCCTAGTGCACTTGCCGGTAGCAGCGGAAACTTTGGAATATAAATTTGGTGTCGCACGAATACGAGAACGTCACTAGCAGGCGAACAAAAATCCACAAGGAGAATTGTATACGACTCTCCTCAAAGTACGAGTCAGGGGTGCGCGAGCACCTAAAATTACATACACACTCCGTGCATCTTACTTTATATCGCATCAGAATGAAGCTTCAGCTAGAAATTAGCATATCTGGACCGTGTAAGTTGTGTTATCCTGATAGAGCGATCGATGTATCGAGTTGATTCCATCTCGCATTTCGGCCAACCCAATGCAAATCTGGAAAGAGCCGTCGTTGAATGCGTTAAACCAACTCTGATACCAAGAGAGGGTTGATCAGTGGTTAGATTTTTCCAAAGAGAATCTAATGTCCGACGTTTTAACGAGAGAACATTCATAGCTGAGCACCGTTTGGTCAACTCGGTTGGTTTGTTACCGCTTTATGCAAATGCTCCATCGGTAATGCAAAGAAAAGACCAAGAAAGACAGGAACGCTAATCGGGAAAGTTGCGTTGGCGTTCTCGACTCATGTCCTGATGAACCAGAATGTACTAGCTTTGACGGACATGAACGTCCAACAATGCACAGTCGATGCCCCGTGCGTTAGTTCTGAATGACCGCCACTATGGAAGTCCTGCCACTTTTAACGCGGTCCAACGATGGTCAGACGAACTCCGTAGCCCGGCTGACTGCTCAATCG
Organism: Listrodromus nycthemerus; assembly: GCA_963978505.1. NCBI lineage: Eukaryota > Metazoa > Arthropoda > Insecta > Hymenoptera > Ichneumonidae > Listrodromus > Listrodromus nycthemerus. The sequence continues at coordinate 6,267,244 of OZ021686.1, read as the reverse complement.
CGTGGGATCCGCCACTGTGCGGAGGTGTGACGCTGAATACGAGAGTGCTCTGCTCGCCCCCTTCCGGAGGTGAATGCACTTGTCCACCTTGTCCGCCCAGCTTCGATGCGGTAGCAGATATCGCTCGACCAAAATGGATATCCACATCGTGACGATACATAGATATGTGCCACTACTTCTGCGCGTCCATTCGTTGTGTCAGCAAGCAATACGATTTCACGGCCCACGACCAGTATACATGGCTATAACACGCCCCTTGCAGTCGTATATTTGTTGCATCTATAGGATAATCCAGATTGCAGATACCGGGAACATCGCGACTCTATTGTTACGTTCCATTACTCACTGGTTACGTTTATGTTGGATGTTCAGAGATCTACAGTCATTCCAACTGTAACGGCAATTAACGTCTGGATGAGTGTGTGCGTGACGTGAATATTGAACGACAATGAAGGAGCATGAGAGAATCGAGGGATCGAACACATTAAAACCTACTTTCGATCGGATTGCCGATTAACTAGATTACAAAGATTACACGGTATTACGCACCGATGAGATTAACCGAAGCTAATGATCGACTGCAAACTCGTTACGGCAGATGTTAATGAACCGGAAGGTAGAGAATTCAAGGAGCGGTCTGGCGCGGTTCGAGAATTATTTAATAAGTTTCGTTAAGTAACTAACGGCTGTTACCGGAAAATCAAACAGTTTGTAAGACTGAAAAGTGGATGCTAACGATCCCTTTGGTAACTACGAGCCGGATAACAGAAATCGAGAATTTCTGATGTTTCGTGTGAAATTCTGTGAGACTTCCAAGCCCTAATATATGTTCAACCGGTGCCCAGTGATGGCGTGGTCGGGAATGTATATACGTTTGTTGAACCCTCTGTGTAATTTATTTTTCTCCCTCTACTAACCGCCTGGTCTCTATGAATCAGAACCGAACCCTCATCATTGGTTCCGTCACTGATCCAACTGTCTCTTTCGGTGACCACCCTGTTGCGTTGTTTAGCGGTCGCGGCGCCGACGGCCTCCTGGGGCGTCTAACCTTTGCCTGTTTGCGTGAGCGCTTTCGAGTGCCCAAATGACTGCTACTGTACGTACCTGTTTGCGTGCTTCTGATTGCCTATTCGAGCACGACGTGATTTAATATATTAGGGATAGATCCAACTGTAGATACAGCGCATAGGATCATCTGGTATATTTCGTAGATTGCGGTTTTGGAATTCTTAAGCCTTGGTGCAAAGCATGTTCACCAGAACGGAAAGTTTTAAGAGCTCCCTTATATGGCTGACAAATCAGGTTGGCGGATGTCAACATACTACCATTAGTTGAATTGCTCTCTGGAGGCGGTAACCGGTGGTTAGCGCAAGGTACTCAGACCCGAGAAAGAAACCTCCTTGATGACAATGAGATCGCTCGTTCCAGACAGGTTGGGTTACTGACGGAGATGTGTTGAAACCGGCGTGCGGTATTGATTCCTTGGTCGCGTATCCATAAAAACGAATAGGACAGTAACAGTTCCTCGAACAACCGTCCATCTTTGTCCGAATGTACTGCAGTGTTCCAGTGACAATGCTTCCGCTCAATTGAAGTCCCCTTTCCCACCCCCGCCATGTTACTCTTCCGTAGATTCTGCGCAGTGCGAAAGCCCATCCGACGCTACCGATGGAGTAACCAAGCAGTAGAGAAAATGGCAATTGAGGCTGCGTGCTCGAGAAAGGAATAGAATGAAAGAAATGGAGGACAACATCCTACCACTCCGTTCGTAGTCTCAAAACATAAGATTGGGAAAGTAAGAAGTTCCCCAGTGGCTAGCGCCGTTGCAGTTTCTGCTTCTATGGCCGCTGGAAAACTCCTTTGGAGCTAAGCCAGATGCGATTGTCGAGAAATTCACGGCGTTCCGCCGACCGGTCCAAGTGAGAGGAAAGGGAGGGCGCATTTTTGAAACGGCGTTGGGCAAACGAGTGTTCCCAGCCAGACTCTACAGTTGAGTTCCCCGACGTTCGGGCTGTGGCATACAACAATCAACGTATACGAAATATACTCGTCTGTGCAGGGACTCTAAAACTGTCGCATTTAATAATGCTTCAATGTAGGACATCGCGAGAAGGTAGCATCAAAAATAAAAGTTTATATTTTATACTAACTGGAAGGTCGTTGATCGTTCGGGGCTCTGAAACTTCCCGTTGGCGATTGATGCTTATTCATTGGAGATTTTTCGCGGCTGTTGTTATCAACTTTTAATGGCGTAACAGATACGCGGAGCTGTTTCAGTTTCGTCCACTTGTATTTATTATTAAAGTTATATTCACGCCATCATTTTATAGCACCGGTGAAGTGTAAATAGTGTTAAACATGTTGCGCGTGAACATTGGTGCCATGCTCGTTTTATGTGCATTGATATTGCCTGAATTTTTTGATCTGGTTTTTATTTGGAGTTGGCTCGCAAAAGGCACCTGGAGTTTCATAATAAATTTCAAATGGTTGTATAAAATATCGTTATCGAGAATAAGGGACAGCAATTTGATTCAAAATTCCAAAGGGAATAAAGTTGCTCTCGTTAATATTTTATCGGGAAGTTTAAGAGGTATCGAGGTGGTTTAACGGGGTAGTGGATATATACGACCATGCTTCAAAGGCTTTTAAGCATCCGAGCGCGGTAATTTAACTGAACGCTTGCATCTCCGCTTGTAAAAAAAAAAAAACCATTATCTAAAATCGATGAAGACGTAATTGTTCAAAGTGTTCTGTTAATAATGACAGGGAAACAATCGGTGGTCGTGACGATTGATTTGTATATAATAATATTATATTATTATGTATGCAGTAGTGATCAGTGATACTTTGATGAACTGATCGATGACGAAAGACGACCATCCCGTCAATTATATACACAGATGTAGGTACGAGACACAGTACGCAATAAACAATTTCAGTTCATTTTCTTCTATGCATTTTTAACGCTAATTTCCATTAAACGTACTGATATAATAGAAAATCTGTTAATATAGGGAATATCTGCTGTATGGGCAGAAGGCGGTTAAATCACGACTGGAGCGTAGAATATATACGTCATCGGGCAACCGAAAATTTCATTCGCAATTTCACGGTTGCGGCTCGAGCCCGAAATCTCATTAAGCTCGCGAGGTCTAAAGAGGGACGCGGTGCGGGAAGCGCGAACGGCACGAAATTGGAAATGGTGCGAGTTCACCCTTTCCCTTTCTCCCATATCTGCCGATATCGTCCTGATGCAAGTTTCGTTAATTCATTGCTCGTTTTGGTTAATGCGACGTTCTCGGTGATTCTTCATTTCGAGAGTGAAAGGAGAAAAACAGCGGACAAGCTCAGGACCAAAGTCCGTTGTGAAGAATGAGTCATTGCCGGTTCAGTTTTCTGCTACTCACTTATTTCAGCGAATGACAAAAATAATGTGTAGAGTTTTTCATCGAAAAGATGTACCGAAAGATTTTCAAGAGACTATTATTGAAAACAAAAAGGGAATATCGGAATTAATTGGAGGAAAGTATGTCGGATCATTGGAGGAATGCTTTTTTGCACGATAATTAATTAACCACCCACGCATACCTTAATTTCGGTACAAGCCCGTGAAACCGCGTCTGGCTGTGCTCGCGTTCCACTAGTTCACTCATGAATGTTAAATTTCTATAATATCCTTCCATCCCTTTCAGCGTACGTGCACGTAACGCCCGGGTGAAAGTTTATTCCCTGTTTATTTCCTGCTGTCTCTCTTCACCATTTTCGACAGCATTTTTTTTTTTTGGTTTTGAGTATTACATTTCAAACGTGCCAGAGCTGAATTCAACGCGTTGACTGGCTAGCCGTAAAAGTTTGCTTTGCTCTGGACGACTGGAAAGGGACATTGACATCGGTCAGAGCGGGCAATGTACGGTGCGAGGGATGAACGGGAACTCTCCATGATTGGTAGCAAACATAAATGCAAGACCGTGTAGCGTCGTCTCGTGTTCGTGAGATTCACCGAGGACGCATACCACCCAAAAATTCTACGCTAAATGGAAACTATAGACGCACACTAGCAAACGACTGCTATGACGTTTATTTTCCCGATTGTTCCGTGGCTGGGGTGAGTTTCGAGCGCTCCGAGCAGAAACAAGCCATCTCTACCCGACTCTTGTATTCGTTAGCTACGTTGTGTGTATCAACACGAACAAACGGACGTTCACGCTTCCATGGTTCATGTCGTGATGTGTGAGAACCAACAAAGCAGCCTGCATAGCACCGCGGATATAAATACTATGCAGCGTACTAAACCTACTCGAGGTGGACTAATAACAGAAGCTCAAAGAATATGTAATTAGCGGTAATTGTCTGGTGTCATGACCGGGACGAGGCACCCTCGATGCGGTCACACGGGTCCTTTTGGTACAGCGATGGAATACCGACACGCAATTTCTTGACTATTCTTTCCCACCGCCTGTTTCTCCATGTGGAGAACGTCTCCAAACGGAGAGTCACAGCCGAATACGGTTGGCTCAATGACGATTCGGTTGGCTCGGGTGAGTTAACAACTCAACCTTTGGTACCAATGTTAGATGTCAATATCAGGAACCCAACTCGGCACCTAAGTCTTCCTCGCTGGTCCACGCTCGCATGCCAATGACAGCAAGATCGGTACAAAGCCCAACCATAGTCCACATCCGTTCGCCTAATGTCGGTGAGTCAGGTGTGTGGACTTCCGCCGAACTCGAGCCGAATTACCAGAGGGGCGAAGAGTGGAACGAGGAGGAGGTAACGAGACGATCGAGGAGACCAGCCAGGACGTGGTGCGCCGTGAGGGGTTCGTTGCCCGACCCGGGGATTGCGAGGAAAAAAAAGGACGAACGGAAGAGAACAAGTCCGGACCTATGAAAATCACATTACTTTTCCACGCGAAAAGGAAGGGCGGCATCCTGGTCGGTGCCACCGACGACGAAGGTTGCAGGGGTCATCGTCTCTCTGCCTCGTCTCCCCGGTCGACGTCTGGTAACGAACGTGGAACCTGGAACGAAGCCAGCCGCCAATCTATTACGCTATTAGACGGGGCGAACTGAACACAGGGTTGATCCATCCGTTGGCGCGGCGCAGCGGGTGGAGGCGGCGCAGTCTCTGCCAGTAACTAACGCATTTACTAATTGGTTCTCACATAAATATGAAAATCCTTGTGCGGGCGTTGTTACACCACGTCCTCTCCTCGTCATCCTGAGTCGGGCTTTCCTATCTCCATGTATATCTAACACGGTGTGTCTTTTCCATCGGCGCAATCAACGTCTGCGAGGGGTCGATGATGAGGGACTTTGCTTCGGCCCTAACAATGTACCAAAGCTCGAGCATCGCGTGTTCGCCAACGATTCTTGGTGTTGGTATCTTTCATTCTTATCGAATTTTCTATATTTTCTCAGTTTCGGTGACCTCCGCCCCAGTGAAACGTGCGCTTTCTCATCTCTTCTTCCATCCCTCAAGAAGCTTCGATTATCTTTCCGTCTCGCTTGCCTCTTCGTTTCTCGAGTTCACGGCTATCTCACATTAGAGCGATGTTATTCAATAGCGAAACATAATGGTGCGTTCGCGATAGAGTCACGTCAACCCAGGCGCCGTTTCGATGGCGGAGTCGTGCGAACGAGGAGTCGAAAGGTCGGGAATCCGTTGACGTGTGCGGACGACGGTGAGAATTTAAAATAAACAGAAAAATGGGAGAACAAAAATTGGTTCGTCCGGAAAATCGACGTCCTCGCAGAGTCAGCTGCCATCGACGGGCACCATCGGCTCGTTCGATCCGATATCAACTCTCGAATGTCACGAAGTGATTGGACGGTTAGAGTGAGGAGAAAGAAAAAAACATTTTTGTCGACCAACGAACGAGGGAACATTATGTGGTAGTTGGGAATTTTTGCACTTCGGTCTGAAACGCGAGTGTTCTGTTTGATGTTTGTAGAAAGTTGGGCCGAGGGTGGGAAAGCTCGTGACGGTTGTCAAACAGTGGAGATTTAGCGATGGACAGAATTGTTTTGCTATGACACTTTCTCGTACTCCAAATATGTGTGACGTAGCAGTTTGGACTCATCAAATTCGACAATACACCTTGTACAGTCAGTCGAAGTATAATAATATTGAAGTGGGATTTAGAGATAAGTGTCGATGACTCTTTGGCTAAGCATATCATCATTTTTAGAAGAAAACTTAGGATTATAGCTACAAAAAAATTTAAGGCAAGTGACCAATTATTGATGCCATTTATCGGATACAAAAAATGATAGAAAGGATTGATAATGTAATACGTAGGTATTTCTTTTTTCTGGTTCCTCCACCAAAGTTCCTAAAATTTCAAGAGTAAACCGGCCTGCGATCCTCTTCAGGGTAATCAGTCAATTTCGTGGACGATGGAATGTTTTTAGTGACAGGAAACCTACTTGCTAAAGTCAAGATGGCGACAGTCAGTCCTGGCGGCGAATCGTTCTCCAGCCCGTCGAATTAAATGGTCCGCTTGGAGTAAGGACAATAGCAGAAGCGGGCGCTAATGCTTTGCAAAGACTCGGCGCATCGAGATGAATGGAGCTCCGTCTGACTTTTTCTGGCTGCTTACTTCCTCAATCCTTTTCGCCTGAGTCTCCGCGATCTTAGGAGCATGAGAAGCACTTCGTTGAGTCTGGGTGTTCTTGGCTTTTACGAGAAGAGCTCTCGGCTATCGGCTTAAGGGGTGGAAGTGACGAGCGAGTGATTAATCACCTTCATCCTAGGAGGAAAAGAAGTCTCCTCTGCGTAACAAACGAACCTCTCACAAGAGTTTCAGGAATAAGATAGGCATGCAATATCGCCGTTTCGCCATCAATATCGCAATATCAGTAGGAAAATTTATCACGATTGCCGGACTAGGGACCGAATGACTTTGCCGATAAATTAATCGATGGTAGATTGATTCAGCAACTGTTGCGTCAAATCGTCGTTCGCGAATCGCCAGTGAGAAGCGAATGGGGGAGAAGTCATTACCGTTATATTGCGTACGTGTCTCATTCATGATAAGCGCAATTTTCTGTACCTGCCGAGAATGGCACAACTCGGGCTTTGCATCTATGAGTAATTTCCCGGCGCATTCGCAGATCGACTCCTTTGCGTAAATTGGCTAATAAACATCCGTCGTGTGAAGGAATTAATCTATTGGCTAGTACAATATATTGTTCATCAAATTTGATCAACACCTGTGATGTATTTCGAAACCGCAGTTCCCACAGCGAGCCGATGACATTTTTCGAAATAATAGCGCATCAACATTCTTCAACAATGGGCACTTCATACAAAAATAAATGTAGCCTTGCAGAGGCACTTTTCACATGCTTCTACGCATACATTCTCGAACCTTTCTTTGTCATCCCACGAGGCGCATGTTATTCGGCCTCACGGGACTAGCCGCTGAATAGTTCGCCCTTCTAGTTTTTTTTTTCAACTTTCCTCCGCTCCGCTTCGTTTTATGAGTGTTCATGAGGAGAAAAAACGTCGCCGCCTGTGACATTTGGGTAAAGTGGCACTTGTCATCGCCATATCGTGTCGCTGGGCGTACGCGTGTTCATCTACCGTATCATCTCGTGCAATGCCGCATCTGGGGGTTAGTCTAAGTTCGGTGGAGTGGACGCTGTGCGCACAGCGCCGTACGGCGATGTCGCGAACTTCACGTACGGTCGGCTACGCGACCCAGCATTAACATTCCATTTTGCGGGTGCCGCAAAATTATTTCCGTCTCTCGTTGCTCATGCCGGAGCGGACATTCCGTAGTCTTCACCGACTGCGCGTACAGGTGTATGGGTTGAGTATCCGCAGCTCTTGTGGGACTTTCGCCCGCTATTATTGTGAGTACCTGTGCATTGCGTTCTCCGCGCCGCTCCTTCACCTTCGCCATCTTCACCTCTTCTACCTTTTCCACTTTGTACTATGTATTACAGTCGAGCGCGGCGCTTATTCGCCGGAAGTTTAACAATCCACCGGGCTCACCTCGGTGTCACGGCGAAAGCTGTTTGTCGTCTGGAAACACATAAACGGTTTCCTCCCGGTTGTCTCCTGACGTGGCTTCTCCTTTCGTTCGGCGGGGAGTTCGTTCGTTTCGGCTTTGTCGTGCAATTACAATGAGCGTTTCTCGGGGACAACCTAACAACGAAAATAAAACACACGGACGCTTCGTCACTTGTCCCATAGTCTTTTGTCACAATGGTGAATGTTCGGCGATCCAACTTCCGGTCGGTTTCACGGACAGAGCAAGGAACGGCGAAGCTGGATTGGTTTTGGTTTCGAATTCTTTTTAGTTTCGGGTTGGCACCATTTGTCGCGTTTTTGCCATGATCTCGTTAAAAACAACGAGAATACAAATATGGAAGTTGAAATGTTTCTCTCTTATTCTGACTACGGTGAACACTCCGATTTTTTTGATTGGGCGTAGAACGGCGATTTTTAAATTCTCAAAAAATTCATTCGAGCTTGTAAGCTTAACAAATAATTTTCATAAAGATAAATTGTATTTCTCGATAAATTGTATTTCTGAACAATTTTTGTTTTTCAAAATAGTTACGAACACTCAAATAATTATTATGCAAAATTAATATTTACCACCGGAATTTTCGGGGTGAACGGAGCTAAACGAGAAAACGATGAGCGGGAAAAAATGGAAAAAAATCTCATGTTTGCCGTTAGTTCCCATGACGGATCGGGGGCTGTAATGAAAAATATTTCGCTTCGGTCGACGGTCCGTCGAGAGGAACTCGGGGTTGGGTAACGAATACGGAGCCAACAGGAGCAACAGCATCGCCGGACGATGATGGAATTACTTGGATACGTTGTCCCGTTATTCCTGAGAGTGACAATGCAGTTTAATATAAACCAACGCTGACAGCTGCGGTTATGCGATACGGAAAGAACGGTGGAAGAGTAAGCGGGGATGAACATTCATAATAAAGTCCTGCGTGCAGGCCGCACGGTTCAACATTAGAATACACTACAGTATTATATTATGCGGTTGACGTATCTCCGAAGGTTTCGCAGATGTGGGACAGAAATCCTTGACGAGGGACAGCGTCAATTAATGGCGGTGAAAAAACAAAAGTATTTCCCATCAGCAGACAAATCTGGCCGTACCAGGCGGGACGGTCATCCATTATCGGGGAGCGTAATGGTTTTTCAACTCCCGTCTGTACGAACGGCAAAACAGTGGCTTTGGGCGTTTTGCTACCTCCGGTATTCTCGAATTCGACAAAAAAATCTGTTGCCATTTTTCAAACGTAATCCTCATATTTTACCTCCAGCGGTCTCCGATTCGACCAAAAATCTCTTGAGCACATTTCAAGTACCCGGTGCACAAGTTTTTTCTTTTTAGGAAAAAAAAGTGTGTCCTGGTTTATAAATTACCCGTAAATTTCACTTTTCATGTTCCAAGTAACTAGAAACATGAAGCTACGACGGGTGGCGGTGAAAGGGATGAAAGATGTATCGACATTTGGCAAATGATTTTCGTTTCAGTTTCCGACATAGTAAGAAACAGATGGCCCAACATTCAATGTTCCGTTTATTCTCGCTGGCTTTTGGTCGCATATGCGTCAATGTGATGCAGCATATTTACTTGTCGGATTCAATTTCGCCAAAGTTTGGGAACTTAGATCTGACGAATGGGAGGTAAAAATATATCTTAGCAAAGAGGTAAATGAAGCCTGGCAAGAGTCTGGAGTGTATCTGGGACGTGGATCCACATAATGCAGCTGTGACGGAGATCCGAAATATTATTTCTTTTGGGAATACGTTGAAGGTGATAACGGGAAGCTAAGGCCGGTACGGAATGAGGGCGTGAAAGATAGCGGAATTGAGATCCACCTCGATGCTTCTGGTGTTTCATACGCCATAACGTAATGGAAAAGGAGCCTCGGGGGTTGGTGACTGCACTATAACCAAGGGAATACCGGTGACTCATACCGGCATTCGCTACATCCGCGGAAAGACGACATCGGATACGCAGTACTACAGTGGGTATGCTCGGAGGAGTCTCGCCTCGAAGGAGTCATTCCCCATTTCGAAATTGCACCAACTTCGCAGTGTGTTTCAAGGCGTCTTTATATTTATACTTTCACACATCAAAATCAACTCGCAACGCCGACATCAAAAAATAATCCAGACCTGGGAAAATATTTCACCCGCTTGAATGACGTGATGACTTCTGTACTTTGGTACTCCTTTGACGGTATTTGGGTCGGCGGCACTGGAATTAAGGGTAGTTGGGTTACTTATACTTTAATAATTTGGTATTTACTACTTTGGTAGCCAATTGAACTGCTTGATAGAAATCATATGTTTGACTGTCGAAAACGTTCCTTGGTACACCGTCATAGACTGAATTGTGACATTCATACGTGAACCATGACTTTCAGACACGGTGGGTCAAAAATAGGAGACACTGGGGAGAATCTCCGGGGGGTGCTTCGAACAGAATCCGTGATCAGAATCACGAGGAAAAAGTGTTTTGACCGTAGTAGACCCGAATCTCCTCGTGTGATGGGCAAACATGTTCCAGACATATGAAATACGTCGATATTCGGTTCGGAATTCGTGAACACTTAAGCTGGAGGCAAAACCCGGGTTTTTCTGGAGCGTCCCGACACAATCTCGCGTCGAGTCTGATTGACCGCTTTATATAGTTTGTAGGGATTACGTTTGGATTGTTAAAAGGGGATGATTAATAGGGTTCATCGTGGACGCAAGAATGGCGCATGTACTGTACGAGACGTGGACCACGAACGGTCACAACAAAGGCCAGTGAAGGCTGATATAAAGGAGCAACAACCTCTGACGAGAACTAGGTTGGGGACGAGGGTGAGAAGGATCAGAACGATGCGCGGGGGAGGCGCGCGGGTAACAGTGACGTCACACCGGGCCAGGGATCGATCCGGCATCCGCGCGGTCTGGAGGTTGTTGGAAGCTTTCATTCCTGGCACTACTAGTTAGGTGAGCTTACTGTGCTCACCATGGGCTCCTAGTCTCGGGCGTAGGTCTATACCACAGTAGACGAAGGCGCCACCGCACTTATGTATGTGGTACATATATGTCTGGTGTCGTATTCCACATTTATAGCGCATAGCAGACTCCAACTCTGCAAGCGTGAAGATACTGATAATTATGACTCATTAAGGACCTTTTCACATACATTTTGCTACGTAATACTGACATGTTAATTAAAATCTTGTTAAAGTCACCATCAAATTGAAGGTTCATTTAAACTAGGTAACCTCATACGTGTATTTGAAAATGTGACTGAATACTTTTCTTTGGCCGGACTTTGCTGGTGACGCAGGAGGTTTTGGTGATTGATGAGGCTTCAATATAGACGAAGGTAGTTAGCGTCAAGTCTTGAATTTTGAGATGATTTGGAAGGTATTGGAGATCAAATTCGTTGCTTCTCTACAGAGCGATTTTCTACGTATTTTCTTTCACCCCTTTCCCTCGCCTCCTTACCATTCAGCCAGTCGAAAGGAAAGCGAAATTAAACTTCAAAGAAGCGAACCATCTCAATTGCTCATGTAACCTCACCAAAGACTCCGGATCTCGCTCTGAGATGGCTAGTAGAGAAAGACCGATGCACTTCTTTGATTGATTTTGGAAACTAGATGAAAGGAAGCAAAGTCGCTGAAGTCGGATCAACAGAGTAAAAACGCATGCGCGAAACCACCCAAACTTTTACTTCTATTTCGATAATGCGGAACAGTCTATTGAGACGAGACGAGAAACTTTCTACATGATACTGTAATTGATTGGTGTCGGTTTTTTATGACTTTCTCTACTTCCAGTTATCGACAACAGTAAACATTGACGCTGGATCGGAGAATTCCGTAATGGACCTGCCATTGTTATAGGATTTCAGTATTTCGGCAAGTGGCCAACTTGTAGTTTCCGTCCTTGGAAGATTCCCTCATTGAGGCGCTGTGTATTGAGAAAAATAATTGGTAGCCGAACCCAACTGGCAGCGCCAGAAAATTAATCTACTTTAGCGAATCAATTGATTGCTTATCAGAAATAATGATCGGTCGAGTCAAGAAATTAGTCCGTAAGGCCAATCGATGAATCTCTTGGTCCAACCAAGTTTGTTTTGCGTGATCGGTTTACACAATGTCCAAGTTGCCGCTGTTGTTGCTCCTGTTCAAAACTTCTTGTCCATTTCCCTGTCCTACGCCCTGATGTGGCCGGGTTTATTCTGACTTTTCGCAGAACCATTCGATGTATGCCAGTATATGACCCGTTTCTTCGACACTGAAGCGTGCGAGTGGTCCTTCCATCAACGTTTAATGGAAAATGAACGGTTCACCGAGCTCACCGATGAGAATTTACGATCACCCATTGCCGTGCCATTCCTTCCTCACCACGGCTCTGACGCAGCATCGTGTGTAGCGCCCTCGGTTTAATCTGGCGTCCACACTCTCGTGTGAGTTGCAAATGACACTCGTCTAATATTTCGGCACTGTCATCCTGCTTGCGAGAGATATCGGAAAATGGAGAGAAAGATCGGCAGCATTATGGTTAATTGACTCTGTTGAATAATGGATCTGCCGACAGTGGCAAGTTTTCCATTGATCTATGGTAGAATCCCTCTTTCCTCGAAAATCAAAGGCTTACTTGGTGTCAAGAGTATTGCAACGATTGCTAGATTTCGTGTAGGAAACGGCCAGCATATCGTCAAAACACTATCGAAAATAAAAATAATACTGAGTCGCTGACACAAATGAACACTTTTCTTCGTGCTCAATACATCTTCTTTGCAAGAAGAACACCATGCTCGTTTGCCAATGTTCCAAACTCTCATCTTAGGCAGTTTGATCGCGTGCGCCGATCAATCTTGCTGGGTATGTTGTGGCGGCCATTTTGTTATGTGCTGGCAAAATGTGCCGCGTCTTCCACTAACGAGAACTATACCTCAAAGTCGCCGACAAGTCTATTCCAAGTGCTAGGATTCACATCTTGTTTCACCATCGCAAATTGTCTTCTATTTGCATAAAGCCTTACGACAGGAATTTATAGATCATGTACAGGAAAAAGTTAGGTAACAGAAGAAACCTCACAGGAACACAATGGCCTCCAACTTTGGAATCCTTTGAGCCCAATGTTCCCGAAGGACATGTAGGCCGAAGCAGAACTTTCCATTTCTCAAAAGAACTTTCATGACCTCCTTCAGAGAAAACGAGGATAATGTCGCCGAGGAACCACGGAAACATACACCGAAGTCCCTCGCGGTTTTTTTACTCCCTGGATGACTCGCGGTGAGGTTTGGACTTCTCAAAAACAATATTGAGTGAAAGTGGGGCGCATCAGCTTCCAAAACCATGGAAAGACACTGCTGTAACAACCTCGCGCTAGGAATCCGCTAACCAGGCAGACTCCATTGCCATCCAACCGATACGCAACTACCAGTCTCTGTTATGCACCCATAGTATGTCGTATGTAACGTACAACAACTTCGATTAAGGTAGAATCTCCTGTCGGGCAATGGCACTTGGGACAACTTTGATGATCAAAGTTACAAAGCGGGTTTGCCAATCCCGTATGTGCTTCGGACTCCTTCTGCTCTCTTCGAGAAAATGAGAAAGCGCCGAGTAACTCACATACGGATTCCAAAGCGCCACATATCTCACATTGTTACATTATCCCACCATGATTGCACGGAGGTTATTGCATCCAAGGAACGTCAGAGTTTCGCATCTCTCGGCTCCTGACCTACATAGCCAGAACTTTCGTGCGATGATCTTATATTTCAGGTTTACTTGAAAAAGAGTGTGTTTACAATATTTACCCAATCTTCGGTGTAGCAGTTGGAGGTCGCCGGAGAGAAAAAGTAAATGGGTCGTAAATTCCAAATTAGAAACGAACTGACTATACAAAAACTGATTTCACCAGAGGTTGTAAGGTGGCAAATGATAAAAGTTGAGAATCTGAAGATTTTGCTATGAATTTGGATTGAGAACTGGATCATATGATTTGGGCGAAATTGGAGGAAGTACAGAATTGACTAAGGTTCGAAAACCTATCAGATTATGCTCATCGGATTTTACAATTGGGTCTAACGAGAAAGTCCACATTTTCGAATTAAGCCCCATATGGGAATGAATTAATGAGGTTGGGATTCACACGGTCGACGGGACACGGCGAGGGCGAAGGTATCGCGACAGGTGGAGCAGGTGCTTCTACCTCGTCACGTTCACCACGGTGAACTATGTTATCCCACATATCCAGGATGCTTATCGCTTATGTGGAGCATATAAAGTGGAGTTTCCTATCTCTCGAGGCGGTTAAACGACGACGCACCGCAACTAAACTTTCCGTGGAAGATGTTTCTTCTCATCGTTTTTATATCGTAATTAATTAATTCGTTGCGGTTAATTATGCCACGCTCGACCTTCTCGGTGGAGCCTTGAAACGCTGATGCGTGTGCAGCAGATCCCGAAGACTGCACAATGTTTCTTCTTGGATAATCTGCATCTGGGTGCTCGCAACTGAAAAAGTGTGCAAGTGGAATTTGCATATCGCTTCCTCATTTTTTGACTGTCTATGACAATATTTTATTCTCTATGAGATAAAATGTCAACCGATTATGACTTTACACAAATCGACTACTGTCGGAGGGAAAATATAAATAATAGAAAAAAATGTCATGCGAGGAAGCTTAACCTTTTCTTTCAAGTTGAACTGCTGTATTGATTTTCAATAAATACCGTACGCTCTAAAAAATTTCATTGACACGCATGTAAGAATATCGCGTTACTGGTATATTAAAAACAATATTATTTGCATAATATTTGTAATGATAACATAATTTTCATACACGGATATCTTAATTATCAATTCTACCGGTAAAATCTATAAACGGGTATTAAATATAAGACTAAATTATAATAATTTAAATAAAATTCACAATAATTCTAATTTCTTTTACCAAGATTTTGTATTTCATAAAATTTTTGACATCAGTCGTGTTGTAAATTTCATAATATTTCCAAGACTGTACTAGTATATCATTCACTCAATAATTCTCAAAGCGCCAGTCTTACCTGTAGTAATATTCAGCCCTCTCTTCGGGGGAGAGTTGAAACGTGGCGCAACCTCAATAAAAATTCTTCGTAAATTTTCTGAAAGGCGACTTAACGAAATAAAATTTGTTGAATTTGGCGAGGATAGTCGGGCGTCCCGTCGACCAAATTTTATTCTATTAAGTAGTCTTCGAGAGAAATAAGATAACATTTTCTTAGGTCTCTTGCAGTCGCAAATGTGCGAAGGCCGGAGGGCTCGTCGAGTCTCCCCTTAAGGCAACAGAAAGGAGCCTCGGAAAGCAAAGGGAACGAAGCGCGTACAAAACGAGTACTGGAAAGGAGAAAGGGGGGAGGGGAGAAGCGCAGAGCAATTTGTCGATCCCTAGAGAACGAGGTTGCGCGCGCAGGCCACGGGTAATTCCGTCGGCGTCCTGCCGTGACCTTTAACCTTAGAACGAATGGGCGGGCGAAAAAGAGGGACAGAATGGGGTGGCGCAGAAGTACGTCTATTGGTAAGAAGCGAGGACTGTTATTTATTCGCACGCTCTGTACGCGCCATGTTGAAATGAGAAAAGGCGAAGGGCATTCTAGGACGAAAAACATACCGCAGTTTTGTCCTCGGTGTCTGCGGAGGAAATAAAGAAAAAGGATTCGAGACTCTCCGGAGGATGATGGGTGAAAGTCACCGGGACTTGGTCTACACGACTTTGCATCTCTTTCGTTAAGTTTTGGTGAGATCCATCTTTTCTTCAATTGAAATTCTGATTGATCAACGTCGTTACTAATTACGAGGGGAAACGATGCAATTCACATTTAACTGCGTTTCCAGGTCGTTGCCTAAAAGTTTCGTCCGCAACTCTCCGATGGTTATTCGTAGCTAGTATTGTCTTAAAAAATGCGGTTCGGAGCGAAGCAATGGCGATAATCGTGAGTCTCGTTGGGTTAAGGGTGGAAGAAATAAGGCGCTCAATAATTCAAAAGACA
Source organism: Listrodromus nycthemerus (assembly GCA_963978505.1). NCBI lineage: Eukaryota > Metazoa > Arthropoda > Insecta > Hymenoptera > Ichneumonidae > Listrodromus > Listrodromus nycthemerus. Next base: position 6,251,204 of record OZ021686.1, on the reverse strand, counting down.
CCCCAAGTAACCCGCGAGTCGGAAACGTACCGCATAGAGGAAGTGGTGTGAATTCAAAATGAGGAAAAAGACAGCGCAATATAGGTTGCGGTTCGAGGCTGGGAGAAACGTGAAACACCATTCGGACAAAAGTTTTAGGGTCGGCGCCGTAAATCGGAAGACAAATTCTACGCAATTACCAATAAGAGAAAATTTTCAAAAATTCACAAGTCAGCGGTTGGTCACCTTAGAGATGAATACTGCAGAAAACATATCAGAGAGAAGGAGAATGAAAACGCATTAATTCCTATTTGTTTATTGTGCAACTACCGAGAATCGGCGACGCCAGAGAGGATCCGTGGATCCTCAATTAACTTCAGGGCCTGGAAACCTTGTTCGCCTGTGTTTGACGTGTGCGTTTCGAGAGGATAAAATTGAATCCGGTAGAATAGAGATAGACGAGTTAATCGGAACGGTTTGTAGGCGGAGGCGATGCACGAGTTTACGTACAGTCATCGAGTTATCCAACGCGGATACAACGTGCAGTTCCTCTCTCTTTACTTTTGCTTGACTTGCTTGGCAATCCACTGCGTTCATGTACATGCATGTGTAAACGTTGCGCACGCCGGACGTTATTGATGTCTGGTCTGAAATTCCCTGGACGTATCGTGTGTACGGTGGACATGGAACGTATGGCATCATCGAAAGTATCTCCAAATATTTATCAAAATAAACCAAATTCGAGGTTTGATCGGTCGGTAAATAGGATTCGAGCGTGGTGAGTGTGTCGGTTTTATTTCAAACGGAAACGTTATGCAAACTGATGGTCCATTTTCACCACAATTATCCTTCCATCATATACGTTCCAAATGCGAATGGGGTTATTGGAAAAAAAAAGTTTGTGGTATCTTTGAGGGTATTTAAAAAAATGGCTCGCAACATATTCAAGCATATTATTAATGAAGATTTATCGGCTTTGCATGAAAGAATAAAAGTTCAGAATATTATGTCAACCTCTCACATGTATTCGAGTGGTGCGTATTTACGCGTAATTGCACGACTAAAAAAAATTACCGTGTTCTAAAAAAATTTTAATAACGCATAAATCGTAATGCAAAAAATTAATGTTGCATCAAGACGAAGCACCAACAATTTGTATTTTAATTCAAACACTTCCTTTACACAAAAAAACAAATTACATAACAGTAGTAAAATTAAAATTAAATTATCGTTTCGCCGGCAAATATTTCCTACGTGCATTGGCGTTCATGAAACATCTTAAAAAGTGCACGAGAGCAGAATTTAAGTAAGATGGAATTCATCCGAGGCAGAGTGCAAGCTCGCCACTGCCACGGTCGTGTGAAACGACATTGTTCTCGCGTTGTTGGTCATTATATTTCTCATCAGACCTTTTATACGCAGCCTGCTGGGCGAAACAAACAAGCGAAACCAGAATTACCAGAAAACATCAAGTTATCATACGGACACGTAGGCGTCGACACTCACGCTACCGGAGCTGCGTATACCAAACCGGATGTGCATTTACCGCGCACCGTTCTCGACGCGGCCTTCCTCCTCGGTTAGTCCGGATAATTAAGCAGCGGGGTGCAACCGAGAATCTTGTATTTCTTCCGTCCTCCCTCTATTAATGTTAGAGGAGAAGATGAGCTCCCTTGTATGCAGAGAGGGAATTGCGGCGCGTGAGAAATCGTACCGTACAGGCGAATCGCCGATAAAAACAGCAGGTAGAAAAGCATCGTTTCCAGTACTTTTTCGCGTTCGGCCGCTGCAAGCGCTACGGGGTTGTCTCGCTGATGCGGACGCTTCTATCGTTTTTTTTTTGGCGATAAGAATGAGGAAAAAACACCAAGACCGCTGGAAGACTAGCCAAAAATGTTGGGAAAGAGGAAACGACGAGGAGCCAATGTACTTGCTTTTCGATAAGAGTAAAACGAAGTTGCACAGTTAACGTTACTCGCGAATAAAGTGCATACATTTTTTCATCTCGATTTTTTAATTTTCCTTTTTCGCTCACCAACGGTACTGGAAGGTTTTTAAGAAAAAAAAATGTTAATCCGACAACAATGAATGGTAAAGGCAACAAGAAATTATGATAAGAAAAATGAGCAAAAAAGAATTGTCGCTTAGGGAAAAATAGCGAATGACCGAAAAGTGGAATTTTTCAAAAAAAAAAAAAAAAAAAAAAGATCAATCGATATAAAAATTCCGAAAATTTTTTGACAATAAAAAATGTCCATCTACAAGTTACATAAAAAAAATTGGAGAAAACTCCTCGCAAATAATCGTTGAATTTTTGTGAAATTGCCGTTTGTTTTTTTTTTGCGGGGTTGATTTTTCGACCTCTCGAAACCGAATTCGTCGTGTGCAGCATTCACGCGGAGTGAACAATTAAATTCGCCAATACTTTCGCGGAAGATCCCTTCTTTGCCTCCTACGCGCTTTGCCGCATTGTGCTCGTATCGATGGGCGAAACACCGTCAGCCTTTCGGATGATCAGCAACGGCAGGAACCGCATCCCTAGTAGAACCAACAGCGGCAGAAGCATTGCGGGATCGCGCTCCGGCGTATCGCCTGTTCGAGCGTCATCCCGAGTTAACGAGTTTGTCGAACAAGCGCCCGGGTGTATTGGCACATGTACATATCTGTATTCCAGTTCTGGCTGTAGCTTGCCCCTTCCACCTTTCCCTAATCCTTCTGCTCGTCCAACTCCACACTATACCCTGTTTTACACGAAACTCGAACGAAGCTTCGGTCGACTATCCGAGAGGCGTTTTCCACACCAGCCAATAACTCTCGTGGCCGATTTCCGTTTATTCTCAGCGTGCGCAACTGTGGACCATGCGGTCATTCGTCGTGTGAAAGTTGGCGTCCGAATGAATGTGTGTGTGTGTTCGAGTGCACAAATCCAACCATCGACGGTAGACACACTCGGTTGGTCGGCGAAGATTTTATGGAGACGGAGAAGTGGGGCAAAATGGACGTTGAATGGATAAGCGATAAATGAAGAAAATAAATGAATAAAATCGAGGAATTAAATAAGGGAGATGATTAGGCTCAATTGTAAGATTTTCATAAATATTATTTAATTATGCAAAAAAAAATTTGAAAGTAAAAAAATTCGGTATTTAAATGTGGAGCGAATTATTTTTATGGTAATTATTGGATTAGTTATAGATTGAATATTTGTTATGCTTTATAATGTCTTGTGTTTGCTTCGATTTGTGATTTTTAAAAAAAGTTGAATATGTTCGGTTGTTGAGGTAATCGATGGAATTTTCTGAGTCGCTCAGCTGGTCCATTATTCCCCTCACCTCCCTGTAGATACACCGAGTTGCAAAGTCTATATAACGACACGTATAGCTCTTGTGTGCAGGCGAACGTGCAAGTTCGGCGTCCCTTATCGTACATCAGGAAAGCCGGGAAGCCTCCGCTACCACTAAAGCCGCTTTATTTACCGAAACTTGGGCGACCCGGTGGTGTGAAATGAACGTTGCCGTGATATCTTAAAAGTCGATCGATTTTATCGTACCTGTCGAAAATTCTCTGACCCAACCCAAGTGCACGGTTAAAATTACCAACAAATTATTACATCGGTTTCGATTGGTTGGCCACCGGATAGATTATTTTTTTTGAACAAATTAAATTTTATAAGCTCATTATTTCATAGTAAAAATTTACGAAAAAAATTATTAAAAAATAATGAATTCTTTATAAGTTCACGATTTTCTAGGAACAAACTTCTAGGACAGTAATTTTCACCTTCTCACGGCTTTCTTATGAATAATTTGATGTGATCGAATTTTTCGATCGACACTTTTTCCTCGTCCCTTTGATTCACTCCCCCCTAAAACTATCTTCGAATAATTGAGGTTTTATTGTTTCTATATAAGTAACGTCGTGACTAGCGTGGCGGTTTCAACACCGGAAATATAAGTCAATGATTTAGGGAACACAATGGAGCCACCGCTAATTACCAGTAACATGAACTTTTCTCACGGCACGCCTCGTCCGCCTTCGTTACCCTCCCGGTGCTTCCTACTCTCTTTCCCACCTTCGCTATCGCTCGCTACACAACGCTTCTGATCTCTGAGAACTAAATAACCGAGGCAGCGGCTTCGCAATTGCAACGAACGTTTCATCCTGCATGGAACCCGAGTGTGCTTAAGAAATATTGTGTATAAAAAGGATAATAACAAGTGCTCGTCGGGAATTGTTCGCGGCTTCTTGCACCCCGTAACCCTCGTAAAATGTCTCACTGATATTTTCGAACGATCTCGCAAAGCTTTCTCCGCGGGATATTGAAGAAAAACATAAAATAAAAATACTGAAGATTTCTTTCTCAGTGTCTCGCTGATGGCTCTGCGAATGAGGAGGAAAAACAAAATTAAGAAAATCAAAATGGAGGGCAATACGAACGCAGCTTCGCGTTCTCATCTCTATCCCTCTCTGAGACTTAGGCTCTCGTCTGACGGAGCTCATGAAAATTCAATTCCACCCCTCGGCCACCTTCGCCGATCGTGAAATTTTCAACGATGAGAGTCCTTTCCCGGCGCAACCCCGCATCAGGCAACCCCGTACCATCCGCCAATTCCGTTATATTGGCGCGAATAGAGCGTACCGTGGCAAGACAGTAATCTGCATATTGATCTGGGAGTTACTCCCGTAGCGGCATCGCCATTACCCAGCATCTTCTCTGGATTCGCACACAGATCGACGACGAACTCGTCACCATCGTCGATTCCGAGCTCTCGTCGAAATTTCTCCCGATTTCCGATGAGCTTGTCTCTCCCGATAAAAACTCTTATTTTTCCATTTCCAGACAAAGATTATGCTCTATTATAGATAAACACAAACATATAAGAGAAACCGGGGCAAAACGGATTTCTGATAGCCAACGAATGATGAAAATTGAGACAATATATTGGGTCGTGAAATGGCATTTTGTGTCGTGGGGAAAAATAGGGGAACAGTCGAGCTAACGGAAGTTGTCTCTCTGGGGAGTTTGACGTTGCTAAGAAAATAAAAATGTTGAAAAATTGACGATTTTAACTTGCGTTCTCATTTTAGAAAAATTTAAAAAAAATTCACCGTATGGTAAAAAATGGTGAATCGCTCCGTAAGTAACAGGATCGCTCGCCTTACTCAATAGAAAATTTCTGTTGATACGATGGAAGGGAAATGCAGATCGGGTAGAAAGAGGAGGATCTATAAATTGTACAACGTCGACATCTACCCTGCTGTTAAGTGTTCGCGAGTGTCAATTAGCATTTGCAGATCTGCACTCGGGCGTAATCGGTATGCAGCTTCTGACAGCTTCTCGCTCGGTTGCGTTCGCTGCCGATCTAAGAGCTGAACACGAAGCACCAACAGTATTACTCTGCAGTTCGATCGACGATCCTCGTACAGTTGGATTCTATGTCTCGATGGCTGTGACCAGGACGTATCGACGTCATCGGATAAATCCTGAAAAATAGAACCAGAAAAAAAAATAGCGCTCGAAAAAAAAAATGCAAATAATAGTCGCTAGAAAAAACCTGGATAAAACCTATGATTCCTCGACCTTAAGACAAACGACAGATTGTCAGGTAGCGCACAGTGCTTTTGTTCGAGGGATTCGTAATTGTAGACTTGGTATATATATATATTTAGATGGAAAAATTGTGTAGAGGAGCAACAGGGAGAATTTAGATCTACGAGGAGAAAGGAGGGAACGGAAAAGGGTGAACAATGGCTCGCTTCCGAGCATCTCCTGCTGAGGTGGAGTTCACGTTGACGCGAACTACGGCCCAGCTAATGCGTGCTTTGCTTGCTCCAAGTCGGCGTGTCCTCGCAGTCGTCAAAATTAGAGTCAGCCCTGAGTCGTACATCGCGCGTCTACCTAGCATTACTAACGCCAGCGGTAAGCTAAAGTAGACAACTATCCAAAGAGTGCTGAGAGCATTCCGGATTCCTCGGGTTTCCTGGCGCAGAGTTCCAGATGAGAACAGAAAACTGAACTCGTCTCCGAGTGGGAAAGTATGCTCGGACACATAACTGGTAAAGAGGAAGAGGGAAATTGTATATCACGGAAGAGAAAAGTCCAACCTGCTTCAACTAAGGGATGTCTTTGCATAAGATTTGCACCCACCGCTTTCCCGGACTTTATTCGTGCGACACTTGCTTTAGGCGGACTTGCTTCTTACCTGACTTGCTTCGTGCAGGACATATTTTTTACAGGACTTTATTTTTTAAAGTCTAGCTTCTTACCGGATTTGCGTCTCGTGAGCCTCGATTGATACACGATCTGCTTCTTGCTTCGTCCCGCCTCAATCGACTTGCTGCGAAAGGATTCTCCTCCAGCCTCGGCCATCCGATCGGTTTTTTTTTTCGGAACGATCCGGCGATCCGTCGTTCTCCAGACCCGACAACAAAGATTATTGTCGCACATAAAATCGGTACATACAATCGACTAGACTATTAATTGGTTACGCGATAGTTCGGAGAACGTAATTTCAATCGACACCAACACCATTGGCCGTTAAAGCAGCGCGTCGGGCTAATTTATCACCGCGTCGTAAGTGCAAGCTTCGGAGGTGAGATGCAATTATCGTGCCACTTGGGACCGAGTGTCGTGCGCATCAAATTTCACGATTATTTGTGCGATCCCAATCGCCCCGCTTACTTCCCGATTTATCTGCAGCAGAGTTGTGGCGTTTAATTCTGGCTCGATATTCCGTATTCGTTGTCGCAGGGAGAACGCTGCCGAGATAATTTCCGCCTCAGCGACAATCCAGCCAGATACGTCCGGAATATGAGGAGGACACTCAGGTGCATTATTGTAGTGCAGGGATGGAGTCGGTTGTCGTTATGAGGCAATAAAAATAATCGCCAAGATTGACTCACTCGACAGCCAACTGCGCGTTTCAGAACGAGACAGAGGAATTCACTTTCGGAGCGACTGGAACGTACAAATGTGACAACCGAGCTCCGAAGGAGCAGCGGCGTCTGCAAGAGTCGCTTCTTAGTTGGGCTCGCCCACTTTACTACACTCACCGGTAACTTTTCATTTATGTAATATACGAAGTTTCCACGAGCACGAAATCAAAACTTGATAAATGTGTTCGGCTGCACGCTGTGAGGTAAGGGACCGGATAATTTACGTGGGAAGTTAGATGGCGTAATTTGTGTGTGCTAGAGTACATCATTCATGTAAATTGTCTCGGGGTTTTTTTTTTTTTTTTTTTTTTTCAATTACGATAAAAAAGGTCCGAAAGACATCGTGTAGATTGAAACTTCAAAATTGCCTCGACGCGAATTCAACCATTTCTTATTTTATAATGGATCTACTATGTTTTTTTTTTTTTTTTTGGGATTTTCACAAAGCTGGTATTTTAAACAGCTATTCAAAGCACACACATTTTTTTTTTTTGAATATTTGTTCAGTTTTGGTTTTCTTCGACAAATATCTCTGATCCTATGACTAACTAATCTCGTCGCAGGGAAAAGTAGCCTTGCTTATTGGGATCGTTTTTCGCCCAAGACAAAGCTATGAATTCTTACGGTTGATTTTTTTCACTCTCTCGTGTATTGTTCCGGCAACGGCGGAGTTTTATCTCGATCCAGATGGTGAATTAGGCACGGGCCGGAGATAGTTAAGGGCACGGGCTGACCGGTGGATGAACGAAAGGTACCCCGAATAAGGCGCGGGGCAGCTTGCAGACAGGTGAATCCTCACCTGTTTCGCACCTGGCCATCGTGCGCCTAACTTTTGCTTGACTTTGTTGTAGCTTCCTTGTTGGTTCTCTTAGCGACCTGTGGCTCAGAGCTCGGTCACAGCGTTAAAGCATTGAATTATGCGAGGTCCCATTGTTCGGCCGTCGCTCGTCTCGAACAGCGGAAACCTCGATGGATCGTAATTGCTATGAAATGAGGGATAATTTAATGAGCGAGTCGGACGACAAGATTCATGGGCTTGGCGCGATTCTATCGACCGCGTCGCTATTGATACTGTTCCGAAGCGCGGTTTGCGCGAACGATCTGGCCGACGTTCCAGGCGACACTGGCGTTCATCATGATCGTTGCAATATCGACCGTTTGTCAACGCCTCATTCGCCAACTGCATCGGTCATTCGTGTAAAGCACTCGACAGTCGTTGCAGCAATTTTATTTTTTTTTTATATTAAAAAATAAGGCATGAGCTCTCGTTCTCAGCCGTCGATATCTCGCCGGCCACTGTTAAAGTTCTTACGAAATTTCCCGGATTTTAATTCACGAAGTTATATAAAATTTGAATCTATATACGTTGTATTTTTATTTTTATGCATTTAATCTTGAATGCAATAATTCGATTGCTAATAACGATATTGTTTTTAGTATTTCGGAAAATACTTTCGGAAAATATTTTTACGTGCGTATCGATGAAATCTTATATACTGCGTATTCGTAAATCTTTGTGTATATTTTATGAATCTTCAAACAAAAATTTTTGAGCGTGCTCGTACACTGGAAGTAAGCTTTGTGTCTTGATGTAGATGGAAGTCGAATGAAACGATAGTCCCATCCAGGGGGCTCCGGGTCTCCGAAGGCTTCTTTGCCAAGCCCTGGCCATTTTCAACTCCAATCCCGTCCTCAGAGACTTCAGTGCCTGGGTATTGTACGAGATGGAGCAGTGCAGTATACCGACAAAAATTTAAGCTCAATGTGCCAACCACTCGAAGCTTTTATGAGAAAACCAGTATGATAAATTTAGGGTACAAATATTATGTGAAATTACAGTACTCGTCGTGTAATTCACAAATACTTTTATGAAAAAAAATCACTTTTTCGAATTTTTTGTTTACCGTACATTTATTTCACACATTTATTTTAACAAAAATTTTAAACATTCGTTTACGCTTCCAATACCGGTACATCAAGTTTCACAAGTACTGTTTTTTGAGTGCTGACTGATTCGCACATGGATTCCTCTCTCGCTCCAAATTTTGAACAGAACTTTTTCAAAGTAAAAGCCAGCAAATAAATATGTAAATAAATTCGGAATATTCTGAATGAAAAGTACCGAGAATTTATGAAAATAATTAATGAAATTTATGCCATTGTCCGATATATTAATGGATATTACATAGGCGTTTTTCATTTTATTTTTCAGGTGAGTCCAAATCGGCACCAGCGTTGAATGGTGAGCGGGAATGGAATTCGAGAGGTCTCGATTGCGGGAAACCCGAGGATTTCGCATAAATCGGATAAGTTTCGAAGTTTCATGACGGCAGACGGAGGGGAAATGTAACTCGTATACCATTCCGTTGGGGCCTTCGCTAATTGTACGAGTAATGCATAATAACACGAGCCGGGTTTGTCGAGATAAGCGCGATACGAGGCAGATTGCCGCGATCGCGGCGAAACTAGCTAACACCGCGAGAAACGCCTCGTCGCGACTGCGAAAGACCTTCCAACAAACTTTTCGGCCGAAAGTCTACGGCAACAGGATATAGGAGGAGTCTCACCTCCTCGGTTGCTTGTTCGCGTTTCACAGGGACGATTACTCTTCTGTCCGCACAGCTATTTGTACCCCCCGTTGTACGGGCGTGTTACGTGTGTACGTCCAAACGTACGTGCCAGACGCGCCATACATTTGTACGTGCACGTAGCTATGTTAAATTTATGCATTCTGTGACGTAAGCGATATTTATAACTTGAGATGCGCGTACGCCGGTACAGCGAGGCGGGACGTATCAGGGCTACGATAATTGTAGCATGATTTTTTTTTTTTTTTTTTTTCGTGTTCACCGAAACACACGTGTACCGAGGAAGCTCGTTATTTCGCGGGGAGTCATTTGTTCAATTGGACGGCGGTCGTTTTCATTTGAGACGGATAAGTCGTGGCGATAATTTACGCCACGTATCTCTCGTCTCGAGAACAAATTGTCAAGTCGGGGAGAAAACGCTCGAGAGTCCCCGGGCTATTGCGAGTAAGACACGCGTGATTAAACGGGGCTGACCGCAAAGTATATTATTAATATTCAGGGACGATTAGCAACTTCGAAAATAACGGCCGCCAACTGAATCTGCAAATCGCTTATTCATCATTTTTTTATTGCTCAAAAAAACGATTTTTCTGTTGATGAAGCTTGTTGAGAAATCGCGGTATTTACATTAAACGTGATTTGAAAATTTAAAAATTTTAGTTCAAAATCATTATTATTATCATTATTATTAGTTTACAGAGAGTTCAAAAACTCGTAATATCTGCATCGTAGCTAGATCGCAGGACGAAATTAAAAAGCCAGAAGCCTGGTCAGAAAATCGAATTAAGATCTAACACGCCAGTAGACCATTAAAAAAATAATAATAATAGACAATTTTACTTTTAGATGTAGGAATATTATCGGAATATTATGGGATTGAAAGGTAGAAAACAATATAATAATGTTACAAAATAATTGCGGAGGTGGAGAGAATCGGAGGAAGAGTTAGCTCGGCTCGACTTCCGCCCGTAGTGAAACGAATCCGTCCAACGTTTACCATATGGCAAGAAGCCCTCGGGGTGCTGCAGGTAGCCAAGTGAAGCGCAAGTATTCTGGTTAGCTGCGCGTACAGCAGCGGCCGCAGGTCCGTCGGACACTGGCAGGGAAATCGGGATCGTTGAAACGTCGGCGATGGATGCACCCCTCGGTTAGGCCCGAGGGTATTCCGGCGGTATCCGCGGGTAGGGAAACTTCTGGCGAATTCGAAGTTTAACTCCCGGTCGAAGTCGGCGGAAGCCGTGGAAGTAAGCTCGAGGGAGGATTTCGAATATCCTGGGAATACGGCGCAACAGTTGTACGAGTGGAGTACGTATCCGGAAGGTGGAACTCTTCGACTCTCACACCAATGTAACAGGTACGAAACAAGTTAGAATCTGCATGGCCGAGCGAGCTTCGCCCAGTTGTTTCGTTACACTGGATTCCACTCGGAGCTCGTCTTCCCTGCGCGTTCGCGACGTATCTCGAGGGGTGGCCGAGCCCTCGCGAGTCCGCAAGCCGGAAGGTTCTCGCTTTCAGCAGTCTTTCGAAGAGCGAAGAGCGTCTTCGATTCCCAGGCGATTCGTCGGACCTCGAGCGGGACTCGAGTCACCTCGTCGTTTCGCCTCACCGAGCGACGAGGCGGCATCCACGAAGGGACAAAACGTCCGCTATTAAATTGAAAAAGTTCATCTCCAGTTGGTAGGGACAAAAAAAAAGAAGTGACTAGGTAGCAGGTCGGAGTCGTTCGCCCGATAACTTATCGTTCCCGATGCTTCGCAAATACGTTTTCCCGTTCCACCCGAAGAGCAAATCGACAATGATTTATTCATCATTGGCTGGGATTTTTTTTTTTTTTTTTTTGCGTCTCTCCGTCGGACGAGAGCCGGAGCGTGCTCGATGCCAGGGGCAAAGAGCGAATACTTAATCCCAGTCGTGATACAATAAAACATCACCAGGGTTTGCTGTACTTATTATCCGTTAATGGGCGCTGCTCGGGGAATTCATGAGAGGGAAAATTACGAGGACGAGGGCGACGTCGTCTCGTAGCAGACGTGGTTTTCTCGGCAGTCTGGACGTCGCGATGTTGCCAATCACGCGTTTCTCGTGGCTTTCGCTGAAGCGTTTATGATCAATCCGTATACTCGTTATACCTATTTATTCCCGTTTTCTCAATACCGATCGCTAACTGCTCGTAGTATCGTGGCGGTTGAACGGAATTGGCACGATTATGCGGCTTGTGAGAAGATCTCGAAGGAGAAACGGAGTAGCTTGAGTGTGCGGTGGTGAGAAATTACGAGCAACGGACTCACGTGTGTCTCTTTAATGGTTGCGAACCGGTTGTGAGCTGATTGGCCTCCGTAGGTGAAGGAGTTTTCTTTGGTCGTTAATGGCAGAGGTGCAGGGCTTTCCACTGTCGTCGGCGCTCAGCCGAGTCACTCCTCCCCTTCTCGACTCGTTTTCTCGTCTTCGTGTCAAGGAAACGTACGCGTCGCCAACCGTTAGATCAATTTAGCAAGCCGCAAAGTCCCGAGCACGCGACAATCTCTGGGTACCGAACAGGTTCTACAGAATCTTCGGAAAGGTTCTAATAACGGAAAACATTCATCCGCGCAATAATAAAATTTACGTCCATTGGTTACTCGCATCGGTACTCGTACAGATCCACGAATATTCACACAAATACTCATACGAATTCTCATAAAGATTCTCATGCAGATACTCGCATCTACGTAATTACAAAAGAAATTCAGGTGAATACTCACTCGGATACCATTTCGAACATCTCCGCGAATCCCACGAAAAATCACACTATTTTCACCAATTTTTTTTTGCGCCTCAAAAAAAAAAAATCGCCTCTAGTCGAAAATGCGAGTAATTCCATTTTAAACTGTTCTGGTCCGTCACTACGTGTGCAATAGGCTGAGAAGTCGACATTTTATCAGAAAGAAACCAGTAATCGATTTAATCGCGCTCGTCCCAAATTTTAAAGCGGTTACAACCGGTGAGCAACTTTAGGCATGCTGAAGAATTTCGCAATGCAAATTTTCATTCCTTCCTTGCTCCCGAGGCTCTCGGAGTTCGTTGGCCGTTCGATAGGACCAACTTCGCGAAACGCACCAAGGGAACTTTATGAACGTCGGTGAAACTTGGTAGCACCTTGCAGTATTTTATACTACAGTGAGCTGCACATCCGTTACGCAATGAAAGGGAAGTCGAGTCGAGGTCGAAACATGCGTTGCGATATTACATATCGAGCTCATAGCAGCTTGTCGGTCGTACATGTCGGGTCGTCCGGCTCTCGACGCGTCCGCGATATTGCGCGCATGCTGAGTTAAAGGGTATTGCGAACCTTTGGACTACCCGGCTATTCCTCCTCTCGGTCGAAGTTTGCTGAAATCGAGCCGCGCAAACACAAGCATTTTTCTCCCTTCGTTGCCTCATTTGCTCGTTCCTGGCTTCGCCGTTTTAACGTTGCGTGCGTTCTCCACCACTTTCCCTCTAACTCCGTGCAGAAAACTTTGGAGATAACGTCGAACTCCCGCTTATATATGCGACGTTCGCATATTCGACCAATCCGGCTATTCAACCGATTCCATACCGATGGTTTGAACTAACAAAAGAGCATTGAGTGTGCGAAAGCCGTCCTATATGATCTTATGCTACTGGACCATCGATGCACAGAGGCGCAGATATTAAATTTTTTTTTTTTTTTTTTCAATCAATTTTTCTAAAATATAATTAAAAAATATTGGAGAAGCGGAATTGATGGCCAATTGGTAATATAGAATTTTAGTTACTCAGAGAAAATTTTAGAAGGCATGAAAAGATTGTTACATATTGTTAATAATTATGTGTATAATTAACTGACTACTTTTACCGCTATAAAAAAAATAACATTCGAATCGATTTCATTTTCGATACTTACATACAAAAATAAAGTTTCTACTTTTCACAACAATTTATTTTCTACAAATTTTCAACAAATTTTCACAATTTTTTATTCGTTCATTTGCAAATGACGTAGCTCGCCAGACGGCGCATTGAATAAACATGTGATAAATTCCACTGTATGGGAATTGTTAACGAAAGGTTGAAATTTCATAGGCTCGAAGGGGCAGCTCGTTTTTGGGGGCGTCACTTTATCGGAAGTAATCCATTCACTATGTACTATCGATATCGCAACGAGGCGTACCACGACTGGAACGAGATAACGAGCAATGGATTATCGGTGGTGCGTATAATAAAAATATATCAAGTCTAATCTCTCGCGAAAATGCGAAGCATAAAAAAAGGGATCAGGATATTTAAATTTTCTCGTCGTGAAAAAAAAAGCCTTGGAAAACATTTCTCTCGCCCAGCGTAGGTAATTAATAGAGAGTCAACATTTAAAGTCAATCATGATGAATGTTCTTCGGGCCAATTTGAGCCGCAACCATCGTGCCGGGTTCGTCATTGTAGGCTGGAAAGTCAATCGGGCCAAGCGCGCATGCCAATATGGGCAACGTGAGATCTGAATTGGCTCCAACTATCGACTTCATCTCGTATGTTGGTCATCGTCTTTCGCTCCGGAGCCACGATTGCGGCAAGAAATGTTCAGTAAATATTAAAAGCGTACGAACCCCGAATACGAATCGGATCGAGAGCAGATTTTCTTCTCTTCCCGAGTCCCACGCTAAGACTAATTGAAACGGAGCCCGGCTGAGTTACGAGCACGAGTACCGTGATTAGAAATTTAGGTTCACATTTACGCTCAGCTTCGGGATAAATCTCATGCTCCTAAAATCGCTCCGACTCAACGTTCAAGCTTTAGGGACAAAGCGATTCGGAGTTTAAAGAGAACGGTACGAATGCGGACCACGGTAATCAGCCAGACACAGTGTTGTACGTCGAGGACGTGGATAATGACAGTGCTCTTCCATCTACCCAATCTTCCACTATACGAATTCACTCTTTTTCCCAACCCGGAAAATTTCCACGGGCCAAAGTAGTTTGGATCTGGCTTTGCGCGCTTTCGCTCTCTCTCTCTCTCTGTTGAAGCAGAAGTGGTGCTGGAAAAAAAAAAAAAAAATGTTCAACATACTCGCACAGAGTCACAGGGCGGCGATGCCGTGCGGAGTCGAGAGACGATCTTGCGAAGCAAAGAGCTCACTCTGCCTCTCCCTTGGATGCGTTTTCTTCTCCACCTCCGATATGTTGTTGCCGTTGCTCTTGGTGCTGATTCTGGAAACCGGTACAGCTTGCTGGAGCGTTGTATTGCTCAATGGTGAATTCATGGCGCTACTCCTCTGCTTTACTCGTCGTCTCTCTCCACCTCGCCGTCGCGACGACGATAGCGAAGAGTCGGTATACGGGTGTGCTGCGGAACCGAGCTACTCAACTCCTGCCGCTGACGAGTGTTTCACTTTGAGATGTCTAGTCTGTCTGGGACGAATATTTCGAGGCTCTGACAAGCCGGAGAGTGGAGGGAATCTCACAAAGCGAATCTCCCGGTCCTCTCGCACACTCGATCCGAGAATGCCGAGTGCTTTTCGGAAAATATCTCGACCGCAGACCCTCGACATCGATCCTATTTGGATTCCGGACAGGAGATTAATTGTAAATCTGACGCGAGGTAAATTTTACGGAGTATCGTTTAATGGACGGAGATCCGTCCAAGTGGCAAATTAGCTCCCAAGTTTTTTTTGTGCACTCTAATTTGGGTAAATTGCAAGCTCGTTATGAGGTCAATAATTCCAGAAAAACGATTTTTTTTGGCTCATTTGTTGATGCATCTCACGTATCGATCCATGTTATTCGATTTAACCGTTCTTTGGATAAATCTCGCATCTGATTATGCCTACAAATGTAGCAATAATGTTGATACAATCGTGAAAAAAAAAAATTTTCGTGTCGCCCAAAATTGTATTTTTTGTATGCATAAATACGTGTGTATACATGTATTTTAATTGGAAATTTTTTTCGTACCAGATTGCGCCTCTTTGTCTGAAAAAATAGACACATTCGCACCGCATTGAAATTTACAAACAATTAGTTCGACTGATGGGAACATGTCCAAACGTCGTCACAATATAATTGCAAAAAAATAACTCCGCTGTGGAGATAAAAATGCGCCGTGGAAATACTGAAATTAACGCGATTTCATGCCCGAGAATAGGACACTTCCGGGATTCGGTACAGGCGGTAGCAAACGCACAAACACTACATTGCCGCGGGGCCTCAGTTGCTGCGCAAACGAGCGTGTGTGCGAATTAATTTTATCATATTTCATTAAATCCGGAATACCCGGGTCGGGTCGGTTGCCAACTTTTTCTACCTTTTCACTGTGTGGCCTCGGCAAACTCACGTCCGCAAAACTATTGAATTACACTGTTGCACTATTTATGTGAAGGTGTGTTTATTTTCTTTCTCTGGATATCGCGCCAGCTGAAAGCATCGGTTTTTCACCTCTCATAATATTTCACAAAAGCGTGTCGTCGGCTAAAAATCTTGAGACGTGCTCCAATTTACTGCAATGCCACATCAATGAAGCACCTCGCTCGAATGCCGCCCACTGCTCAACAAATACTCCGAGTACTCGAAAATCTTATTTCTTCGCCGCAATACATTACATGTTTCATACTCAGTGCTTTACAATTTTATAAATCTAATACCCAGTATTTTAATAGTGGATGCATCTGACAATCAGTGCTTTAATCTCTGATGTATCGAAGATACAGTACTTCAGAGAAAAAAAATTAATAATTCAGTTATAATTTTTCGAATCAACCTCAAGGCAATTTGTACATAGTGTATTTACCCAACTCTTGTACAAATTTTTACTTCACCTCTACGATTTTCCACATTGCTCGTCGTCCACAAAAATAATCCTACGCCAACAGAGTCTTCGATCATGAAATTCAAGCGTTGCTCGAGGTCGAAAGTGTTCATCGCCTCATTCTCAAAAAATTCTCAAAAAAATACTCCAGTCTATCGCGACGAAGTTTGCTCCATGTTCGCTGCATTACGACTGTAGATGCTTCCAAGCAGTCGCAATTCGAACCCCGACGATAAATTTCATCGGTGCAAAGATGATTCCGCACGGACGTTGCAGGTTTCCGTAGTACGCACGAGTATTCTACGGTGAAGAGTTTGTCTTCATTCCCGCAAGAGCGTGCAATCGGTCTCTCGATACCGCAGCAGTCAGTCGGTGGCTGGCAATGCCTCAGCGGATTGGAGTTTACAGCCAGTGCCGAGAATCGACCGGACATGGCTACCGGTGAAACTAGATTGCGCGTCCCGGTGGCGGCGACGACGGGAACAACGTCAGTGGAGTCGATTGAGGAACGCCGGTCATTACGCTCGTGGTGTTCTGCTATGCAGGTCGTGAGCTTACCCGCCGGTTCTCCGAGTCGCCGATACTCGCTACGCCCCATCACATGCATCGGAATAGACGCGCCGCTGCCGTATCTGCTGCGATGCAGCAGCAGGTAGGCAGAAGACGAATGAAAAAAATAAAAATAAAATAAATAAAAATAAAAAAAAGTAGCGACAAACAGACGCGTGATCAGCTCGAGAGGGAACAGGTCTGACTGGTTCTCGTTGGAGGGGCAACGAAGGATACGAGCGAGACGAGAAATAAAATAGTTGCGAGATCGCTCAGGGAAAGAGCGAGAACGAGCGAACGGACATGTTGGAACGAGGGTCTCGCGCAGGCTAAACAAGTCGGAGGAGAGAAAATAAGAGTAGAATCGGTGTGGAACGAGGCAAGAGCCGCTGCCCGGGAGATCCTGGCAGGACGTTGCGGACGAGGAAGTCGGTGGAGAGCGAGGAACGGAGAAGACTGGTTGGGGTGGGAGAATTGTGACTAAGACGGCGGGAAGATGAAGGGGGGGAGGAAGATAAGCGTGGCAAAGGAGAGGAAAGTATCCGTGGCTGGGAAGGGAGCGGCGAGGCTTTTGCGTACGCGCACGCTCCTCTTGTCTTACCTCCGAACTGTTCCCTTTCCACCGGTGCTTCCTAGCGGCCGGTCGGGGCAACTGGGTTTCCGGTGAATGGCGAGCGCCGGCCACGAGCCGGCGTCCAATCAGGACAGGAAACGGCGAAGAAGCCACGCGTGTTGAACTGCGCCCGCGCGCGCTCACTGCTGGCGAAGAAGCGGCAGCAACACCGATCGGCAAATACAGCCGGCCACCGGCAGGCAGCGCTGCATCGCCCGTGCCTCGGTCGATCTCCTGGACCGAACAAAAAAAAACGAACAGATGGCCGAGAAGCGCTGCCTCGCTGCTCGGCTCCCCTGATTCTTGTACTTCTTCTTCGGACTTGGGAGCTAGAATCCTCCACTGGAGACTCCCAACTTCTTTGTGGGTTTGGAGCGGTGACCCAGCTAGAAAGATTTATCTATTCCTATCTTTGAACTGATTATCCAACTTTACTTAACTTTACCAGGGTGCAGAATTAATTTTCTCTGTAGTTGAATACATCTCAGTACTCTGTTGTAGAAGGGACTACTCGGTACTCGGAAGCTAAGTTCTTGATTACTCGAATATTATTTGATACTCGGATGTCAGCTCAATATCGAAGCACACGACTGATCACGAATGATCAGTTTTCCTTCGGAAACTTAATACATGTAGAATTAATTGGAGTCAGATTTTCATGGATTTTTGCAAAAATTAAGTCTACGGGGTTCGCATCGATTTTTCGTTATGATTTTAATTTGAAAAAAAATAAATAAAAAAAAAAAACTGGGCCACGTCGTTGCAGTTATTATAGTCGAAGTTATTATCTTCGAAACCGCACCGCAATCTAACCGCAAATTCGACTCTTTGACCCAGAAGTTGTCATCCGGCCGAGTCTCAAAGCCATCGTTGCTCTTTCTCTTTGTCCATCCACTTGTTTCCTTCTTTTACCTGTATCTGTCAATTCTATCGGAATGCTTCTCCACCTCTCGTGGTTTGGTGTGGGAACTCACAGTGACTTTTCTCTCATGGGCATCGCGTGTCCAACACGATACGGATGCTCCGTGGGAACCGGAGCCTTCGCCGATCTTGGTATTGAACAAGAGACCAGCTTCCCGCTCTCTTCTTCCATATGATTTCTCTCCTTCGCTGAATACGCGTATCTAAAATATCACCTCCGATGACGCTCAGCTCGCTTTCTTTGCCGATCTTTTCCCCAAGCTTCAGAAATATTCCACTCACTTTTTTTTTTTTTATCAAGCCGCCGACCTTTCTTCTTCTCAGATAACAGTCGTCGACGCAAATATGACGACGATATTGTTCCTATAATAATAATAATAACAATAACAATAAATATTCGGTATGGTGCAAACGACTTATCTTTTCTTCCACTAGGGTGGGTAAATCGAAATTCCAATATATCATTGAATAATGTATAATCTTCACGATAATTTAACGAAAACTAACATATTATTTTAAAACCCACATTTCATATTGAAGAAAACATATAGGGGCGTTTCAAGCGATTCAACAGTTTGGTATGGAATGTTTAATTCAGGTTAAAAATTTTAAGATTTCGCGTAGCGTGTAAGCTGAGTTCCTTCTCTTTTTCTATCGTCAGATTAGCGGCGGGGAGGAAGATTATGCGCATCGACACTGGCTTACAAGAGTGGGCGGGGACGGGGAAGCTGATAAATATATTACAAATATGAGTGAGTTATACGAAGAAGCGATATCGAAATGGCGATGGTAAGCACGAACGTAGAGGGGCGAAACGAGCTTGGGGTGCTGATCTTTCTCCCTTCGAAGCCCTTTGCACGTCTATCCTGTCAGGCGAACTCAGGATATATGAAATATAAGCATAGTTACCGGTGAGAGTTGATCGTGACGAGCATACGGAATGACGAATGCGGAAGCTCCCTTCTATTTCCCTGCTTGCCTTCGGATGATCACGTGGCATTCACGGGGATGGACGATGAGGAAGATTCACGCGTCAGCGAGTTCGGAAATAGCCAACATAGGTTCTTCGCTAAACTGCTTCACCGCATATGCGGTTCGATAAAGTTCGCAAGCTGCTCGATATCCGCCCATCTCAATAGCTGAGGATAAGTGACGAGGTGGTTCTGACAAAATGGAACGATATGGTACAATGCTATGGCTCACGTGTAAACCTCAAAAGAAATGAACCCCTGACTGGAGTAAAAATACCCAAGAATTATTTCCTGTCCAGATGTACTTTTTTACGAAATTTCTCCAATTTTACTCCGTTGCTTCCGACACTGATTTCCCCTTTTTTACTTAAATTCTGGCGAATAAATTGATTCTCATTATCCGAACGGTCTGGGCAATAGTCGTGATCGTTAATTTAATGTAAAAAACAAAGCAAAAAGCTCTTTATTTCGGTGAAACACATGTATGTATTTCTTAGTTGACTTTACGAGATTTCCTTTGATATTTGTCGTATCGAGAGCAATTTATATTCGACCGAATTATCAGAATTCTACGTCGGACGATGTTAATTACCTCATTATTCTCTGCAGTATAGTTGTAATACCGACGACTGAGAAACTAGCAGACAACTACGGATACTAAGTTACAACCCTTTTTCTCCTGTGCCACAGACTCCAACTATCTCTACCGCCCATTATTTTACCTCGCACTACGTCGGGCTCGCCTCCACCAAGGACCCTTTCTTCATGCTCCTTCGCTCGTTAATTCTGTGCAGACGGTGCAAAAGACTTTCTCGGACTCGGCATCTGTCATTTGATCCGAAATCTGCTGCGCCGTCCTCCTTCTTAAATTGTTCATCAATTACGATACTCTTCGCGAGTCTTTTTTTTTTATTTCCGTTTTCACTTCGCAGCAAAAACGACGTTCTAAGCTTTTTTTTTTTATAAATTGATTTTTTCTTTTAATTTGAGAATGGTTTAACGCATTGAAAATAAATAGTGGGTTTCGTCGAGTTGACAGTTAATATTTAGGAAAGAGCGCGCGGTTTTTTGTTTAATTGATCGAGTAATAATGTTTATTTAAAATGCCACGTTTGCTAGGCTATGCCCGGTGGGATGAATATAGAGGCGCCTGGGAGGTGAAGAGCCGAGACGAGGCTATGCGGTCTCGCAATTAAGTGATACGACTGCAACCGTTGTATATACTACGGAATATAGTGCCATAAATCGTCAAGAGAAAATGGTTGGTTCCCGTAATTACGCGTTTCCACTTGGTTCTGAAATGTTACCAGTGCCACAAGAGCGCAACTCTGCATACGTGCTCGCATAAAAATGATTTTTGTATTTAATTTTCCGGAAATTTTTCAAAAAATGAAATAAAATGAAAAAAATAATAATTTCATAAAAACATCGCTATTTTTCAACGTTCGTGAAATTAAAAATTCGTAAGACATAAATTTCTCGTCGAGAATTTTCAAAATGTTCAAGTTTTCATTGCTATCGAAAAATAGTAGCTTACGATACAAGTGCGATAAAATATTTTCTCACTCGCGCGATTTTATTCCATTCAAAATACTCAACTAATTAAATTCCCAAAAAAATGTGTCAATAAATTCCAACCGTTATCACTGTGGTCAAAATCAAAGGTCAATTGACGCGATCAATAAGTCTAATTTTTTTCACTTGCATACCACCAACTACCGAAAACTCGATCGATCTAAACTTTTGGTCACGTGAGACGCATTCTTACACAATCTTCGATATAAAATCACGATATTAAAAAAAAATGATAATATAGCATACCAAAGCACCTGAAGGAGAGGGCAGAAATGCTTCGCGTGAACTATGATTCGATCGTCGAGAATTCAGAGTAGACAAGAGCATTAACAACGGAGCTCCGAAGCGATTTCTCTATCGCTCGTGCTTCTGTTACTGTCGTACATGCCGGACGACGGCGTCCCGTCGAGATAAATGACTAATGTCCTAATTGTGAGGTGCATTATGTACGATGGAGTGGCGCGTGGACGCGACAGTACGGGTGAGTCTGTGTCAAAGGGCAAATGTGAACGACACCAGTCCTACACCGTGCTTGCTTGGAGCTATCGCTGACGGTCAGTTGTCACGATACGGTAACGCACCGGGCGCTTTGGTGCAGAGTATAATGGCAGGGTGTGCGAGCGACGCGGTGCCACGTGTCCAAATAGCATCAGCGTCATCGAGAGAAGCGCCAGGCGCAACCAACGACAAAGCGAGGTCAACTCGCCAGGTCAATTGCCGCTCCTTTCGAGAAGCTCCGACACCGACGACGAGACAAAAGATTACGAATTTCTCGGCTGGTCCAGGCAAGGGCGAGTCCGACGATTCGGAACTGTCCGATTTCTGATGGTCTTCGATCGAACCTCCCGAAAGCTCCGAGATTCGATCGGCATTTAATCTCATTTAATTTGTCTCGTCTTCGAATAATTCCGTCGAACGTTTTACTTCTCTAATAAAATTATGTAAAAATTAATTTTCACGAAAATTCCAGGGGGATTTTAATTCTTTGCCGATTCGGTAATCTCGGATTACATTGAATGCGATTGGTACGTTCGGAGATATGAATTTTATGAGTACGAAGAGTCGTGGATAAAAAAAAGAAATCTCGTCGCCGAAAGTAATTATCACAGGGAAATCGTTAAATGAAAGCTCGTTCTCTGCGGGAATCAAAGCGTCATGTTAATCCCAGGAGACATTGCTCAGTTATATGTGCGCTGTATATACGTGTGCCATATCACAGAACGGTGCCACAAATGGTCCGCACGCTCTACTACATAATGTACGGATCGAATATGAACCCTGGACGGTCTACATAGTGAAACGTGCGAGTCCGTGGGCGTGGCGGCCAAAGGAGTAATTGGTATACGTGCTAATACGTTTTTTTTTTTTATTAATCGTTCCCAATTGACCCATTTGGAAGCAGAGCGCTGGGACCTGCGAGATTCTTCCGTGTACCCGGCGACTGGATCTCCGGTAATGATCGCCATTAGAAGTGACAGTGGAAACGATAAGAAAAGGCTACAATTTCACGAATCTCGTTCCGATACACGGCAAGGACGTTTTATTAATTTATCAAGAATTGGCTCATCCACGAAATTAAAAAAAAAAAATTTCTCGCTAATATTATCATCCTTTTTTATTTCGTTATGTTCATTAATTTTTTAAAAGTCACTTTTACCATTCGTTTCATAATAATTTCACAAACTCTGCAGTCAGAAGTACGATTCGCTGTCAAGAAAAAAAAAAAATTGCCTATCGTCGAAAATTCCCCTTGAATGTCGAAACTTTTTTTCAATTGTCTTCAGCAAACACGATCAGACGCAATGTCGAATCGTTTTTTTTTCAACCTTCCATCATTATTTTGTTTCGGTCTTGATTTTATCGATTTTCGGAGCGAGTAATGGGATTGGCAAAATTATCCGGAGTGATGTAGAGTATCGTTTTTCGGGAGCCTGCGATTGCGTTTCTTCGAAACACACACATGGCTCGCTCTGCGGGAGCATTTTCGTTTATGAGCCCCCCCCATCGGTGTGCCATATTTTTGCCCCCACAGAAGGCACCGAGGCACTCTGCTGTTGAGACTGGAACTGTTATTGGAGCACCGCGGACCCTCCGCCGTCGTAGGTCGACTGAGCTCCTTAAGCCATACCGTGACCACATGTGTGTCCCACGAACCGTCAAGAGGAGACTTGTGATCGTAGACTAAGCTACTACGTATATTGGAGAAGCTGGAGATAGCGAAAAAAAACAAAAAAAAACACACAAAAAAATCGACAAACTCAACTGCGGGTTTTTTTTGTCTCGTGAAGGAATCTTTTATTTTTACACAGAGAGAATTTCAACAATATCCATGCATAAATAGTTGCATAATTTTTAGAAGCGATAATTTGTTTCTATCTGAGGAGCAAACATTTCTGGATCGAATGAAAATGTTTTAAAAAATTAGGCATATCAAAGGCGCCGAAAAGAATAATTGTCCGTAATTATAATTTCAAAATATTATATAACAGAATGATGAAAAAAAAAATTATTCTAAAAATATTCGGGAAACATACCTTGTTTTTTAAAGAAAGAATCGCTGCACTTTGACTTCGGCTACCTTCCCTGGAAGTGGCAGAGTCGACCATATTTTTCTGAAACCATAGGTGTATTGATTAAAAAAACTTGGGTCAATATTGCTTCGTTTTGTCTCGCTCCACTTCGCCTCATAAGGCGCAGTGGAATCGACGGTTGAAGATCATAGTCCACATCCACCTTATAAGGCCGTATTCTTAATGGACGCGCTCAATCTGGATGACGATGGATGAGAATCGAACGAAGATCGACGAAGACGATGGGAAAACGAAGCGAGAAAACGTTCTCGAACGTAGTCGCACGGATGGGAGTTTACGGAACGCAGGCTGAGGAGAAACACCGTGAACGCTGTGCACTCCTTTTTTATGAGTCTGAGTTGCCACCGGGAGTGCTCGCGGCCTTCGGCTCGAGGGACCCTCCGGTTGATGTGGGAGGATGACAGCGGCGCATCTCCGAAACGTCTCTTTTCTTGCGCCTCAGGCCTCTGGTTACCACATGCTCAGGGCGAAATTTCGCCCGATTCATTGTGACAAATTAAAATTGACGCTGGGCGTTCACTGAGAAAAATGCGACGAGAATCATAACAGAGCTTCGAAAAGCGCCGGAGCACTTAGCTTCCGTTTTCAAGAAAAATGTGGAAATTTTGAGAAATTTTTAATACGGAATATTATAGAAATTTCGGAGGGTCAAATATTTCGCAAAAAGTCAGCTTAAAGTCGGTCGTGGGTCGAATTTTTGAGTAGCTAGTTTGCACTTGAGATTCAACATAATTTCTGTTATTAAGAGTTGATATAAAACTACTATGATTTAATTTTAATCTCGACAAAGGTGTAAAAAAAAATTCCATTTGTTTATTACGATTCTTTATTTTAACCGATGCATCGCGCTTTAATTGAATTAAATCTAAAGCATTTTCCCTCCGGTGCGGATAAAATTTTACGATATTCATTTCCTCATCGAATTTAACCTTTGCGAAAAATCGAAAATTATTCGGAACTAATGTGAATATTTTTCCACCACGCAGACACACGGAATTCGAAGCTTTTCCAAATTTTCCAACCACCAGCAGTATTTGAAGCAGTTCACTTTGATGTTACAAACAAAACCTAACAAAAGAGCTTCGTCTGTGAGGAAAGAATTCTTTTTTCTCCTGCAGTCCAGCCAAGCTTCGCAGTCCTATCATACAAAACACCGGATACAAAGCTGCCCTGTGTACTTCCAGTCGATATTTCTCGCTGTCGCTACAATGATCGAAATTTCTCTCTACGCGCGACTGCCCGCTGAGTAAAGCTACGTTGGCTGCTTGCTGATGTATCGAGAAATCACTATCGGCTTGACCATTTTCCGGGTATTCCGCTCCAATCAAGGATATCCGGGACGAAGTACTCGATCGATCGAAGCGGCGATGGAAAAATTGGAAAAGCTGCGTGAAACGGGAACGGCGATAAAATGAAGGACCGCGTTTACGAGCTTTTCAGTGAGAAAAAAGTGTTGCTCGAAAATGATGGAATGAAGGTGTCCTCGAGAGTAAAGGATCAAGATTGCGGAGAGCAAGAAGGATCGACAGGAAACGAAGGAGCTTCGAAGCTAATTGAAAAAAATCGGCAAATCGACCGATCTATCGACGAACGGATCTCTGCATCGTCGACTCTTGTTAAGTCACGGTAAAACCCTCGATCAAGGTCCGAGTGAGTTTAAGGCGATACAAAGTACGCCAAGTAAGATTCAGAGAGACTTGCGGATGGTTGTCGATGGAATAAGAATCTGAAAAAATCGAGCGGATGGAACATGTTGGAAATGTAGATTTTTATGGAATAATGATTTTTTTTAAAATTTATTATTAGTCAAAATGTATATTTTCAACAAGAAAAAAGTATATGTATATTATTACTTTAGTATGATATTTTATACAATTGAAAAGACTTTGTAATTTAGATTAATTCAGATTATTGTTTATTTTTTAATATGATATATATAGAGCCAATTATTAATATAGTCGGCAAGCCGTTATATTATTTCACAAAAAGGTAAACATTTTTTTTTGTATGCTTTTTGTACAATTAAAACTATAATCGGCGATTTGAGCTCGTTTATTTATTGAGAAAATTAAGCTCGGTTAATATTCCGATATTTGTTCCAATCTTCATGCGCCAACTATCTCTTTGAACCCAATTGTCATTTTTGTTTGAAGTTAAATGTGCTTATAATTTGTTTTATAATTATTTAATCAATAAATTATTAAAAAATCCATTGAATGAAATTTTGTATAACGATTAATGAGAGCATTTTATTATTGTTAAATTCACTAAAATCCTTGCAGTACGGCACAGTGATGCCAGATGGAGGAAGAACTCGCGCGGAAGGAATGTTTCCAGCGAGAAACGGCATCAGCGCCGGCGGACCTGACCTACCGCAGTCTCGCCTCACTGCTACCGAATGGCAGCGTATAGAATTTGATGCAGCATAAAATCCGTCACCCGGAAGTCAAACAATATCATTTTTATACGTACATATTTTTTAAGATAACAGCACACTATTATTCTTATTTTTGTAATCATACTCGACTGTTATTATTATCCTAAATGAATTTAATTTTTACTTTTATTCGGATGGCCTGACAGATGCAAGTATCACTCAGTGGGAAACTCAGTATTGTTTCACTTGCAATTTTCAATCAACGCAGTTCGGTGGTATTTATAGTGCTTTTGGTCTCGAGAAGATGTAAATGTGTTGGGTACGAATCGGGGAAATGAGCCGAAGCGTCAATACGATAACAACCTGTTCGCGACTCAAAGAAGTCGACCCAGTCTACCGGCAGTCTTAATTATTTTCTGTAGAAACTGCGACTCAGTTCGCGGCAAGGGGAAACTCGATTCGTTATCTCGGGGCGAATATGAATAAGTGGAACGGAGCTTGTGCTCAAGACGTAGATTGGCCGCTGTGACTTCGTTCCTTCGCTGTCGAGTCGAGAGATGGCGCACAAACGGTACGGATTCTACCCGGCAAGTTCAGGTCGAGAGAAATGTCTTCCAGTCGACCTGAACTTGCCCGTGGCACGTTGCGGATATCGCAGGGTAGTGCAGTACACAGCGCATTATCTGTGCGCTGGTTTCTACCAGCCCGATGTAATTTATGTGTTGTCGCAAATCCTGCTGAGCGAACACGCTGGCGCATTTCCTCCAGCAGATACAATAAGGGATCTTAATTGCAGAATTCAGCATGGATAATAGTAATAATAATGTTCTATTGAACGTGTTGAGAAGGATCGTATTTTATCTAAATCTTTATTTTATATTTTTTATTATTACATCTTTTGACATCGTCGTCAATTAGTTCTGAGCGAACTAACACACTTCTGCTTGTCGACTTATTCGAAGACAAAAATCTGGAAAAAATATGATTTTCTGAAATTTTTTTTAACTGAAAAAAAAATTGTTGGCAACATTTTTTTTTTATTCTCAAAAATCCAGTTATGCGTGTAGGTATGGTCAGGCAATAGCCAATCCTCGACTGGTTTTTTTCCAATTTTTAAAATGACTATTTCTAACACCGACGAAACCATTTAATGGACTACCAATAATTCGCCATTACGTGAAATTACCCGTATTTTTTCTGTAAAGTATTCTGTTCTTCACTTCCATTGTACTCATAATATTTGTCTCGATTTTCTCGTTCCGCCGTCGTACTCTTGTCAACCGGCATAGCCCTGCCGGCTTATATGACGTTACATTCGTAAAGATTATCTCTACCCCTAAAATAATTCAACAGGGATCCTGAAAGTGGAGCACTTGCTTAATTTCCCTAAAAATATAGCAGCGAATTGTTCACACAAGTCGTCCGTGTTAGTTAAGCCTATACTTATACGCTTGTCTGACGCTGTTCCGTCGACGTGCACTGCAAACAGAATTCACTCACGGAAAAGCGGTACAAAATAGAATAGTGCGGTAAAACGGGACGGGACGAGGGAAAAACTAAAATTTCCAATAATTTCTCGATGTCAAAACTGGCATATTAAATTCAATGAACAATTTCGATGAGAATTTGATATTCAGTGTATTAAAAACATTGGAATTCCTAAATTTTAAACAATTTTCCTTAATTTCACTATGAAAATACTGCGATTTTAGCAACTCACTTTAATTTCAATGAAAATATCTATAAATGTTTTATCGAAATTCCGCAAAGAATTTAATTTACAAATTTTTCGAATAAAAAATTTCAGTCCATTTACATTGAATTAATTTTTTTTCAAATCCTGACAGTAGAGACAGCGGACGCTTCACCACCCGAACAAAAACTCATCATTCGATTCCGCCTTTATTTATCGTTCGTGAACACTTCATTGTTCATAGAAAGTTCTTCTCACATTTTCCCGTTTTTGACTTCGTCACTCGCCTCACCTCTTTCAGTATTGCAGTCTCAATGTACATTATCAAATAGCGGGTAAACTTTAGCCGAGCACTGTACCGTCAGTTTCGAGCATCGGAACAGCAACGGTAAAAGCAGAACCCAGCCGAGAACTCGGAAAACCATCCCGAGCCATCTTCAGCGTCTCTCGTTGGATCGGCCGGAGTTGGACTTTACAAAACTACCGGCAATGAGACAGACGAGGAGATACTATTTACGAATAGAAACTTGATCACCGCCCGTGAAAAGCTCAGCATTGTAACGTTGGGACTCAAGGTGCGCACCTTGAGCATCCATTCTACTTGTTCCGTCGTTATATGTCAATCCGAAGAAAAGTTCTCCGCAAACTTGTAGCTGTCCCGTTCGGCGCGGTCTTTCCATTTGCGCTACACTCGCTAATAGCGCAGGCACCGTCGTCGTCCCGACGCGGCGATTAATCAGCAACTAATTAAAAAGTCTCTATTATGTATAATGGAAAATTCTTAACGCTTTAACAACTTTAATTCGACTTTTCTAAAGCTTGCGTGACAAAGTTTTTCTTTTTTTTGTTTGTTTTCTTCGGAACTGTTGGACACAAGAACTGTTTCAAATTGAATTTGTACGGTGGTTTCCCGGAGCGTTTTGTTGTAATTAAAAAGTTTTATCTACGACGCTGCATGTCGATAAACGCAATGTTTCGCCCGAATATTGGATAAAGTTATCATTTTCAATATTCATATTTTAACGGAATATTTTTATCATTATTTTGCCGACCTTAAAAAAATGTAATTTTGTGTGGTAGAGATAGGTCGAATTTTCTCGATTGCACTGTTTCTCATGTCCCTAAAATCTTCCGTCAATTTTTCCCTCTACAATTTTATACTTCAGTTTGTGTGTCTGTTTTTTTTTTTTTTTAGAGGATAATTAATTTTGTGAGTATTTGACTTTTTATTGTTTTTTTTTTATCGAATAATCCACCGTTAATCGTTACACGCATTAAACAACGAATTCGTTTTTTGAGAATTCGTCAGCTCAAGTGTCGAGACAATAGACAAAATGTCTCGCGAAAAGTCGTCAATGACCGATTCTTTTGACGTTCCCTGCACATTAAATGTTTCCGTTTGAATTTCGCACACCTGTTTTAGTCAATTGCTCAGTTGGCGAAACTCGTTTGATGCAATTTCCTGCGAACCGGCCGACCACTCGACGTCCTTCTGGGTGGAAAACAAAAAAAAAAATTCTGAAAAGGCAATCCATCGTTTGAAATTGCCGAGGCAAAAAGGTAATTGAGTCCCTCATTCAGCACTTAGAACTGAAGTGCTTGAAAATCCGCGCCGTATATACACACGAGTGTGAAACTGCCTCTACGCAAGATGTAGAAAAAAAAAAAACGAAAAAAAATGGATGCGAGGCCTGCATGACCTTGGCACCAGACTCGCCATAATCATCATCATCATCGTCACGGGAACGTAATTGAAGCGTGATCGAAGACTGGTCGCTTGTTTTCTCCCCGGTAATCGGCAGGACTTGTCCTCGGCTTTCGCATCGTTACCTGCAAATATTGTGCTTCGATCGTCGGCGCGGATATGACGTGTGTGAAGTCATGCAAACGTATCGATAAGGCGAATCTTCGGCGCACGGAAAATGGCGTGGTGTGAATGGCGTAGCGGAGGGAAAGACGACACGCAAGAATGTTCCCAGTTATTTCGGGCAAACCTTTTTCTCTCAAAGTTTTCGCGTAGCCGAAGACATGGAAACTCGCAAGACTTTACGAAAAGGCTTTGTAGAGGCGCGCGATTATCAGTTCGCGCAACCGGAACAGAAAATGTATTCTGTGGTCTCCATTTATTTGGTTTAAGTGAAATATTTATTTGATTTGAATAAATATTTTTTTTTATACAATAAATAATTGCTTAAATTCACTGAATACTCATTTCAATCAAATAAATAGTTACTTAAACAAAATAAATAGCTCCCGTGAAATAACATTTTTTTTTTAACAATCATCACAAATAATTAAATATTTTCCACCTGATCATTTTCACAAGTTACTCAAAATATTAATTCCACCCAGTAAAAATTAAAAAAATACTATCAACAAATTAATTTAAAAAAATATAAAAATACTCAAAGAATCTCCCGGAAACCTGACTCTTCACTTTTCCGAATAGGAGGAATTCCGGAATTTTTCCCTACACATTTTTCCCATGCATAAAAATTCTCAGCGACTCTAGGAAAGTGTCGGGGATTGGAATAAAAATGCGGGCGTTCGTTCTCGTTTTTCACCAGCGAATGTTCACCGGATACTCTTGCAGGTTTGCCGGCCTACCTGAGCCTCGCTCACTGCAACCGAGTCTTGGCGAGATTTCGAACCGAAACGATCTCGGCGGATCGGGCTTATTCTCACAACGATCGATGCTTCGATTCGCACGGTCTCGACTACTATGGTTGCATGTTGTACACGCGTACGATCGACTACTTATGGATGTATGTTTATTCGTACACGTATGTGCAAGCTCGTGGTGGCGGGCTCGTCGCGGTTTGCTTACGACAAACGAGTTTCGCGATTCTCTTTCCCAGAGAGTAACCGGACACGAGTGAGAGACCGGTGAGGACGACCGGACGACGTAGACCGCATCGCGGGTTTCCGACTCCAAAAGGCAACCGAGGTATCGATGGAGGTCGGGAACGTTACGAGTATCAACCGCGAGTGAGGATCCGGAGTCAAACGACGTTGCCGCAAGCCAACGCCGCAGGATCCCTTGTCATCTCTTCTATCGTCGAACCGTCAAAGAGAGTCGTCGATGGCCCTAACTTTAATTAGCAGAGCACACCGACAGAGACGACTATCCGAGGAAATTAAGAAAACTCGCGCCTTACGAGTAACTTTGTCATCGGTCGTTTAACGAGAACAGAGGGAAGAATACAATGTTTAATAATTACAAAAAAGATATAAAGTTTTTTTTACATATAAAATAATTTTAATACACTGGTATCGAATTTAATATCAAATTGTTGAATTTTAAATATAATTTATAGGAATTCTGATTTCTTATGCCGAGGTTGTATATCTCTCATAATTTTTTTTTTTAACAGTGTAGAGAAAGTAACTCTGCAAGCACAATATCATTCGCGAAATAATTTACAATTTGAATTTCAACGGGCGCTCCGAGACTGACCTCCGCACATGTGCCGTAAGTTTCTTCTTCCACCACGCTTTTCCGACGCGAGCGCATCGACCGGTAATCGAAATACGCTAGAAATACCCTAGAAATACGCTAGAAATACGCTAGAAATACGCTAGAAATAAATTGAAAAAATCCGTATCGGAGGATTAATCGAGCCGATAAAAATATACGGTACATCAGCGAGTCATCGTATAAATACCGCTGTGCTCCAAAAGGTTAAATCTAATTTTCCTTAGACGATTGGCAATGGGATTATTTACCACTGTAGCTATTGCCGTAGTTTCACAGTGGCGATACCAAAGATGGAGGTTCGCTTCTTGTGTTATCCCTTCAGCCTGTTCTCTCGGCTGCGCGCTCCATTTTCGAACCGGCTGGACCCACTCCTGAACGTGACAGACGAAGAGATTCTCTCGCTTAGAAAAGGAATCCCGTTCCAAGGAGGAGTCGACTACTAACTCGAGGTTTCTCGACTACTAACTCGAGGTGAAGAACCTGCCACGAGCAGTGCGCTCGCTCTCGTCGCTCAGCCGTTCATTTCTCACTCGTTCTACCGCTCCTTTGGCCTTGATATCGGTGCTTGTTTGTTCTCCCTAATTATCCAAATTTCAGAAGCAGCCTTGCTTCCCGTCATCGTTCTCAACCTCGTTGTCAGCGTTGAGCTCAATTTTGAGTCGAGTCGAGTAAAACAATAGCACGCATGCTTATCCTAAAACAATATAACTTAAAGGGTGATCCAAGCTGCGGGTGATATAATTGGTAAATGATACGGGTTTTCATTTTTACGACTCTGAGGTGAGCAAAGTAATTGAAGAATCCGATGGAAGTGACTAAATACCTTCAGAGATATTACCGTTGCACTTTGAAGCAGTGGATTTAAAAATTAATTTTTGACGATATTTTTTTTTTACGAAATCCTTTACTCGCGAAAACCAACATGTTCCGTCTTTTAAGAGAGTTACAATATTAATAACCGGGATGACTCTATGCTTCCTGAGGTTCCCGATTAATCCTCTTTATTTCCGTGTTTCTTACCTCTGGACCATTTATCTATATGGCCCTCATCGACCATTATTCCTGACTCTCCATGCATTCCGAGGATTCTCCGCCTCACACCGAGACAATCAATGATCCAACCTGGTAACTCTATTGTGAAATATATCGCTTTTTCCAATGGTTCGTTGTAGCCTAAAACGATGAACAACCGGTGTACGTTCCTTTCCATAATCGAGTCTCGGGCCGCAGAGTGTCGTGCCATGTCCGGTGAGCGGATGGGAAAAAAAAAAAAAAAAAATTCACGAAAGATGGACAGAAGGAGATGCAAAGGGGCCAACAAAAAGGTATAAAAATAATGCAGTCGTTATAGATATATATACGGGGAATAGGAGCGAGCGGCGGAGGAAAGCCGAGAGAGCAGGCGAGAGCGAGACTGATGCGATGCAACGAACCGGTTATTCCACGGCCTGCATCTTCGTTGCACCTGAGGTCATCGGTCCGTTTCCGTCCTCGTTCAACGCCACGCGAACGACGAGCGACCGGCGAGATGTTTCTCCTGCCCGTGGCTCCTGCACCTGCAGTTTCTCCACGGACACACCGTGGTTCGCCGCCGTTATACAACCGGCAAGGGCATTCCCCTCCCTCTCGCTTTTGGTGCGGTTGACTCCTTTCCATCTCCGCGTTACCATGCTTCGTCGTTCCTTCTCCACATCGGACGGACGATCGTCGTCTCTCCTCCTTGCTCGTCCTGAGCGACTCCCTTCTTCAGCGGCCACGAGCCCATTACAGGAGGGGAACTTGTTCATAAAGCCCGAGGCACTGCCATCGTCGGAAGCCGATTTTACACCGCACCAAGATCTGTTCATCGCCACGGATACGCGTACTTTCCGTACCTACTCAATCTTCGTCTGACGTATGCTCCGAGAAAGCCCAAAATATATATTTTTTCTTCGGCGCCATCGAGACAGACACTGTATGATTCGAGAAATAATCAGGATCATTTTTGGTCATGTTAATGTTGAGTATCAACGTTGAGACGACGATGACAAATTTAATAGTTGCAATAGTGTTGATGGTATTTTTTTTTTGAAGCAGTTGCTGCAGTTATGTGTATATTCGTTAAAATTTTTGTTGGAAAGATCTTCCGTATTACTTGGGTTAGTCAGGAATTGAATGAACAACCTTTTCATAGCCACCGATTCTTCTCCGACAGATCAATGAATTTCCGACAATGAACGATCATATTAAGCGTAAATATCGTCTGATATTTTGATGGATTTTTCAATTTTTTTTCTCATTTTATTTTTCAGGTGAGTCAAGCTGAAAAATCAACTGCAACGAATCCAACGAGATGGAATCTGAGAGGTCCCCAGTAGCAAGAAATCGGAATCCAGATAAATCGGATAAGTTCAAAAATTCTCACAGGGGTAACGTGTGTTGTACACAAGCGACTCGTATTTGGCTCGCGAATAACGTCCGAAAGGACGAGCCTATCAATCTTCGCCAGTAACATTTTTTATGTGGACAACTCCCTAGACATGTTTCCACATAAAAAATATTAATTGGCTATTTCGCTGAAGCGCTACGCTGAGTATAACCAGTACCGGTTATTCCGGTTGAGTACTTACTGACGATTTCATTCGCCAACTCTGCGAGTTGTTACAAAATCAATATCTAAATCTATTCTTACTATGAAAAACAGTGCCAGTAATGAATTTATTCATCAATGCCATCAGTCATAAAATTCTGCTCGAAACCTTTCGTAAGAAACACGACCGGAAGGAAATTCACCCCACCAATGACGTCATTCCTTCATACCACAGAAGACACGGCTAGAAGTATCGCCTTCATCTGTGACAACTTCAGCTGTTGGAAAATAGAGGTCAAACCCTCTCATACTCCGGGAAATACGATAGAGAATTCCCGTCCCAACGTAGTAATTTCTCGTAAAAAGCAAGGTCGAATTACTCCGGACTATGAAAAATGTCGGCAGCAGCAGGGAAGTTCATCAACGCCCTTAGTTACGAAAATAGGGTCATCCTTTCATTATATGCGAGACGAGGCCAATAACAGAGAGTTCACTCGTCAACGCCGTCCGTTGTAAAAATAAGGTCAGATCCTTTCGTGTATCTATCACGTAACTCGGATGAGACGAGTAATTCAAGCCGTTAAACGTTTTCGCCGAGAGTACTGCAGTGATCACGTTCATTTTCCCTGCGCGATTTCTACCGCAGACTCTGAATACAGTCAATAGTCCGGCACACTATACTGTACAAGCACCAGGTATATTCCGACCGGATTCCACTCTACCTACTCGGATCATCAATCCCCACTCGGATCCGCCGTCCATTCGATGCGGAGCCTCTTTCAAGGAAATCAACATTTTGTGTACACTCCGCCGTGTCTGGATTGCTCGCTTATTCGCTTCTTCTTTCGTTCGCTGTTGTTTCGAGAGAGAGTGATCTCCCTCACAGGATGTGAATGGAAACCTCACTCGAATTGAGGCTGAGAGAGGATACTACGGCAGCGAGTAGGGGAAACGGAAAGGGGGGACTTTGATGGTGGTTTCAACTTGCGGGCACGAGCAAACGAAAGAGGTAGGAAAGATGAACTTACCGAGCTAGCTCCACCGACTCTTGCTGGTTATGGTCTTCGGTGAACGTCGACGAATAGCCGTCTTAACTCGCGGGGCATACTTCGAATTAGCTCATCGTTGCAATCGAGGTGAATGAACATCACCGTAACACCGACGGTCTGAGCGATAGACGGAGATTAAACAGTTGACACGGTTTCGGCCAGGATTTGGGAAACCGTCGTCTCGATCATAGAGAAACTACGGATCTCAGCTATCGAAATGGTCAATCGGACGAGGTGCTTTTTCATTGATCGGCACGAAATTTTGCCGAAGTGCCAACTCGGACTACGAGGCGTAACGTTGCTTTCAGACGAAGTCGGTCTGAAACAGAGATCGTTATTCGTTTGCTTTAGTCTACGAGACAAACGCCTTTAATCCAACGATAAAGATGAATCAGTGAATCGATAAATAGTGGACGTGTCTCTAACGATTCGGATCATCAGATCGGATATCAATAAAGAAACTGGATAAAATTTGTATTAACGCGAGGTATTTTAAAAAGTACTCATAAAGATATTTAAAATACGAATATATTAATAGTATTTTGGGCACTTGGAGTATTTTACAGCTCCAGATTCTAGGGAAGCTCTGCGAGATGCTAAATGAAAAGGAAGCTCCTTAACGAGCTTAATTCAAGGCGATTCGGGGATAACGAATGTAGCAGAGCTATCGAGAGATCGTGCGGTGAATACGCTAATAGTGAAAACCGGTAAGACCGGATGGTTTTATTAGCGTTACACTGTGCCGATGCTACAAGCGTGTGGGCAGTTTAACCGCATCTATCTCTGCGGCGGAAACCATTGGCAACGAGAATCCCGATATCTTTTGGCCATAACGATCATTGTTTTACAAGAGTGGATCTTGGTGTACGCTCGATCGGTTAGTGGGCGTGAGTATCGATATAACCGTGGCTGCTTTATTTGGCAAAAGCCGTGGACGCCAGAATCGGTGGTTTTGCAGAGACCGCCGGTGCTGCGGAGCTCACTTGGGAATTGGCGATAAGAAGAGGTAGGCCGAGGATGAGCAAGAAGACGTGATCAAACACGGCTCTTCTCGTCTCTCATCGCCGAAAAAACTCGCTTTCTTGCCAACGAGTAGGCAGACGGAGAAGAAGCTCGGGTTCTGGTCGAGCGATGACTAACGTAACAATTATGGCGAGACCCAACTCTAAAAACGGGTGTGTTGATTCAACGCTTCACGCACTTCGATCGCGCTAGCTCCTCGGACGTTCTCTTGATGAATGAGGTTTGGGTCTCGACAGAATCCTTCATGTGTTTTTAACGACACATCCAAAATCCCTTTTTTTGCATTTACTGATTTTTTTTTTTAAACTCTTGATATTTCGAGTCCTGAGTCCTGTGATGAAATTTATCATTGAGTCTCGTTTGCATTAATTCAACGTAATATCAGAATGTTACTTGTGAAATAATACGATAAATTTGTAGAAAAATTCATTAGGCTTTGATATTATTTTATCGGGTGGTATTTTTGAGTGGGGTTATTTTGGCCTAGTTATTTTGTCTAGTCTTTTTTTTGTGTCTTATCTTGACGTGTGAATAATTATCCGACATCGTCGCATGATGGAAATCCCAATCGATCGATTAAATATGTTTTCAACAGTTAAATAGACGAAGAGATTGTGATTTTTAGTTTTTTTTTTTTTCAAACGATCGGTCGCACGCCTGGGATTTCAATGCTGATAGAACAATAAGAAAGACAACGTCAGGGATAATACGCTTATACCGTGTGTCTTCCGGAGAGTCCGTGCCCGGGCGCCGAACCGAAAAGCTAATCGTGAGAATATCGTACCTTGGCAGGCTGAGGACGTCTCGGCGTTGCGGTGTTACCCTCGGTTCTTTAGATTCGCCAGATTAGCAACGGACGGTGACGATGGGGCGAAGGGGGTGATCAAGACGTTGCTGCGAGGAACGTGGGAAACTCGGTGGTGCTCTTCCTTCCAGTCTTCCTGTTTATGTAATTTTCAAATATACATACGGGTTGGTATTAATTCACCTACTGTTATCGCAGTAAGGCTCATTTCTTTTTCGATTTTTTTTTTTTTTCAATATTTTAATCACCTTTTACGCAATAAATTCTTACAATAGCTAACTTTTTTTATTTTTATTTTTTGCAACTTGCTCGAAAATCTTTTTTCCTACTGATTCGAAATACTCGTGGTGTTTTTTTTTTTTTTTTTTTTACTGTTTCTGTGTTACGTTCAGAAATAATATTTTGAAACTTGGAATTATCGTTGATCGGTTACATAATTTTTTGAAGTTTCAGGGAAAGACCGAGTTGTCTCTAAACGCCCTCATAATTCGAAAGTACGACAAATAAAAATAAATATCTTGTCGAGTGAGAACCGATAAAAAAAATATTGTCCAATATTGTCTTATCTTGTATCTCGTAGACAGTCTGGTAGGAAAAATTTTCGACGCCTTCCACCAACTTCCATGGAAATAAAAAAATTACATATGCGACATGTTCCCATAAAAACAGAATAACGTTAAATCTGCGTCATAGCCGGATTACCATTCTCTTTATCGAGGAGAGAATCTGAATTGCAGATGTCATATCCGCGGAAGCTTTCGCGTCTCAAGCGATCAGCGTTTCCTCTCAGATAACCCCGAAGATTGGCGAATAGAGGAGAGCGGGGTAAAATGGCACATAGTGTGCAGAACGGAATGGTGAAACAAAAAGCAATTTTCCAATAGCTTCTGGTGGTACACGGGGCAAAATGGGTTTAAAAATCTCGATATAATGTCGAAACAAAATGGGGCATCGAAAAATTTAGTGAGATTGAGTTTTGTCCTCACTGTTCCACTTTGCCCCAGTCTGCCATTTTACTCCGGTTTCGCCTGCGAGCGAATTCTTCGAGGTATCGAATCTTTGCGTCTCGCCACCTTGCCCGAACGGCCCGGTAATTTCCCACCGTCGCAATTACTATCTCACAGTATTGTTGTTCTTGTCTCCATCTCAATCATCGTCATAATATTGCGGTCGGCATTCTTTCGCGATCGAGCTATGTGAAAAATTCCATTTAGAAGCTGATTACGATGTGCCGGAGAAAGGAACCGTGCACGTCTCGCGTGCCGCCTATTCTGGAGCTTCGTCGAAGAGCGGAGAAATGCCGTTAGATGAGCGAAACTCCAGAAACGCGACCTCGCGTATCCTATCATTAAATCTAAAAAAAAAAAATTCGCTCGTAGAAAAATTATCGAAATTTTTGACGAGCCATATTTTCGAGAGATTTTAAAATTAACGTGAACTCACGGTAATCATCGAATAATCTTTGATTTTCAAACGACATTAACGA
Organism: Listrodromus nycthemerus; assembly: GCA_963978505.1. Classification (NCBI taxonomy): domain Eukaryota; kingdom Metazoa; phylum Arthropoda; class Insecta; order Hymenoptera; family Ichneumonidae; genus Listrodromus; species Listrodromus nycthemerus. The sequence goes on along the minus strand of OZ021686.1, from coordinate 6,213,208 downwards.
AAATAAAAAAAAATCTTTACTTATGATCGAAAATATAAAAATAAAAAAATTATTAGACATAAATATCTGTTCTTCTTTTATGTAAATGTCATTCGTGGTTTTGAGACGTCTCGATCATATTCGCATAAAATTAGTGCAATAAAAATAATATTAAAAAAAAAAAATTTCCTCTGGGAGGACGCAATTATCCGAGCCAGGAAGTAAACTCAGGTAAGCCACTCCGGGGTGATCGATAGAGGTCGCTTCCAATCCTCGTCGCCGACAGTCCCGATCTGCAGCGACCCCGCCCGTGAGCCAGTTTGTGCATTGTTCGTATAATAACAATGACTAAGGCTCTCGGCAGACCATAAAGAGTCTGGGTTACCGTAATATTTTTCCGATTAGCCGGTTATATTCGCTACCCGCGGCCCACTTAATCGATGAGCCCGCCAAGCAACCGCGAGGTATCCGTAGGAGACGCAAGCAATGATTTATCCTCAACGGTTTCGACGGGGTTGAGAAGGACGTCGACGGCGAACCACTCAACTTTTAATAACTTTCACGTTACGCTCGAAGGGCTTCGTTCCGGCTTGGTCTCACAAGTGCGGGAGTTCATTTTTCCTCGACATTGAATCGCCGATATCTTTCACCCCCTTGGTCCTCATTCAACCGCCGGAGCTCATCGATAAAAGGATAGATAAACCATATATTCTTCGCTTTCTTTATTTTTATTAAATCGATACGCGAACAACTCAAAGATCGAGTCCATGCGTCGCCACTGATACGGATAGATTCAGTGTACATTCGTACCGTTATTACGATCTTGGTTCAACGGATTTTACGACGTTGGATGCGGTTTGACCCTTGAGCGAAGCAGCGGGCCACAATTCGACCTGAAAAGTGGCTTCAACGCTTTCGAATTAAAATTATTTATATAAATTTCTTTCCTATACAATCGTTGTATACAAAACGATGTTTTCCAACAATTTTTGGATGCTGGTAGGAGTTGCGACGAAATGGGCAATCGAAAAATTATAGGAAACTTTAATTTTGCACCCACTGTTCCGTGTTGCCCCACCCTGCCATTTTGCCCCGCTCTCTCCCCTATAAAGTGCGATGAACCCGCCGTATTCAAACTCGCTGAGCCGCACACGGTAAAAAAAAAAAAGTGCCTCGTTGAATACGCTCCGAGTAATTAATTTGTCGGGTAAACCAATTTGCTTCCCCGAAATCAATTAAATCCATCAGACCTTCACGCAACGAACCAATTTTTTTTTTTTCAAAAATCTGTCGGTGACAGGTGGAAATGGAGAAAATTCGATGATTGCCGATATCCATGGCACGGTACAGAATACAACAATCATCAGCTAAGCGTCTTGAGTAACGATCGTGTGTAATCCGTTCTGTAAATATCTTCACTGATTCGTTCCATTATCAATTGCAATCGCTACGATATCACATTTTGCACTGTCTCTGTATCTCATTTCGACTTCGCGAACCTCGCAACTCTTAGAGAAGCCATGCAACAGCCGCCAGCAATTATACAGATGTCCCACCGCACGCAGAGTCTCGAGCGAGGATTGAATAATTGTTAATTAGTTCGGTGTGGCTCTGTGTAAATATGTAACAATCTCTCGACTGGAATAATCATTCGCAGGGATGAAGAGGGTGGTAGGGAGGATGTACCGGATCGGATGCAAACCATTTCACTCGTACAGTATCGTATAAAATGTAACGATGCATATATATATATATACATATATATGTATATACTGGCAGTATTTAAGTATAAGTCAGCGAAGGATTTCTCAGGGTAGTTTAATGAGGAGGAAATGACCACGCGGCCCGCAGGAGGTTGCTCGGATGAGATTCAACGCCAGTCATTCCCACGCGATATATAGCTTTAATAGTAGCCTCTCCGGCTTCAGCAACGAGACATTATCAAGTTTGGCTTGCGAGCTGAATTGCTTCGCTGGTGGATATGGATTTAATCATGCTGCATCCTCCGCACCCGCTCGCTTATGTACGACAAGGGAATACACTTGCAAGAAAAAAAAAACGTAGTTACCCCAACCGCGTATACTCATTACAATTGCATGTGGAAACATCCTCAGCAGTTTTAGGATCGAGTGGAAATCGAATAAAGATACGACTCTCTATATGGTTCTGTTTTTTCTCCCGAGACTCAAGTACAGATTATTCCAAGCATTCACCGTCGAGTGATCAAAATTTCTCCAAGTGCCAACTCGGGTGCTAATTATTTCAGATTAAATTCTCTTCAAAGTCTACACTTGAGTATGAAATGTCTGGGTATAAAGTCTCAGCCAGACATTTCCTCCTTTCCGGATTATTCTCAGAATCCAACCCTTTCCAATCAAAATCTCCACTAGTGTCATCCAAAGTGGATAGAAAGGAAGTATTGGAACTGTCGCTTAGATTCTGTTTGATTTTGTAACTCTCCAGAGGATTCACTTGAAGTCAATAATGTAAGAATTCTTATGGGGGTTTTTTGGAGTCGACGCTAATCCGACTGTAGGATTTTCCGACTAAACGGAAAACAATAAGATCGACGGAGTGAAAGGAAGAACTCGCTCCAACGAAACGGAAGATAGTCGAGGCGAAACGGCGTGAGGGACCTCGAGCGGACCATCATTCGGCGGAAATACAAAGGGTAAAGCGTGTTTTCTATTCGACAAGGCAGTACGTGGCAGTCGGGGTGGTGCAATCTACATCTTGAACAGCGCGGCTCGAGCCGAGAGCTTGACCTCCTGGTAAGCTACCGCTTGCATTTTGTGTGCAGCCTCCAGAACGAGGCAGCTGCTCTTGCTGCAGTTCTTGCTCTGCGCCCCGTGTACGGGCAAAGTGAGAGAGCTGTTTTCGTTTGCCTCTCGTCTTTTTCTATTTCGTGTGAACCTTGCACTCCTTTCCGCAGGTCGAACTTCAAGTGCACCAGCCACCCCTTCGTGGAACCTTTGCTCCCGCTGTCGCACCAAAATTAAACGTTGAATTGTTTAACGACGAGAAAATTGAGTTCGCGGGCCATGCATAGCCTATTCCGGTTGAGGCCGCATGTGTCGCAGGAGCACCTAGAGCCGTAACCGTGCATCGTGAACCACATACGCTGCACTCCGATACCAATACGAGTGCGGTCTGTTTTCATTTCTCGGTTACCGTAGCCCGGTTAGCTCCAAGGATCATCCAATGGGGTCGAGAACTTCCTTCGGCTACCGTTTCACCGGTTCAATGTATATATTTGAGCACGCCATTTACGTTATTCAGTAAACGCGCGCTCCTTTGTGGCACGTAAAAAGCAATGGGAAGTCGAAGGTGGCTGTACTTATCGGGATTAAAACTTTCATATAGGTTGGAGAATTGTCTCGAATAGATTGGTCTATCCTTGTGCGAGTGCCTTCAAAATTTGAATATAAGAATAGGTGGACGATTCTTACGTTAGTGGACGGAATGGCCTGTTCAAAAGGACAACTGTTGACTCGCTATTTGAGCCAACGAATATTGAGAATCAGATCATGGATCCAGAAGTCGGATCTTTTCATGTGGTCGATTTTTTAATAGGAAGGTGACCGACTGAAACAACTGCGTTATTGAACTCAACTGATCACCTGAAGTTTACTCAATCGCGAAGTTTTTTGGGGCAACATATCATTTCACAAGACTATGCAACAGATCAGTATTGAGCACATCGTTGTCGAAGCCGGGTCATTTCCTTGGATTCATTCCTTATTTTTCTTCAAGAAATATCCATTTCCATACCAAAATTCTACGACGATGAAGCTGAATTTTTAACTTTTTTTGTTTTCTATACTCGTAATTCTCCCAATGTTTTCCGTTGATAAAAGCTACAGTCGCTTCTCATGCAGATGAAACGACGAAGCTGTGAACAGGTACATGCCTCTTCCTCTTTCTATGACGTGTGCGAAAAGGCAAACTACAAACGAACTCGTCGACGTGATCTTTGCTGCTCACTTGCTCGCTTACAAATATTCCACTGTTCCCTCTTTTGCTCGCTGATGCGAGCATCGAAGATAAAAGCAGTCGGGTTTTTCGCCTTTCCTTTGACTAACTTCTCTTCTCTATCCATTCCCTAGTCGACGTTAATGACTATACCGTCCCTCCTACGATAATGCATGGGTATCGTTTTATTATTACCGGAACACTTCCATTCCAGTTCTACCATTAGTATACGAGTGCTAGCTTGGAAAATCACATTTCAATTTCCTTACCTTTTGTGCGCGTGTATGTGTTCTTTTACCACTTTTGAAGTATTTCACACCGTTATGCGAGACCGCTCTACTGGATCGGTTCTACCATGAATAAATTGAATCCCAATCAGTCGCTTCAGAATAAAAGTGCACTGAAGAAATATTTATTTCCGACCTAGCAATCAAAAAGCGCGCCGCACTATTTTTCCCAATCTCAGATCGGGCTTCATGTGTCAAAAATCTTGGGTCTGAACGTACTTCCTCAGAATTCTCAAACTGCTGTAACAATTATTTTGTCAAATCGGTAATTTTTTAAATTTCATCATTCCAAATGTTTATTCAAATAAAGGTTACTCTTCGCGAATCGTCATTGGCTAAAAATTCAGGACCACGTTTCTTTTTTCATCGTCTTTCCGCTGTGAGACATGTGAAACGTTAATCTCGCAGTCGAATTAGCAGTGAGGGAAATACGACAGTGGATCCTTTACTCCCTTTCTGATCTGTGCATCATGGAGTTGAAATGCGCAAAGAGCGAGCTGCCTGAATTATGCACTATCGAACATCCTTTGCACTGTTGCACCCTGTCATACCTATGACTTCCGGGAGACACTTTGCGCTCAGCATGGATAATTAGTATTCCACAGACTAGAGTTAACGTAGCGCCGCGTGGATGGAACGACAGCTCGTCGTCGTATTCGGCGTCTTACTGCATCCACTGTCAGTGCTTCTCCATACAACGTAATGATAAATACACATCTCGTATTTCTGTAGCCTAGTCTTGGACTGTTTCTCATTCTCTTCATCCGCCGTATTACCAACACGTAACGCTTTTAATGAAGTTACGTTAACCGCCGGTTGTACCGTTGCTCCCGTAGTGCTTAATTCCGACGTTTCGTGTCCGTGTCTCAGCATCGTTCGGAGAATGTCTCAGCAAAAAATGTTTTGCAATAATAGAACATTTGAAAATTTTAGTAATTTTATAAATTCGAATATTCGAGTAATAAAATTCCAATTACAAATTGTATGCATCGAATAAAGAATTTTTGCTATTACAAAGCTGAAGAACTTAGGTTCGATTGCAAATTAATCCCTTTTTTTTTTTAAACATTAACGCGTACAACAAATTCCGTGATAAATCAGCTAGAATTGTTTATGCTGTTATTTAAAATCACCATTATGCTCCATTATGAAATGATTCAGACAATAATCTTAATTTTATCCAAGTTTTATGATTTAGTTTTTTTTACTCATATTGCAATGAATAATGTCAACGGAACTTAGGGTATGCGCACTGAAACCACTAAATATGAAAACTATAATAAAGGAGTGGAAAAAAGAGGCGCTCGAATATGAATAAAAATGCGGGAAGCATTTAACAACTATGTAACCGTATTTGAAATATGCGAGATAAAAAGGTGATTCCATCACAAATCGCGACGACGTTTTAACGGCATCTTTGTCGTGCGGCTAGAAACCAGAGGACACTTGTGTCTCGCAAGCACGAACGTGCATCATGTAGTGAGATGGCGTACTCACACTGCCGTTAGCTTCGGCTCAGCCCGTCCACTGTTCCAATACTCATACGTATGTTGTATCATTCAGCGGAGAGCCGTGCGTGGCGCTGGCGCAGACGGATAGACAAATACGTGCTTCCACACTTGAGGCACTCCAGGGTGAAACGTTATATACGTGTGTATTGTATATACGTTTGTAAAAGATAAACGAGCACTCCAACACAAACATTCACGAGCAAGCGCGAGGGGGATGACTTTGAGTGCAACATCCCCTGTGCCTGAGACACGCTCAACCGTTAGTACAAACTTTGCAGAGAGTAGTGGGGGATGTTTTGTCCCTCCCCGTGATTTGCAGCATCCGCACACGGTTTGCGTATGTGTGTGTGTAAGATATACATAGTCGGTGATTGTCCATAGGTGAGCGAAGCTTGTATTCGACCTGGCGCACTAGAAGCAGATTCAGACGCCAGTGTCAGCGCTGCTATCGCCCTGAAATTCTCTTTGCGTATCCCCGTGGAAATAAAGTTTATGTCAGATATATCTTGTCATATATGCGTCATACATAATCATGTATATGAATATTGTACATATTTTCATATATTTATTATGAATGCTTTGATATGTATATGTGACATATGTATATTATTTGTACATGAAGTATTTTTCTCTTATATATACAATGTATATCCAGAAGCGTATTCGTGCATATACATCATTTCCATGGTGGAGCCAGTGAGAAACCGCAAAAGAACCAGACAGGTTCGAAAAACTAGAATTCGTGTGCGTGCTGAGCTCGCTCTCCAATAATCTCTCCACTTATCTTGCTTTTTGTCCGTGGTCTTTTTCAACATTGCTGTGATCGCGGCAGATGATTCACCCGAACTGGTCTACAATCTTGTTTTGCTTGCTCCAGCTGGCTCACCGGTTGCCTTCAGTCTGGTTGGTTCCAACTAAGTGATATGGTGCCCCAGTTACTTTCTGTTACATGCTGTGAGTGCACTTGTATATACCAGCGGAAGTTGAAGCGTCCTTATGAAGTGTTGCTAGGTTTGGTTACCAAACATAACGCGGATTACATTATATGCATGTAATCCATACTATAGTATGTGTTACATGCATATGATGTAATCAGTATTATGTCAAAATTGGCATTTATTTGACGTTTATTGGCCCAGCTTTTTATGATCTTCTTAGTTAATTGAATGTCTAATACCTAGACAATTGAAAATAACGTACTTGTCATACGTCGAGAAATTCTTTTTGTTAAGGCTTCCACAGCCCTTTATCAGTGACTTGACTCTTTTCCGTCGGTTCAGATTTTGAACCCAGAATGATATAATTTCACCAATTCTCGCCTCGCGCTCCAGCTAGGCAGGCTCACTGAACAGCGGGAAAAGCACCACTGCTACTACTGCTTCTATTGGAATTTCTACTCCTGTCTGAGGAAGCGGAAGCAATCGAGCGAACCGAGTAAAATAGTGCGACTTCTGCCCTATAAAGTTCTAATTAATCGTCCCTGTATAGCTTCTGAGCTTTCGCTCCTACTACGTCTCTGTCGACGTACGTGCACGTTCTCAATAAGACGAAAAAGCGTATCTTCAAGAATCTTCTGGCATATTGCACGATCTGCTACAGTTCTGTAGTAATCAAAGCAGGATCTGCAGTGATTCGCGGACCCGTAATAATGAACGCCTTCTCACACCTCTCTCCTTTTCTCGGTCTTTGCATTCAACTTAAGAATATGAGACGGCATTCTGAACCTCTACGATGAATCTGCGAGGAACAAAGAGGGGACCGCACTTACTGCCCAATAGCAAGCTCCGACACTCAGACAGCGGGTTAAATGATCGTCGCGAGATTCTATACGTTGGGCCAGAGGTACGATCAAGCGAGGGCGACAGGCAGTTAAATCCATTTTATTGCTCTGTTTCAAGGGAGAAACTCTCCACTTCTGTCCCCTTCTTTCCTTTTCTGATGCTTTTAAGGAGAGTCCCGCGTTCGCGATTGCAGCCAGCAGATATAGTTCTTATTATCTTTTATCTGTGCTCCTTACGTTACACCATTCTTGTCGCGACTACTGATTCTATAGCATCAGTCTTCACACTCAGCACTTTACTTTACGATCAGGGCCTCCCTAATAATCGCATGTAGTGAGTACATCTGCGTGTGCCCACAAACATTTTTACATAGGGATGCTGTAGACTTCGGTAACAAGTACTCGAGTTAGTACATACATCGCCGTCGTCCCAAATTACAACGGTGGAAGCTAATGCGAATGGAGATTATAGCGAACAAGAGACAGGTTCAAGCTTCTCGGGTGCATCCAGCAATTTGCACGAAGTTGACCCAGATTTATAGGGTATGACTCAAGCTTGGATTGTGAACTGGGTCGAAGAGCGCTAAACCGGCGGAGCACCGCGGGTAAATGGATTGGCCGACCCGAAGCCCACCGAGCTCCGGAAGAAGAAACAACTCGGGCGTTGTCCCAAGCTATATCCTTGCACGGTGAATGTATTCCGTATACTGAGCTATCTCATACATACGCGTAACGCCCTGGAAAAGTTTTGGGATTAGGCCAGTACTAACCCAATCCTGACAGTGATGGTTAAATATCCAGACAAAGATGTTACTTATGTATAGTAGGGGAAAATGTATTTCTAGTGAAATGGTCGGTTACACGATAGGGTGGAATTCTCCCTAAAATGTAGAGGAGAGCTGGGTAAGATGGGACAGCAGGCCAAAATGGGACAGTGAGTGCAAAGCTCAATTTTCCGATAAGTTTAAGGTGCTCCATTTTGTCCAAACGATACTTCCGGTTTTTCAACCCTGTTTTACCGCACGGAATACAATTTGGTCTTACAGTCAGCGTTGCGATAATGTCATCGGCTTGTTCCTAAATGTGTATCGACTTTTCGGGCCACTGTATATCGTTACACGAATTATATTTCGAACCGTCCCAGAAACTTATCTTAATTAAGAGATCATGCAAGTTGAGGCCACCCAATTAAGGAGCGACGAAGGCGTTCCTTGGAAGCTCTCCGTGTAGAGAAAACGGGGTCAATTGAGTATTTCTATCATCGAAAGAGAGGCTCTCGTGTGGAGTGATTAGACCGGGTCGCCGCACAGCCCAGACTCTCATACTGATGGTCCCAAACACTATCATCAATATTGTAAGGGTAAAATCATCACACAAGATTGGAACCATTAAGTCGCGTCAGTTAATCAATGATGGTCCAATTATCGTCTTTGTACTGGTAAAATAACGTTTGCCAATCTGAGGTCCGAGTATTAAGTATTGAAATTCCGATGAATAGAGCGTGGATAGTAGGATGAGGATTGGTTTAGCTCTCACTGTACCATTGTTCGGTAGACAAATGGTCAGTCGAAAGCGGACCTCGATATAAATAAACCAACGAATGGTAGGTTGATGATAGGCCGAAAATTTATCTGCCGCGAGCGAACCAACGGTTGGCGGATCAATACTCGAACGAATACCATCTCGACGTGAGGAATCTCATGATTGGCGCGACGGTACCCGACTGAGCGTGCACCTCACATCGGCACCATGAAAATCAGTCAATTCATGATGCACTTTATATTGGCTCAAAGGTTCGAGGCAGACATGACATCAATATTGCTACTTTTCTGGTACTTTTCTGTTTGCTTTTTTTTAGAGTATCGAAACTTGTCTCTCTTCCGGATAAAACGTAGAGTGTGACACCTGTTAGAATATTTGTGAGATACCCTTTTCAACGAGGTTCAATTTCGAAAATAATTAAATGCCGTTTTTTTTTTGGAAAACCCTAACAAATACTCTCAACAGTTTTATGGTTCCATAGTCAAAGTTTTTAAAATATGGTTAACAGACATTGCGGTGCTAGAGGAGAACAATGTCTTGGGAAAGCAGCAAGCCTCTATGAACAACATCCTCCTTCACATAATCTCGCCATAATTGTTCAGCTAATCTCGCTAATGATTCGCAGATCGATCATTGGCCTGAATTGATCAATTTCTACCAGACGCTTTTCCGTATTAATGTTTCTTACAGACAGCAACGCACTGCTATTTTCGTATCAATTCACCGAATACAATAGCCCAGCTTGCAATCACACATGCGATTCCCGAACGGAATCGCATGTGCGATTCCGTTCGGGATGCATTCTTCTCTTCGAACGTGCATTCCCATCGCGTGTGTATAGTACGGGAGAATGCTTTCTCATCCACATGGCCGACTACTCGGTGAATACTTTGCCGGATAGCGGTGGAATGATTGGTCACAGCCTAGCTGCTTCCTCTTCCTCATCCTTTTCCTGGCTACGTTGTCCTAGAGCTAAACATTCGTTTCCGGAGTTGCCGATGTCAATTTGATTTCGTCAAAGGGAATTCGCGTCCCGATCGATCACTCGCACTTCAATCAGAAAACACCATTGTGGGACCTCGGTAGACACCAAGTATAAATACTTTAACACCGTCCCGAGTCAACAGATGATTTTGAGACAGTTTGTTGACCATGCGACATACGGCTTGCCGTCCAGAAACGTGGTGCGTATCGATGTCATGCGAAATCGATATATGCTATAGAATTTGTGCGCATTTCAGTGCTCCACTGCAGTGTACAATCGTAATATATGCTGTAGCAACATAGAGTGACCTGCACGACTGTAGAATCCACTAGTCAGTAGCGTGAAGCACGGAATAATGGTGCCAACCGATAATGCACAGGCACGGGTACTACAGTGGTGGTGGGAGGGGTTGGGGTGGTTGAATGCTAGGCGTACCGTTGGTTTCAGCAGGATTTGTCCTCGCGCTTCGTTAATTCCTACCGAGCCAGCCACCCGTCGAACTACCTGGCTAGCCAGTGAGACTGGACGACACTCATCGAAAATTGATCTTGCAGTAATGCGTACGCGACCCAGAACGTGGGGGATTCGGGGAAAGGGGTTCGTGACGCGGGGAGATCGCAGTTACCAGGCTCTCATTCTACAACGACCGCGATAGACCGCTGTACAATAGCGGCATGGCTATAATGGCAATACCCAACAAAGTTGTATAGATATGGTGTGTGGTGGGACCGACCGAGGCTAGTTCATTAGTCTCTGCTTCGAAGCTCTTCCGACCGCTTTGTTAATTTATATAGCTATGGGTGAGGGATAGGTGCGAAGAACAATGAGTGCACGGTAGATCGTTCTTCGGCAATCGACCTTTGAGGCCTTTGAAGTCGGTGATGAAACTACTCGAAAGTCCTTTAGCTTTTCCCGTAACGAAGGGTTCGAAAGCCCAAGAAAAGTAGTCATTCCGAGTCTTGCGGGATTTCTTTATATCATGAGGATTAGTTCGCGGCTGGTCCCATACATATGAAGGGTGAACGGATAAAGTTGACGGTCGAGCCAACCTCGAAACCACTACCATGGTTGAGCTTGGTCCGATTGTCGATCAACCTGGTCCAGTTCGATTGTGCCAGCTAAGAATTTATTGACTATGGAGAACGGAATTTAAAAATAACAGATTCGGATGAGAAACCAACAATCGGCAAAGCAACATACGATTGTCCAACCGTTGGCGGGCCAATACTTAACCACAGTGACTTTGCGAGCGACAAGCTTATCAGCAGCCATCCAAGCTTCTGCCGACGTTAAAGAGCAGGCTGCAATTTAAAAAAAATCATATTTGAAAACAGTATGATATTTTCATCGTTATTGTTGCAGGTCTGATGTTTAGGATTCAGGGTATGAATGGAACCAAATGCTGCATACGGATGTACCGTCGCGGAACAATGTTTTTGTATAAGGCTTTTACTGCTGTCGGAACAGCCAGGCATATTTTTTTTGTGTTTTTTCATTTCCATAGTAAACTTTTTTTGCGTTTTTATGAGACCGCATCCGAAATCCCCTCTAGCATACCCAACCCAAACTCAGTTAAGCTACCTACCTCCCTGTGCGTCAGTAACCGATTTAGCTGTATCGCATTTTCGGGAGACCCGGATAAACTACGGAAAACCCTGCCGGTTCAGCTTAACATATTCTACTGGTCGTATGGTATCTCTGAATCCTAGTAAAGCTCAGATACACCAAAATCTCAAAGGAAAGAACCTCCCGTTAAATCGTCGATGCAAATACGAATCAGTTATCAACACAATATCTCGATACCATGATTTTAGGAAAAACATTTTTGATGTCTCATAAAGTGAGCTATTTCAAAGTTCAAACCAATAATGGTAACTTTGATGAATGCTATCCGATCGAGTTCATAATCCATTAGCTTTGCCGCTCTTTTCGATTGTTTGCTCCTGAGCTTCCATGACACAATATCCGATCAAAATTGCGTATACCAAGAATTTGTCCTGGTTACCGGTGCTGTTTTCCTGCTGGCTATTTCGCACGAGTGGGAAATACTATGAGAGAGCGGACGAACCCGGCCACCCACCACCGCGGTCGATCAATACACTTCCACTCTCTCTATCCCTCGTCATCCGGTTACTTCATTCTACAGCGTTCTCGATCTGCTGACCGACAGACGGTACAGCGAGCCGTCGTCTGACCATTCTACGCTTGTTCCACTGGCTCATCTACGTCCTCACGAGCGTCGCACCAAATACGGACTCGGTCTACTAGCTGGAGGCGGAGGTTGGCGACTTATGTCCTGATACCGTCCTGCTAGCGGAGGATAGTTTCCTTCGGTGTCCCCGCGTGTCCGCTGCTTACTACTCAGACCTGACCGACATGATAGAAGCGTCGCGTCAACGGCCAAATCCAGCAGGAGCAGCCGGTGTCACGTATCGCCTCGCTTACTAAAGGAATGTAGTACAATAAACACAACGATTACGCCATATTCGATGCGTGTCGTTTCGCTCGTAACCAACCATTTGCTGTGCCATGTTGATTCCATTACTAAACAGAATACAGAGCGAGCCCTCCAGCACTGGCTCTCGCGTCCATTCGTGCACTAGTTGTTTCCAAAAATATCAGAAACTCTTGCCCTGAGCGTTAACGCAATAATGAAGCATTATAATTGGATTGTCGCAATCAAACGTGCGTTCGCGAATGTGTTGCCCAATACCGTGGCAAAGCTCCGTTTCTTTGTATTATTATGAAAGATAAAATAATCACTAATAATTTCAACGACAAAAAAAGAATTGGTGTTGAGCAGTATTTGTGATAATTCGTTGATAAGAACGCCGGCTTATATGCTCAAATGAGATGCACGATTTAACAAAAATTAGTGAACGAAGCAACGACTTTATCCGTTTCTTAAGTTCATCGTAATCGTACGAACGAAAAAATATCTTCCAAGCGACGTGACCCGATTTTTCGTCGATTTCAATGTGAAATTCAACCGAAACTCTATACATTATTCGTAATTGAAATTGAAGCGTCCTCTCGAACGAATATCAATCAGCGAGCGTTTTGTATGTCGAGTACGAGTCATCCCTCCACCGCTCCATCGAGCCAAAACCCTGCGGCGATGCGTAGAGTCGACGCGTAACGGTCAAACGGCTCTCAGTCGTCGCGATCGTCGAAGGGTTAATAAATGGTGGCAAACACAGGTGGTATGCGAGCGACTGTTCCCACTGGCCCTACACATATTCGCGACAGGTCTCTCGTGGTTAGCTGGTAAATCGATTCTGACCCGGTTCAATGACCGGCTTTCCGTAACTTTTCAATCATCGATTTGACCCCTTCGTTCCGACGGGCTCGTTCATGGTCGCGAGCCACCCCGTTGAACAATGCATGCCGATACACGTACAGAATCTCGTTTACCTCGTACCTACTCGACCCCCCTCATCTTGCCGAAGAACCGCCCCACCGTTGAATGGTAAAGCCCGAAGAGCGAAAATCCAACAGCGATAGCTTCTCTCGGTGCGTTAACCGGTCGTATCAACGGGTACGCAATCCGTCTCTCTGTTTCCTGCACGGCCCTTGGAAAAATAGGTTCTTCTTTGTCCACAGTCGAGTCCGACACACTTGGACCGCTGCACCGCTCTGTGGCGTCAACCACGGTGTACCAAACTGAATAGCATAGTGGACATCGCGGGCGTGACTTTGTCTGCGTTCCATCAACGTTCACCGTTCGCTTTCCCCGTTCCACCGTTGTCCTTTGACGCATCCGAGTCAGCCAATTAGCAACGATGGTCAAATTGCTCCGAGCCTCTTCCCCTGTCCTTGTGTCCGCGCGTAACTCAACCCGCACACATCCACCGCACGAACCCCCGACGTAGTGTCGTCGATTCGATAAATCGCCATCAGCGAACCGTATCGAAAATTGTGCTTCTTCCACCGGAAGGACATTCAGTTTAATCAGCTTCAAACGGAACGATAAATCTCACCCCCTTTCGCGCCAGAATTTCCGACGTAATTTCTGTATCTTGCGTTCGCTTTTCGTGGGATTTTGGTTTTGTACAAACCTATCGCTAAATTGCTTCTCTCGGAACACCGCGCGACGGACCGCGCATCGACCGATGCGTGCGGACACGTGCTCATGTAATATGCATTCACTGATATGGCGAACGAGAGGACGAGCTTTTAGGGGGAGGACGAGTGCCGTCAGCGCTCGTGCTAGTGCCTTCGCTACTCACTTGATAGACGGGGCCGATTGTTCGAGGGGGTGGCTCCGTGTGAGTGCAAACGCACGTTCAAGTTCCAACCGTTCGACAATTACCGTGCACGGGCTATTACCTCGCACCACCGCCATAACCATTATCCGATTTGGCTGCGAACTATAAATCCGATCGGCATGCTCTGCGGCCAAATGAATTGCAATTCTGCAACAGGATTTTCCCAGCTGGAGTTACCCGTTCGTGCAGCGATATATACGTAATGTGCATCCATTGCCGCTGTCCGCCGAAACATTTCTCTGGCCGAGCTTGAGGGAAACTTGCTCGTTTGCCCTTTTATTCCTCTGGAATTTAGAATCAACACATTTCGTTCTCCACCACTCACAACTCCACCGGAAAACGTCTCTGCGCAAATATCGCTGTCGGATAAGATCTTTAGCAAAAATATAACTCGAACAATTTTACCGTAAGGCTACTCTACCGAAATATCTAGCAATAATGAAAGAATTCACTGGCATCAAAATGAAACTCCTGGAGTTGAGATAAAATTCTGGCGGAGTGGAATAATCCGGAAGATTTTTTTTTCGTCGAGAATGTAAAAATGAACTGGATGAGATGGTTCATTGTCGGGTGTTCGTGATTAACGGAAAATTGACACTGCAGCTCTAGAAGTGAAACGATTTTTCCTTGTCGTACAGTTTGTTGCTTCTCATCTCGTTTTAATTTCTCTCCTAGTTCTCAATCATTTCCATTTCGTGCCCGTCAGAGGAGCATCTCTCGGTTTGTTTTGAAGCGAAGAGGAATACACAAGTGTTTAAAGGGGGCGTTCGAAAGAGGCGCACTGTTGGTGTAAGGAGAGTGACATGACAAAGGAAGTGGAACGACGATAATGACCAAGAAACGAGGACCCATCCTTCTGAACCGATGGTAAACTCCATCTCAGTGGATCCGAAAGTCTACCGCGCGTGTTTCTTTCTCTCGTATCCCCGACTATTTGCCTTCTTTTTCTGGAACAAACGAAATCGAACGACATAAAACAGGGTTTAGAGAGGCAGTTTGCGTATCGAATGCGGGCTCACATCCACTCGGGCCGTATTCAATTCCCACCAGCGCCGATGAAATTCTCCATTGTATTTTTTTTTTCCAACGTTCTCACCGGTGGTTTGGAAGGCACCTGAAAAATAGTGATTTGGAAAAATCGTCTCTCTGGCATGGCCCAAAGACCTTCGAGTTCTCTGATTCGACTACTGGGTCTGAATCGTCTTTGGTCGTGCAGTTGTTTCTAGCTAAAAACACGGAATTATGAGAAAATAAATTTTTCGAACACGGAGTCAGTTGAACTTGTACAGAGTTAACGTCCAGGATCCCTCGATGAAGAGTTTGACGCTTTGATCCGACGATCGTTGACCCGTGGTCCGTCGTTGCGGTTAATGGAACGTCTATTATGCTGTCAAGAGTTTAAATAAACGCTTGTAGGCGGGTCGAGATTGGAAAAGGCTCGGTCGACGAGTTCCATGGGGCGTTAGGGGAATGGAAAAACAGCTGAAAAAGTTGGAAGAAGAAAGAGGGGGAGAGCCAGAAAGATAGAGAGCAGCCACGGAAAGAGGCTCGCGAGCTTACCCAAGTTTTTTCCCCCCGGGGCGACGTTGATTGGACGTTGATAAACGACATGGACCAGCTACATCTTACCGTCTGGTATCGCAAATGAAACAAACGTTATCGACCGATTTGCCGCACTTAAAAAAAGATCTCACTCTGCCTCGCTCTCCGGCCTGTCTTCGCTTCGCAAATCCCATGACAAGACTCTTACCAGACCTCCGTAATCTCTTTCGACTTCGGATCCCTTCTCAGCCTTTTCCCTCTCGGAATTCTATCCATATCGCCTGAAATTTCCGCAATGCGTTGTCGACACTTTTGATCCCGATAATAAGTCAATAAAGTTCCGGCATCGAAGAATTTTACCAAACTTCACGGGCAGTGAGATTCAAAGTGAACGGAGATTTACTGATTGTGGACTTGGTGAGTGTAACCCAGGTTCTGGGAGGGTGAAGAGCGAACGAAGGTGATGGGCAGCGCGAAGCCGAAGAGTTTCGACCTTCGGGCAGAGTTTGCGGAGTAAAAAAAGAGGATCTTGTACTTTTCCAAGATCCTTCTCAAATGGGAGATTTTATCGATTTGGTGAAAGCGACGGGCATTAAGAGGCTTTGTGTTTCCACTCGCATTAGGTATCTCTGGAAGCAAACGACAGGGATCGGCTGGCACGTGCCGAAGGGCGGGTTACCACTCCGGGATTTTTTTTTTCACGTTGCACTGATGCAAAGGGTGAGGAAGAAAATTGTGGATTTTAAGATAATTGACTATTTTCATATTTAAAGAAAATATTTTACCAGCTCATTGACCAATGACCAGAATGGTCGAACAGCATTTTAAAAAATGTGCGTCAAATCCTTTAGGTGTTTTCAATTTTTTTTTTTTTTTTAAGAAAAAAATCACTCATCCTGTGGTCTGGCAAAAACTTTTACGACATGGAAAATAAATTGATTACAGTTAAAATTTACCGACTTTTTATGGGCGGTCGAAATTCACCAGAAATTACTTTTACCCTCAATCCGAATGTTTACGATTGTCCGTGAGTATTCGTCCGTGTTTGTGAATGCCTCAGAGTGTTTTATAGTTTCTGATAAACTTTTTTACGGCTATTTGCCTTTTTTCGAAAATGTGTACGGCATTGCAGTTTTTTAACTGTAATAAAAACCTATACAATTTTACATGTTGATTACTTCGTACCGACAGTGAAAAAGGTCTTATTTATATTTTCATCTACGCGATATGTTATCAAAATCCGGCAAAAAAAAAAATTTCAATAATAAAAGACGATAGTTTTGAGTCTCCTTTCTTACTCTCTAGTGACTTGTTTTTCTAACATGAATTTTTTTTCTCGTTGCAGGTGAGCCACCCACGAATGAAAAATGTGGTAAGAGGATAAGAAGGTAAATCACGAGGATGAGAGGGTTTTGATTGCACGTTCTCGAGAGTATTTCTAATTGGAGTCTTGGAAACCGTACTGGCCGTATAATAATGCAAGTTCGTTGGTTAAATTTTCTTTGTTTGTTCTCCTTTTGCGGCGAAAGGGAATCGCGACTGCAACTGGGTTAATATCGTTGCGAATTCGACGTGCTTTGCCACTCTCGCATTCTCTCCTCGAGGAACCGACACCGAGTGTATTCCCGGTGCAACGCTATGCGCAAGTCATTTTAATCCACAATGATGAAGAAAGAGATCCTATTTGAGTTTCTCGCGGAGATTTCGGGAAAACGGAAAGCAATTATAACGTCGTGGTTAATTAAAAACGGTTGGGAAAGGATTATATTAACGCAGCGCTTCAATGCCCATTGCATTCTCATTATCGACGAACGAAGAGTTTGTGTATCGACAACGTCGCGTCGCCAGAATAATTCCTATTAAAAACAAGCGAAACGATCCATTTTATTATTATTACCAAGATACAACGGTTTGTGATCCCAAAATATTTGAAACGTTTGCATATCGTATAATTTTGGAAACGCTCACAAGAAGAATATTCTCCAAGGAAAATATCGTGCATTTTTCTGAACACTCATGATTTTTTTTTTAATTTTTTTTTTTTTCGGAACCGATGCAAAGAAGTAGCAAGATTCAAAGCAAACCGAAAAATCTGAAGAAAATGCATACTCATTCAGAAAAATGAGTGAATCATTTTCATTAAATTAAACTTTTTTTCCCGGACTATTATAGGGTAAAAAAATACTTGGAGAGCTTCGAGTGTCGGCAAAGCCTTTCGTTTCATAACAGAACGAAGATCTTCCACATCTTCATGTATGACCTAGATTTTTTTTTAAGTGCGCGAGAGACTCCTTCAGGAATCTCCGGAAGTTGCAAAGCACAGGGCTATGATAGCCATCGAAAAAGAAAAAATGGACTGCCATTACCTTCGTCAGAAAGTCACTGACTTTTTGAAGAAACGAAAGTTTTTCGCCAGGTATGTGGAATGGAAAACTTTTTTACAATCTAAAGGCGACCTTTCTCTTCGAGAATCCTCATGAATCTCAAAAGCACTGAATTTTTATGGCATAAAAAAAAATTCAGTGCTCGGTGTCGACGATCAACTTATTTTTTTAACGAGCTGCTTTTCATTACATTCTCGAAAAAAAATGTCTTCACTAAAACAAAGCTTCCACTGTACGAGAGCCAAATAAATGCGAGACGAAATTAACGAAGCCATGACGAAGAGAAATGACGGTTCGTTTAATTCCCGAGTGGCTCGTCTATGTCGTAAAAGCTCTGCGACGATTTCTCTTTTTCGCCACTATCTTAATCCGTTCGTGGGATAAAGTTCAATCGTAAAGAATATCACGGAAAAAAAGAAAACAATATAACTATCGCTCACCCCTCTATGTGCAGAAACCACGTTTTTTCCTCATTCCTTTGGCCTTCGGTCCACGAATAGATACTTCGTAATGAAAGGGGGATTGAGAAGAGGAGTGAATGAGGGAAAAAAAGTGAGACTGTAACTCACTAATCGGATTATTCAAATAACTAAAGGCCGTCAACGGCAGAATGGGTGGAAAGTAGTCAGGAAGTCACGCGAACGGTTCATTGAACTTCCGGCTCACATTTGGCTAGATACGTTTCGGCTGTCGACGGTTGGGCCAGTGCAGTTGAGAAAATTAAAAAAAAATAATAAAAAAAGCTCTTATATATAAAGAAGAAAGATAGACTCGTTTATTGCAGGCATGGTCATCCTTTTTACTTTTCTCCATTTCCTTTTATTTACCTTCTACTGTTACATCCGCCGGGAAGAAGGTTCGGATGCGGATTGTGGCAAAAAAAATCGAAAGGTCGCGCGAGCGGATAATTTGACTTCCGTCAGGTTGTTTTCTTTATAGAGTCAGCGAACGAGGCTAACAAAGTTGTCGAGAGAAATATTGAAAATTAAAAAACTTCCGACCGTGAGAAAAATTACATTACATATTTTTCTGTACAAAGAAAAATAACCGTTCGGTTACCATTTCAATAAAAGTCGAGTGACTTCTCCCGAATAAATAACAATTTAATCAACCTCACTCTTGGCCTACTTTACAAAGTTCCATATCTTTACGACTACGCAATTAATTTTCAAAATTTATAAAATTTACTTGTTTTTTTTTCTTTATTTTTCGTTTTTTTTTCTGAACTGAACGTAGTGCAAAGTCACACTCATTGGAATTTTTTTTTATTGCACTAATATCGTAAATTACTATAATCGATCTCTTTCTTTCGCCGACAATTTTTCTTTTTTTTTTGCACTCAAGTGCAGTTAGACACGGCCAGGAAGAAAAGAGAGTCGGACAAGTGCTTCCCGATTAGTTAGTTTTCTCGAGACCAAGGATGCGACTTCGGGTGCAATCTCCTCTCTCGAGCACAGTTGCCACGGAGACATCTTGACTGAATACAGTTGATGTTTCTACCGCGAGGCAGTTATAAGGCATGGGAGGAAAGACCGGTCTGTTTGCCGGGGAAAAATGGGGTGCAATTGAATAACTTAAATATCTTCTTTTTTTAAAGTAGTTGGTGTCGAGACGGCGCCATGCCTTGATAACGAGTGAAAGTACATTTCTTTTCAGAACCTCCACTAAATTAAGGGTTTCTCAGTTGGATGAAGAGTGAGAGAGGTGAAATATTAGATGATTTATATATTAAAATATCAACAATTCATGGATAGAATACGAAACAACGTGCAGGGTAAACATAACCAATGTTTATCGTTAAAATTTTTGGTTTGTATCTCTTACCTCTGAACTCTACTCTGAGAAAAGAAATGTATATCCGAAAATACCTGATAGAAAAAAAACGACAAATTTTCTTGTTCCAGGATTCGATATAAAATGTAAGTTCCCACTTTTGTTTATGAGACTGGAGACAGATTTTCGGATCGTAAAGTTGACAAACAAAAATTGTGAATTGTGGGTTGGTAATAATTTTTCGCAAAAAGTACAATTTTTTTTTTTACTGCGCACTTGTCATGTGAATTTCCGAAATGTCTATTGGGAAAGTTATTCACCTCTCTAAATTCTTTCTCACGTGACTGACTAAAGCGAAAGAATTTTCGATGAACCGAAACATGATTTTTCGTATAAACGATAGTCAAAGCATAGAGCGCCGTTTATAAGCGGAATTTCAGATATGCAACGCGTTTTATGCACATGCGGTCGTCTCGCAACGATAACGCTGGCTCGTTAAACGAGGCAATACATTCACCACGCCGCTGTATGCTCGGCTAAACTTGAGCATGGAAAACGTTTATCGACGAAATAATGGGCTCTCAACGGGATTTCGTGATTTCGCGTTTATTGTTATCACAAAAAAAATTCTATTCAGGGCGTTCCCTGACGAAGTGAAAACACCAACCAGTTAAGAGAGAACCTCGATATCTCAGTCGAGAAAATGTGGTTTCCATAAATTAATATAAATACGTACGAATATTGGGTTTGCGTCTTGCGCCAAAAAAATTACCGAAAGTTTCCCGGTCTACTAAGAGTATTTATCTAACCGTTTGTCTCATGAAAATTCTGACCAAAATTTATTGTCTAATATTTTTCAAGAACTTTATCTGGTTGCCAAGTTAAACGGAAAATAAGTCGTCACCGAAAAATCGCTGACTATCTCGAAAAATAGGGAAAGTTTTTTTTGTTTAAAGAGTAATTGCTTTTTCGGTTCATTAATCATCTAAGGTAACCGAGCAGAAAATGTTCTCGGTTTGGGAGCATAAAAGTAGATCTAGGGAGCATAAAAGCAGATGCGCGGCCATGATCGCCGAAAAATTGCGAGTCTGCGCATCGCTAACATGAGGCTGAAGGAGTTTATATTATGAAGTTCATGCCACCAGGCTGGGCAATATTAAGGAATGGTTCAATAAGGATAAAATCATTGCAGCTGGAAGGACTTAGTCAACTTTAATCATCTTCATATTAAGTTTGAGTTTAGGTCTCCGCCTCTTCTCTCGGTCTAGCCTACTTATGGAACCTTGACTGGGAAGGCTCCTTTACTGCACTTAAGGTGGTCCTTGCGAATAGTGTTCGCTTCGTATGAGTTTCTGGGAGATGAGAGAAAATTATAAACGCTTTCCGACGGTAGAAAAATCTGAAAAAAAAAATCAAGCGTATTAAAGATACCGAAAATATTGATTTTGTATGATAATAATTCCAAAATGATTTTAACAAATTCATAAAAAATAAAATTCATTCAACGAATCTCCCGAAAAAAATTACTTTTTTAAATATGAACATTATTTGTTCTTTTTTCTGAATATGTATGAACTTTGGCACATTTTTAAAGTCATTTTGAATTTTGTGACTTTCCACATATTTTTCACAGAAAATCACAGAAAATCCGTCAGGTTTCTGGGAGATTTGTTCAATAAATGCATGTTTGTAATAAAGAATTAATATTTTGACGACCTCTGATACGTCTGATTTTTTTTTATCATGAAGTGTCTACAATTGTGTTATTTTCTGCTTTCGGACGATAAATCGAAGGTGTAGTAAAATAGTGAACAAAAATTGAAAAATTATCTTCGATGATTCTTTTCATTTTAATTTTCTATTATCCAACAACGAAAGTAATCGTAGCAACAAGGATCTAAAAATCAACAGGATTCGATGTGCATGACATACGCGCCGGTGTCAATCCATGCGTCCGTCAATTCTATAAATTTTTTTGACAACCATGCGGATATGTGCAGCGCGCATCCTCTCAACAATCCATTTCATCTTCGTCGGTACGTCGAACCGTTCATACGTCGCCTGCCCTTGGCCTCGGTATATTGGACTTGTCAGCCTCACCTCTTTCCAATCGCCGTGTGCCAGTTACATGCTCGCGTCGACGTGCATCCACTCAGGATATTATATTAAAAATAAAAATTCCCGCGAGTCATGTTTTATCTAGCATATTTTTCTAATCATTTTTTTTCTCTAACATTGCACTCATTCAAAACAAAATAAAAGAAAAGAAAAAAAAATACCACATTTAAAAATAGGTCCTCGAATTTCTAGAACATTAGAATTTGTAGGCATGTTCAATACAGCGGTGAAAAGTAAAAGCGCTTCCCATTGTCCGGTCCAGAGACTCGTGGTCTTTGTCAAAAAGTACATAAAATTATACGAATCTAAAATTTTTCGCTACACTGAATTTTTTACTCAAAAAGATAAAAATTGTTATTTTTTACGAGATCCTTTTTCACTGAACTAGAGCTGGAGCAGAGTATTTGGAGTTCGAACAAATTTCATTCATCCGGTGAAATATTCGGTGCGTGTGCGTTTGCGTCTGGGTGAGCGTAGATTAATTTCCAAAACAACCGTTGCAACATTGAATATTGAGGTCTCAAGGTGAAGTAATTCGGTATGAATCCCCAGGGGTGACGGCTTTGATCCGAAACCATGCTATGAAGACGCCTCAGGGGATTTCCCTATTTCGCATGATCGCTTCCCTGTGCTTAATCCCTAATCGGGCCCACTGTGGTATACGCACATCGCGTACACATGTGTCAGTAACCGGCTATTTGCATTTAGGGGTAGTAGGAATAGATCAGTATGGTCTGATTCTGCGAATGTTGTCGATGGTTAAATCAACGCCAAAGCACGTAACTCACAGAACAAGTCTGAGAGTGGAAGCATCAAAACTCGGAGTGCTTGAAGTACCTAGCTGATGATATGGGAACTTCGCTACTCTAACGCGGGTGTAAACGCCTAAATGTCAATGTTCTCGTCCCTCACTAACATCCCACTATAAGCCAATAAAATGTTTCTCAAAAGAGGAAATTTTTGAAGATTTTTCTCCCATTCTTTTAAACGTTAGAATTCCGTCTTATAAAAGTATTACCAAAACGATCTGTTTTGTATCAATAACGACCTAGAATCTCTCGAATATACCGTTAACAGTTAATTCACTCGAATATGGAATACAACTAAATAGATCAGTTAATTTACCTACTAAAATGGTATTCAAGATAGATGACGAATTTTGACATAACGGATCGGCTTTTTTTTTTAAATTTTACTCTCTACTCGACTTCTTTTGCACCGTCGAAAGGATGCAACAAACAGTCTAGAACAGCGAGGACTCTCACATGGAGAAAGTAACTTTTGACGACGAATCATTTCTCTTGGATCATTGTAAATCTTGGATAGATGTATATTATTGAATAATCCTCGTGAAAATAGGTATGTTACCGACGAGGTGTATGCGGGGAATATTCGGTGAAACATGGGAATGGCATCGTGTTGAAGGGAGATGGAGTGGGTGTTTGACGAGAGCCCGAGGCTGATGGCAAGTCGAAGCTTCGGCATTTACAGTGTAACTACGCATACGAAGCACCGGATTAGTGCCACATTACAGAGTCCGATGGTATGTGTTAATCAACGCCGCAGAATACAAGCTCTTTGGGGTGTTCGGTTGGCTGCGAGCTTATTCGAACCGCCTAACGGCTCACGGATATAGAACAGAATAAATGAACATACATTCCACCTTGTATATGTTTAATGAGTTCCATCCACGAATCCTCAGCGTCGTCGTTAAAAGCGATTTCGTTCTTCTCTCGCGAATCTCTTCGAAAAATTGTCGAATTACTCGAACGATGCGACAGCTTTCGCTCCCTCGGTTTTAAATCGGTACCATTGTTTCTCGTGCGGATACAGAGAGCACTCATCGACTCATACGCGAATTATTCGCGAACTCTGTAATAAACTATGTTAATTTTGTTTTTGTTCGACGAATTTCTTTTTGAATAACAATAATATTTTCACTTGTGTATTTCCGTGCCGTAATTAGCGATTTGTATCGGGAGTTTTTACATAAAAATCCTAGTAATTTGAATATTTATGAATATCGAAAAAAAATATATATATTTCGAATGATTTTCATCTTAAAAATGTACAAGAAACTATTCCGTCAATCAGTACCGAATATTTACAGTATTAAAGTCATCGAAATTTGAAGCATTAAATTTATTTGAATATTTCGGAATATTCGCCCATCCCTGCTAAAGTGTAGAAGAAAATACGAAAGAACATTGGATCGACGGAGCATCATCGAAACTCGATTGTGCCCCACTGCCAGGCTCCAAAACGTTTTCCTCTAACAATATTCCATTTTCCTGATCACATCATATCCGTGCTTTGAATCTCCTGGTTAGTACGACAGACACTGTGCCGGATACAGGATGCATAGATCGTGGTTTCATCGCGGATATTAACGGTTCTTTCGCTCAGCCAGTACTTATCGCATAATTCCACACACTTCCACGATACGTCATACAAGCCTCTTCGATCAACATACTTGCGCGCGTTTTATCCTGAACTTGCACTACAAAAAGTCAAAGCCCGTTCCGAAGCGGCGTCGAACCGGATCGTTTATCAGGCCTGCGTGCAATCGATATACATTCGCCGATGCGCGTGTAAGTAGAGGTGCACTTTTTCATAGCCGTTCCAATCGCTTCGATACTCTTACCACCACCCGTCGATGTCAATTTGCACTAAACCTCTTGCATCTCCGCTCGGGTGTTCATCGCCGGAATCAAAAGTCCGGTAAAATACAGTAGATGAATCATGAAAACGCACCGTATTTTTTTTTTTTTTTTGTGGTAATAGTTGTACTAGGAGATGCAAAACTTTCATAGGAAGCACCCGTTTCATTCGATCCCGCTTAAGGAGCAGCACCAGCCGGACCATTAAACATCTTCCATTACGTACAAACCGGATCTGAGTCGCTCATTAATTTCGCTGTAATTAACTGATTTTTATCTCCCCGCTCTGCCGTGCAATGCTATGGTTGGGGATGCTTTTCTTTCTTTGCTAACGCGTTTTCGCAGACTGAGATTTTTATTCATTCGGGCTCTGAATAAACGACGCGGTGGATGGAATAGAAGGTAGAACTGCCGATGACGATGTTTTCACAGGGTTTGAATGAGGCTCTTTAAATGACTGTTTTTTTTTTTTTAATAATTATCTTTTTCTTTCGTCACTGTAACTGAAAATGACTTTGAGCTATCGACGGAAAATTGAAGGTAGCATCAGCACGAAATTTATTATCGCATACAATGCAAAATATTTTTATCATAGAAACATAAAAGATTAGGTCTACGAAAATTCACTCCGTTCATTAAATAAATCAATCCAAAGTGCTCAGAATTATTTCGGATGCGCAGAAACGATAACGATAATTCGATCTTGAAATTTCGCGGATAAAAACTATATTGGAGAATTTTGAGTTTATCGAATGTTTCGATAACAATTATTCGCGTAATCTCGAAAGTCAGTCGACAAATCATTTTTTTTTTTTCCGGCACTCTCGTGGAATTACTCGAAGTACGGATTGAAGCAGAACCATACGAGGTGGATTTTCTCAGAGATTGATTTCGTAGGGAGATCGAAGAAGCACAGAAGACCACGTAAAGTTTCGATGAAATTGAGAAACTTTCTCGGATCGTACAATGGTGTCCGTACGCGTACTAATACCAAGGGACGCATGTTGGATTCGATGTACGATTTATGGAAGTGATCCGATGATGGCTTGCATATTGCAATCGCGTGCCAACACCGAGGACCGTGACGCAAACCTCTCGACTTTCGGGATTCCTAAGTTTTTCGCTCTCGGCGTCGAGGTCGGAAATTCGTTCGTCCAACGCCTCCGAAATATACGATGCATCCTGGGTACACTCTATCCCGGGAAGCGTATTGATTTACGCTGGCTCTCCCGTCGCTGCAGGAAGGTAGATATAGAATTACGGTCTTCCTACCGAGAGTCACCGGGATTCGAAATCTCGCGGCCCCTTCGCATTCCTTTATCTCCGTTTCCCTCGGCGTTTCGTAGTTCTCTCGAAGCCAAAACGCCCAGGGCCGAAAATTCAAGCGCACTTCCGGCCAGGTTGAACGGTACGGTGTCGCAGCATAGACGGGTTACGGAGTTGGGGCGAGCCGTGGAACCGACGACGAAAGGATAGACACTCGGAGGTCGGGTTAGTCGAAGGAGCGAGAGTGGCAAATAATGTACATGCGGTTGACGCCGACCCAGAGGCAACTGGATCCTCTCTCGTCGCTTGTGCTCTACAGTCTTGCCACCTTCGATTCTCGCTTGCGGGGCTTCCGTGGCTCATGCTTCCGAAATGAACCAGGTGGAGGATGCCCCGAACCGCAAGTGGCGCGTTCAGGCTTAGGTGTGGGTTGCGCTAAGTCGAAGACGCGTTTGCCGTCTGCCGGCTTGATGATCTCTTCCGGTACACAGAAGAATAGACTCGATGTGACCGAGCCGCTCCGAAAAGCAATTTCCAGCTGCAGCACGAAAAAAAGACGCTCGGTTGGCTCGCCAAACTGTTTGCTAGTTGGGTATAGATCGGTTACCGCAAAAACCTCTAGGTTTCCACTAATTCTAATTAGTGGAATCTGCCATTGAGAGTCGATCTACTAAAATAGAGTTCAGGATAGACAAGGAAATTTATGTCACTCGTGCTCGAGAAGCTCTACTCGGCGTGTCGGTCGACAGTGGCGTAAGTGGCGCTTTACAACCGTGAGTGTATAATTTTCCGGCGTGCAGTTGGGCGCTTTTGCGTGGAATTTTTTTTTTTTGGTGCGATTTCTGAAAATTATTGCACACTGCTCGCAGCTCGACAATCAGCATGCAAGTTGTAATGCTTCTCTTGCTTCCGTTACATGGAATACAATGCGATACTCGTACGTAAAAGCGGTCTTGCGACGGCGGTCGTGAAGTGGCCATACTCGCCTTCTCTCGCGCTTCAACGGCACTTGGTTTCGTCTTGTACCCTTGCAACGCTCGATCCACCTCGGGAAGCCACTTTCCAACCTTCGCCCCGCTTCAACGAACTATTATCGCAATATTCTATTTTATGAGGACCCTAAACCGTCTCCGATGTTCTTCTTCAATATTTTTTGGATCGGTTACAAAATCTGCACAATGCTCGTTGAATTTCTGCTTCGTGTTTCTTACCGATGTAAGAGAAACACTGAACTTTTCTATCTTTCGACTTGGGAACAAACTACGAGCGTTATAGCTTGATCCTACGTGATATCCGCTCGGCTAACCAATTTGCAAGCATAGAGGAGATCCTTGGTATTCTTCACACCGTTCTCCGTGCCTTATTGCTCCAGCCGCGACTGTAAGCTTGTATACGATTATTGGCTCCACCTAATCTGCTTAAGCTCTTTGCATTTGCTTTCGCCACACTCTTCCTTGACGCTGTAAATCGTCCTTTAAAAAAGTTTTGAGGCGTTTCATAAAAATAAATAAATAAATGTAACTTTCTGTTAATACTACTTGTTTTTTTTTTCGTACGTTGCCATTGCATCGCTGAAACATTCGATTGAACATTTTTATTGAATATTCAAAACCCTGGTCAATTGTAAAAAAAATGAGAACATTAATTGTATTTATTGATCGAAGAATTGTTGTTAGTACAAAGCTGAAGAATTTACGCTCGGTTGCAATTTATTCAATTTTACGAAGCTTAAAGGTTGCACCAAATTCTTTTGTAAATAAATTCGCACCGTTTACAGTAGACATGAGGACCCTTCGCGTGGCGTCAAACGCATCGATCTGCAATTCGATTAATTACAATTTCACTTGCGCGTGCTTACTCTAATCCGGCCTTTGTCTCCGTCTGTGCTCCGTGTCACTGGTGGCAAAACAATGAAACAAGCTTGCATTCGGTGCTCGCGTGGAGGACCCGGTTTTGCCCTCGAACTGGACGTAAAGCTAAAAAGTGAGCTCAGCATTTAGTGTGGAGGAAAGCGTATCAACGTTAGGATTCGGCGCGCGAGCGCCGAGGGTGCTAAGTAGTTTCGACACGCGGGGTTTAATTATTTAAGCCTTTCAGGACCACTCCAGCTCTTTCGGAGCTAGCTTGTGAGAGCTTCTAATAATGCTTTCATGCGATATAAAGAGCGGATACCATTGAAATTCAACTGCAGAAATATACCATCTGCCAAGGAAGGAGTGTAGAGGAGAGTGAGACAAAATGAAACAGTGGGGCAAAACGGGACAGCGGAAGTAAAACTCAATCTTCCAATAATTTTTTGATCAATTTTATCTCAACGACACTTCCGGATTTTCAACTTCTGAATTCAACGCCACCATCCAATAGTCATTAAAAAATTGCAGTTTTTTTCATTACTCCGTTCTGCCCCACCATCCCATTTTGCCTCGCGTTCCATGCCTATACATTTGCAATATAATACGTAGACACGCGGATGGAAAAAAAATTCTTAAAATTTCGATTTGGTTTTGTGTTAAATCTTTGTGTTAAATCGGTTGTACAAATCGATGAAACTCCCTGAATGGCGCAGATTACGCTCCGCTGTTATCAATTATTTTGGCGTGTATATTATTTCATGCGCGCGAAGCAAAATCACGCCGACTTTTGTATCGCCAAGTTCGCATTCGATAGGGCGTCGACGTCGTATTGTTCGCGGATAAGCCAGAAGCATATTTTGGATTCATTTTGGAAAAACGAACCGCTGAGTCCTTCTGTCAGGGATTATTTTGGCGTTGGCGTTCTCATTTCGGCACGATATTACGTAGATTTGACCATACAATAAGCCAAGAGCTTAACCAAACATCCATAGTTTCCGGCAATGCTTTCAGGCTTCGACGCACATTGTAATAATTATTCAATTATGTGCGAGCAACATTCAGTCGGTTCGGTGGAATCAACTTTATTATCGAGCTATTACTGTTCCTCTACTTTTGACTATTCAAGCACCGGTCCATATCCTTCATGGATATTCACGTTACAAAAGCTGGATTTCGGGCAATGCGAGCGGAAATGGAGCAACGAGAATTACGTTGCGGGAGAATTTAAATTTTTGAGTGAATTTTTTTCTCTACAACACGCATATTCAAATACTCCAAATTTGTTGAACATTCGATTGAAATTCGGAATAAAATTATTCACATATCAAATTCGAGTCGACGTATATATCGAATTGCAAATAGAAACTGAAAACAAAATCGCTATTGCAAAAATGTTTAAAAAACCGGAGTAAATCCTGCGACACAATTGAAATTGTTCCCACTCGCGCCCGAATTATCGTGAAAACGCGTTATTTACAGCGTTGAACAAAAAATGTTTCACCGTATCAAGCAACTAAGCACCTGCTCAAAATTCCCCGTTCATCCTCACAATTCCCCGTCGCTAATTACCCCATGTGTGAACGTGACGCGAACGGGATTCGACACACGAAGTCATCAAGATGCCGGTAGATTCATCGGAAGTGAGATACCGGACGAGTCGTAGACCAGCTCAAGTGCAGAGCGAACGGATAAGTCGCACGATGCAGCGGTCGCATAGCTTGTCGTTGCAGTAATTAATTCCGTGAGGCAATCGCGACTGCATTTGGTCTTGGCCGTTTTCGTGCCATAAAAGTACACGAACGAAAGCTCCCAGAAAAAATGCACATATAAATCGTAACTTACCTTTGTACGCGAATGCGTACGCATAAAGACTGCTAAGGACCGAAGGGCCGACGACGCTCTGTTTTGCACGTTGAACAGTGCGGCTTCTCGGCGATTGTTAGCAACTTCTCAGTCAATTCCCATCGTAGTTGTGGCAATTAAATCGCCTCGGACGCAACCGAGCTGGGACTCGTGGGCGTCCGGATGAGGGCAAAAAACTCTGTTGAATCGCAGGATGTGAACGGACGATCGTTGAGTGAGTCTTGGGACAGCTGAAGGATGGAAGGGAATCTCACATAACGCCCAAGGCGGTGCGATTATGTGGAATACCTTCCGCACGTATCGCCACCGGTACGCATGCGAATCGAGACGACGTTGGGATCGGTCATGGCATAATGCTACGTGTATAATCGTTCCTTGTACGTGTCCCGCGGAAGTGACGCGCTCCGTTCTTCCTTATCTAATAAGTCGCTTGCCAATACCAGGACACGAGAGCCATGCGGGATACTCATCGGTATTTACATCCGGAAAGAATAATCTGCTGGTGCTCAACATAAACTACGTCAACTACGCTGCACAAATTAATTGGAAACTCAACGTAATGGAACTTGGAATCTGCTAATCTACTGCTATTAATTGGACATTTACTTCGCTTGTAAAACAAAAGTAACAAGTATTTAATAACAGGTGCGATAGCCTGCAAATATTTTACCTGAATATCAACGTAACTTCAAAATATTTTGAAATCATTTTGTGTGATAAAAATTGCGATTTGCACTTTTTTTTTGTAAAATTATTTCGGTGAAAATTAATACTCAATTTTTTGGGCTTTCTCTCGTACTCGTATGTGTTGAAGCTTCCAATGAAAATATTAACATGTGCAACGACGAGGCTCGCGTGATGCTTGGTCGTCGCAGACGCTTACCGCGCACCGTGTTGCCTATCTCTTCCATTCGACAGCTCGATAACTATGTTAATGGGTGGGACCATCAGCGATAACTGGTGCTGGATTATTCAGTCGTGTTTGCTCGAGACACACACATTAGTCATGTAAGATACACATTGAACTAATGACGTAAAGAAGTAGCGAGAGGGTACGCGAACGACGCAGCTTTCCTCCGCACAAATCACAGACACTAATTAAGCGTACCTTTGGAGGGCTGTGTAAATAAATGTATCCAATGACTTAACTAATTAAGCTGGGTTAATTGATTAGGTCGTGCGTTGAGCTGGAGGAATGTTGGCATAAAAAAACCACGTTTTTCAAATATTAGGTAAAATTCTGAAAAAAAAAAAAAAAAAATGCATACAAATTCAAAAAGAGTAAAAACAGATTTTTTTAATGTCCACATTTCTCATCAATTTCCATTCCTGAATCCGATTGTTTTCCGTTCATATTTTTGGAAAATCGTGTAAATGTTTTGGCAGCCGATTCGTTACTGCAGCAGCGACTAATTATTGAAGAATCATATTTAGTCCGAGAAACAATAACATTTTTCGTCCCGTGCCAATTAACGATACTGCCAAAATCGATTGTTTATCGGTGGCGAAATTATAACAACGAGGCGAAAAAAAAACTTTAGCTCCGATCGAAATTCAGTTCAGTTTTTTTTTGTTGATTATTTCCAAAAAAATCGTGCACCTGAATAGTTCTCGATTTACAGTGGACGTAAAACGGTTGAATAATTTGGTATTGTCGCTATCCATCAGCAGTTTGTAGGCGAGACACTCCTGATAGACACGCACAAGTGGTCGGGGCATACTCACTACAGCAACGATAATCCTGTCACCAGCCAATATACCGATGAATATGAAACCCGTTATCCCAAATGGTCTGAGCTACGCAGCCGACAGGGCTTGAAATGCACGATATTTCTCACGGGTAACGCAGGAACACATTTATATTAACTCATATAGTAACACCGGAACGCATTTATATTAATTTATACAGAAGCCCGGAGAGGGCAAAACGAACACGCGGGGAGAAAACGGTCTCGTCCGAAACATTTAAAACCCTGCACAGATTTAACGATCTTCAGAAAAAAAAAAAATTCACTCTCATCAAAAATGACTCCGCAATCATCGTATATCAAAGATTCACAATTAGTTTGAAAAAAATCGAAGTGAATTCGAGTCCATTTTTTCATACTCCAAATTAAAAAAAAAACAATTTCACCGTATATACCTTAATTTTGTGAAAAAGCTTCAAATTACTCCGGCTGATTTATTCCGTATCTCGAATCGTTTGAACCACCTGAAATTGCCGATCCATTTTTCCACCCCTTTACCACCTCCCTCCCGCACCGAAGAGGGGAGCTCCGACGCTGAGGCTCAAGGGGATTGACCGGCTGTCGTCGATCCGATTTCTTTTTTTACTCGTTTACCACGAGATACTTTGTCATTATTATTAATATTATTATTATACGTGCGAGGCTATTGTGAGCTTTCTCCGTTCCCTTTCGCTCGATTGTAACGTCTATGTGAAATATATTGTGTAGTGTAGGATCCATACAGGGGTCGTGTTGGGTCGGGCGTTCACCGAGAGTAAACAGTCTGCTCTCTCTGAACGCCGAGATGAAACTTGCCCGACAGACTTGGTTACAACGAGATCGATCGCCAGCGAGCCAACAGGAGAGCCACTCGAGGTGAAAACGAGAAGGAGAGACGGAGGCTCGAGTATGTTTGCCAACAACGACGGGAGGTTATTAAAACAGTAGCGATCGGCAACAGGACCCTTCGGCAAGCCATAAAATCGTACGGGGAGGGTGAGAATCAGATAGGGACGAGAAACTAATATGATTTACGGGGTCATGGAACTGTCAAAGGACGAAATTATCGAGTCATTTTCATCCCTCCAGGTTCGACCCTCTCTGTTGGAACAAACAAAAATATTTCAGATCTTCGAGGATGCTCTAACGATTGAAAATAATTCGTAAGGCGAGGCTTTTGAGAAAATAAACTACAAATTTTGCGGACGTAAATCGAGGCATTTTTACGATGATAATCATGCTCGATAAACACAGTTCAGGATGCGTCAAATATTTTCAGAATTTTTGGATTACATTTGAAAATTACATAAAAAAAAAATGACTGCTCCAGCAACGCTGGAAGTTTAATGCGTCCGAATTAAAGAGTGACTGGTCTGAGTCGCTTCCAGCGACATAAAAATAGTGTTTTTTTTTTTAATACAAAATCTTTTTTTTACCATCGCTAGCTAAACTTATATCGACCTAATGGTACGTAAATACGTTAACGAGAGGATCAATAGGAATATTTTTTGTCACAGTCTGCAAACATATTTTTTGTAACAGTCTTGAAACATTCCTATGACTCAGTCAATATTTGACGAAAGTCCTTGTATCGACCCTCGAGAACCGATATGCGGCAAAGTTACTGCGCGCGTGATTCAATGCTGTTGTGGCCCATTGTATGTATCCAGGTGGCTGAAGCCTTAGATTCGAGAGAAGGTCAATAAAAACTTTCGGTACAAGACGGTAAATATTGGAGTTGCCGTCGCATCGAGTATGCAAAACTCAAGTCAAAATTG
Source organism: Listrodromus nycthemerus (assembly GCA_963978505.1). NCBI lineage: Eukaryota > Metazoa > Arthropoda > Insecta > Hymenoptera > Ichneumonidae > Listrodromus > Listrodromus nycthemerus. Next base: position 6,179,920 of record OZ021686.1, on the reverse strand, counting down.
GAAACATTGATCATGAAGTTTAACTCAATATTAACCATCGTACTGGTCATGCTCTGTTTGTCGTATGTCAAGACTACGCGAGTAAGTTCATGTTGATTAGGCACACAAATTGATTTCATAGACATGTTGATTAGACATTCCAGACCCTCACCTATACTCACAGGTTCCCATACTGATAATAGCATTTGGTTGAATCCACCAAAGATTCGGGCAAGAACGTTGAAAATATTATTATGTTGGTACACTGAAAGGTTGCTTGAAATATTTCATTGGCCAAAATCATCAAAAAAATTTAACAATTTCTTGAACAATTTTACCAAAATGTCAAAATATTTTTTAGGTATTGAAATATTTTTTTTTTACTCACATATTCAGACGCCTCGAATCTTCAGTTCAATCGACCAGATTTTTTTAAATTTATGCACTTGACTCACAGATTCACACATAAATTTTCAAGTACTCTCAGCTACTCCCAAATTGAGCATAACAACCCTACAAATTTCATTATGTTTTCTCGACATGGAATTCTGTGTCTCATCAGGCGCAACTTTGTCCGACAACTGAAAACAAAATCGAAGTCTTCGGCTCTGTTTCCGTCTCTCTGAACTCGACAAGCCGGATGCAGAAGACTTTGCTGCTACTGGTTCTGCGCGAGAAAATCGCTTGGCTCGAGCTCATGTACCACGCGAGAGGGTAGCGAACAAACCCGACGCTCGGCCGAATCTCCAGGGGCACGTCGATTCGGTGCGCATCGCCGGTTAAATCCCGGCGTCTGTTGGTTTAATCTTCGCACGGCAAATACTGGCAAGAGGCCAATGCGGCGCCAAGGGCGCAAGAGGAGTCTCCGACAGAACGGTGCGGAAGGAGCTAAAAGAGAATTGGAAATCACTTTTCATTTTCTCCGTCGTACGACCAGTGGCAATTGCGGCAGTTCGCTTCGCCCTTCGCTGTCCGCGGTTGTATTTCGCTGGGGACTTAATGCCAAACCGATGAAAGATCAATGGCTTTCGAAACATTGAACACAACGAGGGAAACATTTTGCTTAATAGATTCCAATGAACTTTGAAATAAAATCTTATCGAGATGAAAATACTAAAGAATATTCATTCACCGTAGTGAAATATTCTTGCAGAAATTATCCTTAAGGGGGGAAAGGAGCAATGGCGAATACTCGACGGAAGACGAGTGTGTTCGAGAAAAAAATAAAATAACCATAATGCGAAAAGCCGAAGATTATTATGAAAAAAATAATTATTAATCATGATTCTATAAAACGCGCTCAAATATATTTTATTTATATAGAAAAATTAGCCAATACTAAAAAATTCGGCTAATATAGTTGAACCTTCTTACGAATATTAATAGGACTAAATTGAATTAGTGCCCAAGACAATATGAAGTTTTTATTCAGTTGCGACCATAGAAATTGATTAATGAATATTGATTAACTTCCACGACAAAGCGATAATAAATGACATTTCTGGAACGCGCTCGTTGTTGCTTCGTGGATGAAAATCTTTCGAAACTATGTTTTCACAAAGCCCATATTTTCTTTGGAATTTTCATCAAAAAAATATTCTACGCGTAATATAGAATATTGCTAACCAGTTTCGTCTTTTAATGAAATACCATTGGCCCCTCCGCAGTTCCGATTGAGGATGCTCGAACTTCTGGTTCGTTAGGACGTGTGTGAATAGGACTTCGAGAAGCAGGTACCGGCCTCGGTGATGCAAACGCGAGCATCGAGGCGGGTCTTTGGAGTTGACGCTCCGCATTAATTAGGTAAGCACGGGGCCTCGGCGTGCATATCTGCCGACTGAAAGAAAGTACCGCCGGTACGGGAAATATATTCAGGGTGAGTGCTGAAAATCATGCGCTTTCAACAAGTCCCCTGCTACGGATTGCCTGCTAAACCGTTGCGTGAGTGGATCGAGAACCAAAGTTTTTTGGTGTACACGGCGTCGTCATAAAAAGAGAGCCGTATGAGCTTATGGGGAGGAAAATAAGGGGAGTATCGGTGAAAAAAAAATCCAAGGTGCAGGCTCTTCACGCTGCGTGACAATAATTATGGCTGTAGCATCAACCCCAGAGCTCACATCTAATTTTTTTGTACCTTCACGCGTTTCTCCTACGTGCAAGATTTCTATGAGTTTCATGAGAAAATTGCTTCGGGACATGAATTTTTTTCGGTTTTTTTTTTTTTTTTTTCTAAGGAAGAGAATCGTACGCGGAAAAGTTGATTTTATTGGAATTTATGAGACGAAAATCATACTTAAAGCCCAACACGTAACAAAAATTACAGTTTTTGTTTTAAAAAAAAAGTTTTTTTTTTTTTCTAAAGCTTACGATTATTTGGACATATAAAAAAATACGGAAATTCGAAATGTCATTGCTTTTACGGAAGCGATGAAGGATAGCAAGAGAATGAAATTTTGAAAAATTACTGCCATCGACCGGCGAAATCGTGGTCCATCGTCGATATAGCAGCTGTTACCACTGGTAGTTATTATCGAACAAAAGCAAGCTTGCTTGCCTACTCGCTTGTCTGGCCTCTCCGATCCCGTGCTGAAAAATGTAGATAATAGAAAGGTAAACATAAACGACGACAAGGAAAAACAGGAGTTGCCGGGCTGCTGGCTCGAACAGAGGAGCGAACCGGGGACATCGCACGTTTCTGCTGCAGAGTATATACGCTATGTGAAGAAACGACCGACTAGGAGTGTGATCAGTGGTCGGCATTATAAAACAACCACGTACACAGCTTTTTTTTTTCCTTCCGGATATTTTTTTCTGCTTCTCTTTTTATCTTTCCTTGCACAGACGGACGTGTAACTTCCGCTTTTTCATCAGTGTGTCCTTTGGAATTTTTTTCGCAGAAAAAAAGTTCGATGCCATTGGTGACAAAAATTAACTCGAGATTTTAGGCGATTATGAGGAAGTTAACATTAACGCGAAAAACCATAAAATATGAGACATTAATTGTGCAAATAATTTTATACGTACGGTGCGGTGAGGGTTAAGTTAGGATATCGGAAGGTGTCATCGGATGTTTGTGAAATTTCAATTCCTTTCCGCGCGTTGATGTTACACATATAATTAAAATCGTTGACATAATGGAAATTGAGTGTCGGAACTCAAAGCGGACCGCTCATCAAGAACGAGGCGAAACTGATGAACGGCAGCGAGACGGAACGATGCTTGAGATCCGTGGATAGTGTTCCTGGCATGAATTCTTAATTATGGCGCAGCATTGTGTGGTGTACAATAAAGAAAATAAATTAAAAAAAAAAAAAAAAAACAAGGGCTACCGGAGTGTTGGAGGAGACCGGGCAAAGGTGGTTCCAACCTCTTGGCACACGTGGTTCCCCAGCGTTCTTCGGGCACTCGTCCCGTCCGTGGTGCGTAGATGAGTCGACAGATAAACGGGACGGCCCGAGGGTTGAGAAAAGGAATCGTCCGTGGGATAGTCCCACACGGGGCATGCACCGGAACACTCATTGCTCCGCACTTCTATATTCTATCGTTCTCCTTTAACCTTCACCCTCCTTAAGCCCCGAAGATCCCCCGTACGGAAACGTGTTGAAGAAGCCGAGCTCACAATTACCTCTTCTCTTTCGTAGGGTTTTTTTTTTTTTTTTTTTTTTTTTTTTTCATTCATATAATTCCGCTGTTCTGGTGTTCTTATTTTAAGGGCAGGTAAAATTCTTATGCTCAGAATTGCTCGTGCTTCGTTTATTCGTATGACCCAACGAAGTGAATGCGTCGTTCTTCTGGACTTGGGTATAAAATACAGCAGTCGTAATAACCATCCAGATCGAATATGGGAATCCTGTGCAGTGTGGGGAAAAATCTTGCGAACACTGAGGTAAATATTCCCATTCGTGGTAGCGCTTCTATTGGTGGCAAATTTATTACGTTATCGATAACGGCAATTCTCATCGAAAAGTATAATCCGGCAAGAACGTTCGCCCTCCGCTTTCTCGCCGAACGATCTTTCTTTCCCCGACGTGACGTGGACAAAAAACCTTCGAACGCTCAAATTTTCCGCCGTCGGAAACTTTTAATTTCGGGCATTATGCCTGGGCCAAGCAACGTCGCAGGAAAAAATGCTCTCACGCTGAGAGAAAGAGTCAACGGATACTCGACGTTGGGGGATTCTTTATTACCGCATTCTGGCTCGTACAAAGTTTCACGGAAGCTAGTTCAAAGCTTTTTGTACTTCGTCCTTCGTCCCTCCCCGGGTCCTATGACTGAATAGCTACAAGGTAGGCAACGGTGGCGAACGGCGCAGAATAAAAAGGGACGTTGGTACTTCGCGCGCGATAGTTACGTCGTTCTCGAGCTTTTCTGAAAAAAAAAAAGTTGAGTTGCGGTCGCCGGTCCAAAGAGTAAGGTGAGGTGAGATGGATGGAAGCGTGGAAAGCGGGAGAGACTGCGAGGCCAAGCGAGGAGAGAATTCGTGGTTCACGAACTAAGCCCGGGGTTAATCACGCGCTCGGCCAGAGTGGTTCCACCCAACAGTCCTGATCTTTCCGTCTTCTAAATTTCATTTACAGTCGGCAGAGTTTTCTCACTCTCCCGGTAAAGTCCCCGTTCCTCGTCGCGGATCGACCAAGGATTCTTCTTCGTAAACTCGCCGATACATGATAAAGTTCGCGTTGATTGGATAGTCACAGAGCTGAAGCTCGCGGACGCTCGCGGCGAGGCCAGATCAGTCACAATGGGACAGTGGGAGAAAACGGGATTTTCCAATCGCCTCTGGATTCCCTCGCTGTGAAATAAAATGTACAATGACGGAGTGAGATGAAAAACATTCTGTAACGGAAGACTTATTACAGTAACGCAATTTCCTGAGACGTTATTTCGCGAAATAAAATTAACTCCCGACCGTCCACGGGCAAAACGGGTTTCGTGCGTTTCACTGCGATGACCCACTTCGGCGTATGTTTCGAAAGCGCCATTCTCTGCCGAAGCGACAAGGTATTCTTCATCTAAATATCGCGTAATGATTCTTTGTTCAATGATCCATGCTCGTAACCAACAAAAATTGAAGTTGAGGTGTAAATCCACGTATATAAAAGATATCCCGATAAACAAATCAATAATTCCTGATCTCATATCGTTGAGTCAACTACAAAAAAATCCATCTTTAGCACAGAAGTAAACACTAAAAAAAATTAAATTTTCATTTTAGACAATTTTTTTTTCATACATAAAAAATGTATTTCGTCTCACCTGTCGGATAATCGATAGGTTTCTGCGGGAGTCTCGTCCGGGCTTTCACTGTCTGCATTCGCTCCGACAATTGTCGCGTGCGTGACGATTTTCGCTACTCTACAATGTAACCCGGCGTATTTCCCCTTGGCAGCAAGCGCCGACACTGGGAACACCAACCGCCATAAATCATCCGCCAGCGAGAAATACTCATACTGACGCGAATACATAACACATACTCGGACACGATTATTTGGATTACGGTTTCGAGCATAAATTACAGGTAGTGAGCACCTTTAGCCCCGACCGAGTTGTTGTTGCCAGTTGTGAGGATCCAGCGAAACGCCGGTGAACGTTTCGCGTTCTGCACCATCCTCAACGTTCGTACACAAAGTTCGCTGCAACCGCTGAACAGGAGGCTACGTACGGGAGAAACTGGAAATTCCAAGGTCGCTCTTGTCATTACTCTCGTACCGCACCGCGAGATAATTGACAGCATCCGCTCGAGCGGGACGTCTCCGAGAATCGAAACCCCCCGAGGGGGTCGCGATTCCCTCGTCGTCGTCATCGTCGTCTCGCCCGATCTCAAAGTCTATTAAAAGCCCAACGATGCACTATGCGACATTGAGGGCGTTGCGATTGTTTTTTTTCACCTAAATGCGGCTTCGTGCGATTACGCCAAGGTAGTTGGATAAAGATGCGGGTCTATTTTTTTTATTATGTTTTTCGTGGGAAATGGGGGACTTGTCGATTTGTTTTTTTTTTTTTGGGGATAATACGATGTGTTATAAAATGTGTGAGGATTTTTTTTTCGTTTTTATTGCTATAGTTTTTTCTTGAATTTTTTTTTCTAAGATATGCAACTGCACTTTTTTTAATTCTCGTTTCATCGTTCAAGGAGTTTTCGCAATGAAATTTGCTCATTATATTCTTAACATTTTGAAGTTTGAGAATGACGCATAAGAAAAAAGTTTAACAATGATAATTTACAATTAATTGTTGATGCTAAAGTCCACAAAAATGCCGATTAATCGTGTCGGACTCTTTCAGTGATTGCCGCCATGTTTTTTTATTTGTACAGCTGAGTGAGAAAATTCTTCATGTACATGAAAAATTATATCAGATCGATCGGTGTCACGTGCATTTTTTACTCTCGTCGGTTTCCTTTCAGCAGCGCGAGATATGCAACGGGCTATCGATATTGAAAAGTTGGCAATAATTCTTGTTCCCTCCGAGAATACCGAAGTTGAACGTACGGAAAAATTTCACGACGAATTTCGCAAGCGAAGCCAAATGTTTCACGTGGATGTCATATTTTCAGTCGATTCTTATCACGACAGAGGGATGTCTGCCGCATTTTAGCGGACTCGACAGTTTCGTTCTCTTGTCAGCAACTACGAGAGCTTCCTTTCATAATTCTTTTACGCATGAGTAAAAGTTGCCTCCAGTCGGCTGTCGAGTTTGAGATCTTTTTTTATTCTTTCGCTCCTCGCATGACGAGATTATTGCTTTTCCGGGAACCCTCCTCGTATTAATTTTTTTTACGACTTATTTATCGCGAATCACGCGAATCCAGAGTTCAACATAACTGTTGAAGCCGCCTCACTGACGCTTCACTTTTATTTCCGTTACCGCGATCGTCGACTAATCAAGTCTACCTGGCATGCGCGAATCGGTTGGAAACTTGTATAATCGTTAAAAAAATTGAATAAAGCAGTTCTCGGACTGCTTCCTCATTTTTTCAACCTTTTGCGCGTAACTTTCTCCATGAAAAAAGTCGATTTACCGATTTCGACTGTTTCATAGAGAAAAATGTACTTGCGATATAAATTTTATTCGGGGTGGATGAAATTTTTGGAATTTGTCGTATTAAGATAAACATCTAAAATTTATCGATATGTCCAAACGACATGAATTTTATTATGAAGATTCATAAGACTAAACATCCATGATCCGTTAATCGCAAAGCATCTGGTCGGAAATTTAACGAAGGGTCTGAATTGCATAATGTCAAACGTAATAAAAAAATTACCACAGGTTCTTGACCGCGTCGGTGTGACGCATTAGGCGATCATGCATCGTTTAACCGATACATTATTTATTTTATTTTATTTTATAAAAAGACTGCGATGTATACCGAACGGCGTGACACGTTGATATTCCCGCTTGTATTATCACGTGCGGCGCCCCGGCGCTCATACGAACAGTACACGCTAACATTATGCGCGTTCCACATACCATTATATATAATGTACAAATACGGAAGGTTACGCGGGAAACTCTTTTCATGCTACTTGACTGCCCACCGAGCTTGAAATATCTCGTCTGCATCGCTGTGAACGATGTGCAGTAAAGCATTAGTAGAGAAGAGACGTTGTGCGTTTACCACGAGTGCATGTTTAACCAGCTTTGAAATTTCATTAGCGCGAAACCATCGCGCGGTGTCATTAAATTCCCTTGACAATCACAGAACGTTAATCAGCTGCGTGAAATAAGCAACAGACCGTCAGACTCAACGTCAACATGCTCGCAGTTAAAACCCTAGAAATTTCAAATATCACACTGGGAATAAGAAAAAAATTCTGAAAAAATAACTTTTCATTCAAACTCTATCTCTGACCATTTTTCACAAAGTCCACAAGAATTATCCTAAAGCCGGTGATAATTTTTGTAACCGTTTAAACTTTAATTTTTCGTTAAATTTTCATTTTATTATTGTATATTATTCAATTTATTTTTTATATATTTTATGATATATTATTGAACCGGTGCAATGTTCCAGTAAACAAAAATCCATGGACGAGCTGCGAACCAATAAAAAGTAGTAACCCATTTGCAAAATCGGATTCTCACAGATCTTCCGAATATCAGATTTCAATACAGTAGTCGGGGTAGGAAAAGCGAGAGACAGTTAAATGGGTAAAGACCGAGAATCGCGCTTCGCGTGCGCTCGCCATTCCGCACATTCCGTAGAAACGATCTTCTTTCGCCTCTCCGGTTCTACAATCCGGAACCCCGAACTTTCTCCGGAGACAGAGATAGGGAAATTTCCAACTGCATCGTCGAGAAGATTTGAGAGAAGGCTTACGGTATTTCGGTAATCATAGTAGTGGTGGTAGTTGAGAAACGGTGAAACGAGAAGGGGTGGGGGACTGGGTTATGGTAAACTTGCTCGCTAACGACCACCCCGGCACAATGAGTATTATGACCCTAAACTTCGCCGAGACCGTGGCCGGGAAAGGGTCGGCAGTGCGGAAGGAACCAGCGCCATGGGGTGCGGAAGGGGTCGCGGACTTTCGGGACTGGAGGCGAGAGCGTCGGGTCTAACACTGCGCCCCCAAAACTATTCAAACTCCAGGGGGTTCCCTATTATAGGTACGTGTATTTCGCCTGCTACGTAGACATCTTACGACGGAATCTGAATTCTCGGGAAAGAGAGGACTGTGGAGAGAGCGACAAAGAGCCTAATGACTCCCGCCACTTAGAGAATACACTAATTAGCGAGAAGAAGCGGGCGGCGAGGTCTTTCGGAAGGTACCAACGGCGGCTCCCGAGCATCGCAACCCTCTCCGATGCAGCCTATGGAAACTCCACGGCGTCTCTGGTTCACCGAACAGTGGGACAGATTTTCGTCGAGTTGCCCGAAATTTTGGGCGAACGCTTATCTCGATTCTTGACACGGTAAGACGGAGTAGCTGATTCAGCTCTCACCGGGCTTGCTGCCACTTGCGGGGATGCCTTATCAAGTAGATCTGAGTCATCTAGTGTTGAGACGATTCGAAACTGACCGAGTCCCACCACCTAGAGCTGGGCTGGGTCGGTATCAGAATCTAGTCCGTTCTGCCCATCGGTGCCAAGCTTTCCTGCCAAATCGAACAGTTTTAACGCACTTGCAATTTATGGATGACGACTTTGATAAGTTCTATTCGGTCGAGAAACGTGGATTGCAGTTTTTCGTTACTGGGAACCAACTGAGGAATGTAGGTGCCGATGAGTTTGGATTTGGCGAAAATGTCGAATTTTTTAACGTTGGAACCTGGGGATTCCTGTTGTCGAGTGCCAGTCCTTTAATCCTATAAAGACACCTTAAAAATACACTGCCGGGTTTCTCACGTCCTACAGGTTTTCCTTCGGTAAAACAAAGCTTTTACCTCAAAGCCACTCACGGCTCTGTTGTCACCGATAACATTGACTTTAAGATTTTATGGTCGTGGTCTCAAAATGGCGGTAGAACCGAAAAAATCATAATCAGAAAAAAAAATACCTGCGCGACTGCATTTATTCGTTACTATGTGAAAATGACGCCTCTATGACTCGAGAGCTCCTTCAACCCTATTTCCACAAGACTTTCATTGAAAATTTTGTCATTGGAATTTCTAATAAATATAACGTAATTGGATCATCAGGATATTCCTCCAAAAATTCTACGCCATTTTGCATTTTTTTTATTGAAACTGAGGCAGAAAAAGGACGAGGATTGAAAAAATAAAAAATCTCTGGTTTTTTAAAACAGTCGCAACACGCAAGAGTAGTTTTTCCATTGTTTCTCAACCACTCGTCTAATGTCAAAAAAAAATTGTCCACAGCGCAACTTCGTACTCGAAATGTTTCAAGCTTCGCAGTGGGAATTAACTTTTTATATTTGAGCATATATCTAAGTATGCACGAGGAAATGAACGTGGTTTGGGCGGCGTGGTTTCAGAGTATTCATCCGTTCCTCGGCCGGCGACCAGTTACTGCTAATGTAAATATTTGACGTGAAAATAAAAGCGGAGCGACGGAAAATTTCTTTTTTCAGCTTCATTATGTGATGAAGTATCGCTCGTGATAGAACGGGGAAGGAAACACACCGAGTATTCCGTAATCACCTAATTATTATCTGTTTGAAGATCTATGCAATCGTAGAGAAAAAAAAAACCAACCTGGTTTTTTCCTCGCCACGTTGAATTTTCAGTGAAACTGCCCAACGTCCATTTATTACGTAACATTTACTTCGGCAAGCTGCATTAAAGTCTCGTTAGGATTAATTTGATTAAAAACAATCCGAGTATTACGAATATTCGTGAAACGATCTGTCAACGTTCGTCCACGTACAATGCGACTCGATTTGAAAAATGCTCTCGGTTGCTACCGGCGAATCCGTGACGCGCGATTTAATCAAGCTGGTTTTTTTTATTTTGTGCAGATTGTTCCAGGACACGTCAAGTTGCTGAGGCGAAATTACCCATTCGACTAATTATCCGTATGCCTTTTGTCAAAAGTCGTTCAACCCGGCATTCTATGTGTAAAAAAAATTAACGAAAAAAAATTGTTGTGAAAATGATAATAAAATATAAAGAGTAGAAAATATACGATCGAATTGGATTTCTATAACATAATAGAAGTTGCGGATAAATACTGACTAGTACATAAATATATCTAATGTACATATAATATAAATATGGCATAAATAATAAAATCTCTGGAAATCACTTTTAGATATTTGATGAAATCGCAAACGAAAAATTATAGAAAAAAAATCACGAAAGCGAAGCTTTGACAAAAAAATGACTATCAAATACGGATGGTGAGTTGAGAAACCGGCAGATTTGTTGACACGGTGATTAAGAATTACAGGGTCCGTTCACGTGCATGTAGCAATTGCTGCGGAAAATGAATCATATTATTACACTAATATATTTTCCCTACTGAAAACTGACCCATCGTGGATGAGTAAAATCAATAGGATTCAGATTAATATTCCTTCGTGCTGCTATCTCTCTGACTGCTAACTCCAATTCCGTTTTACGCGTTCCCTCACCTTTATCAGATTATCTTAGCAGTTCTCGTTCTCATTGAGACGATTGTTACACACGGAGAGGCGGAAAATTCTAACTGTAGACGCATTCAGCTGAATCTCGTCTATGACTGATCAATGAAAATACACTTTGGCGCGGTTCTACGAGTTCTGTAAACGAGATTTTGGAAACTGCGTTTGATTTTATGTACAGTTCCGAAGTTGGTGATTCCTTGATAGCAACCTCTTGATCGCGACTCCTCGATAGCGACACTGGGTGCAAAATCTAAAAAGGCAACTTGAATTTGTAATGCTATATTAAACTTCTGAGACGAAAATTACCTTCATATTGAAATCACAGGGTAAATCTAATAAACTTTTTTCTCATAATATCCCCATCGAAATCTCATTTTCCTACACTACGTTCAGCTCGTATATTCATTGCTTCAAAATCATGCATATTCTTCAGGTGAAAAGTTTTCAAATATTTTCTGCAACCTCCAAAGGACATGGTCTTTGCCACGACCGTCTACAATCAATCCACCAGATATATGACAAACAGAGTAATCCGATTCATACTTCACGTTTTGTGCCTCGAAGGAGTCTCTTTGTGAATCCAGCAAAGGACATTAGATAGGAGGATGGTGTTGTACGTCCCGGGATGGTAAATAACTCCTCGGATATATTGAATATCTTGACATAGTGGAAATAACAGTTCAAGTATATTCAATCGGATTCTCGTTCCCCACTCACTCGGGTGATGGCAAAGAAAATAAATTCTTGAAATCCAAGACAGAAAGCGACGTACTCCTTGCGCAGTCATTTCCTTCTTTCACGGCACCTCCAGGCTCTTACGTTAGTACAGTTCCGACGACTTTCCTGTTTACACCATCTTCACGACTTCCGTTCCTCTCGAACTTATGCCGAAGGGAAGAGCCCGAAGGCAGGGCTTTTACTTTTTGTCAGGATGAAATAGGGATACGTCCTCTCCATGCCCGAGCATGGAGAAGCTCGCTTGACTGCCGTTGACAATGAATAGCGTTTCGTAACCAAGTAACCCGAGACCGAAGCCATCGGAGCCATTGAAACGGCGATACCCAACCGGCACTGCTCAATATGTGTATTCAGTGAACGCACCTCGATCGAGTGACCGTCCGCCTCAAACGGAGTATATTCAATTTTGTTGTCTCTGACGGCATTCTGAGCCCCGAGTACGTACATTGACAAACGATATCAGCCTGGGACGGTTCAGTCAAGCTCTGCCGATGCACGCGTTGTCACAGACAGACTGCATTATCCAGATTTTTTCGTGCATACCCGATGCTTTTGTGTAACGCGCCAGGAACTTAATCAAATCCGTGCGAAAAGCACACACCGAAACCTTTGGCAGAAATCGTCGATTCGTCGTTTCGGGAAAACAAATTTCCAACGAGATATGGCGAATAGGAGCAGTATTGATCAGTTTTTGGGTACAGATTTATGACTGGCAAAACGACTGAATAGAAGAGCAGATTTTATTTCGAAGGGCAACGTTAGTAAGCACTCTTCTCAGGTGACAAAATAGCGTTCATTAATGTCGGAGCATAATTTTTTTGGAGTACAATCGATGCTGAGTGTTATCGGTGATTCACAGAAACTTATTTGCCGAAGTATCGATGATTTCACGATCTTCTGCCTAAAATGCTTATCCGTGTAGTCGAAGCAGAATTTGTTCGATGCAATTGCCAATAGCATCCCAAGACAAATTCGAAGATACGTTCAACGACAAAATTGCAAACAAATTCAAAAACGCGTTCAAATTATTTTTGATCACGGCATTGAAGATAAGTTCATTATTGTGGTCGACAGTATCTTCAAATTTGTCTTCAATGCCGTCTGTATTATATCTCCAAATTGAATTTGTCTCTTATTACCGTCTTCAATAAGAATCCGGTTGCTTCGCACCAACGTTGCGACGGTAAAGTGAATAAATAGAATCCAGTGAATCAGGGACTTAGCAGATACGGCGGTTTTGGCTTCGCAAGCTAGAGTTTCCTGACTGTAACCATTATTTGTTTCTTAGCTCCGTTCCGTATTTCCTGGTTCGTGAACGAAAGCCCCCCCCAGCGATCCCTCCCACCGGCAAACAATTCGCAAACTTTAGCAACTTCTATTCCGAATCTCCGAGATTCCCAGGCTATGTGAGTCATTTCCGGTAAAATGTTGCGTCCGCCTCTTTTGTATGCGCACCAAATGCCCAAACAATCCGGCGCAGTCCACCAGTACGGAACGCTGAGCTTCTCCCCTGTATTATATATTCAAAACTAGCGAATCATTGTGTCCCGTGCGCTTTGCCAGATTGAACAGAATTTGTCGAGGAAGCCTAATCCGACTACAACCTGGTGATCTCATCATTTTTTTCCCGAACATCTTTCAATGAATGCGGAGCAAGCGTATGCGAGTACCTGTAAAAATCTGTTGAAGCATGTAGAAATCTGTTAGGATATGTGAGAATCCATCGAAATATGTATGAATCTGTAAGTATGCAATGAGAGAAAAATTGCCATCTAAATCGTCATTGAACCAACTATATTCAGTTGACTGAAGCACTCATGTACGTTTGCTGAATCTCCTTATTTTCTCACAGTGTATGTAAAAATCTTTCACAAAGATCGTGAGTATTCGTGTGAGCCTTGGTGAGTATCTTTGAGAATATGAGAGAACATCATTGGGAGTGTTCAATGGGCGTGAAATGTATTATGCAGAGATATTTCGGTGATTCGTTCGCAGAGCCCTTCACATATTTCAATGCTCGCAGTACAATTTCTGGAGTGTCGTTAATCGAACGGGTCAGCGAGCAAAGTATTGCCAATACGTTTTCGGATCACCGAAAAGTCGTTTCACATCGCTTCCTCCCCAGCGTGTATTTTCAGCGATTTTTCGAGCCTTCATCCGCGACGACGTATTCATGCGTACGAAGGACTCGAGCGCGCATCATCGACCTGGCTGCGCATCGAGACTCGCCCTTTTCTCATTCAGAATTTGAAATGCAGTTTGTGTTCGGGTTCCGATGGGCGAGAGCAACGTGCGGAATCTCGTTGATCCTCGAGTCACTGACGTCTCTTTCAGGTGCTGAAAAAGGCGAAATGCATACACGCGTCACCGAGAAGAAGGCCACAAACACGGTAGACCAAGTCTGCGCGTGCCGTCCTACCGTTCGTCCTCGTCTCTTCCCGCTCCAGGCCGTGTGTGCATCGAATTACGCGCACCGATACACCGGCAAATGGGGAAACTTCGCACTGCGGGCTTTCGCCAATAGCTCTCTCCACATATGCACATGACCCACAGGCCTTCCATCCGATACTCTACCACCTCGACGGCAAATGTACCTTTGCGCCGCAAACTTCCGGCGATTGTTGAATACCTTGCATACTGTATCTGTGGCCTATCACTCCGCGACATCGATCGTTCACGCTCGTCGCTTCAGGCCCTTTGCTCAATTGTTGTCGGAGGACACAATTATCCTTGATCCGTGTGTGAACGCATGTGTACACTTGTCCGCAATAAAATTGGCTCCAAAGCGACCCCTGCAGGATTTTCCAAAAACGATTTCACGTATGGGGGAGAAAGGGAAGCTTGTTTCGGAGAATGTGGTATAGAAGATGAACCGAATTCGGGGATTCCCTTTGCGTTACTGTGCTAAGGGAGGCAAAGGATGTATCGACCACGAGGCGGAACGCGGCGTATCCTGTTGGATTCTACATGCTGACTAGTGTCAGTTACGCCTCTCTGGGTCTCAGTCGTTTATATGCTCGGTCGATTGAACTTGGGGAAAATGGGTCTAGGTTGAAGATGGTGAATATGGACGACCAAGAAAGATTGGATCTGGGTGTCCCACTTCCGGAGGCAAATCCTACTGAGGTGGGATTCGCCTTGTCTTTCTGCTCCAAACGCATGAATCCTGCGTATTTACGTAAAACCAAGTGTTTTTCATCTTAGAATACGAGATGGAGAACGTTCACCTGAAGCAGAGATCAAATTTTTTATTTCGATATACAGCGACTTTGCATTCGATCGAGGCTTGCCTGGTTTTCGTAACGATTCAACGAAATTATTTTATTGTTCAAATACAGCACGATTTCAAACGATCTTACTCGTTCCTAGAACTCTCCTTTGAAATTTTTTTTTCATTCACATTCGTAATGTTTACGCACGTGTTCCGCGACATTTCGATGGTACACTTTTTTTCGAGTGGGAAGGAGAATCCATCAGGAATGGGATTGGTCAGCTCGTTTGTTCCCGCGATAAATACGCCGTGACCTTTTCCAACGCACATTCTGCTTTCGCAAGATGGGAAAAAATCCTATCTGAATAATTGCATAAAGTTCCGAACAGTACGAGTGGGAAGCACTCGTTTGCGATGTCGGGAATTTACAGAGGATTTCAGTATTAATCAGTGGAAAGTGCCGGATAAATCGACAAATCGGATATACGTTTTGAATCTCTGATCCCTTTCTCTATAACGAATACGAGCGAATCGTGCGTGACACAAATGCTTTTCGCAGATAAAACGGAACGAGAACGCAGAAACGTAACGTTCGAAATTGAACGTTTAACGAATTCGTTCTACGTCGGAACTACAAACCAACGACCGTCCTGGATGCGATACCTGTAAAATCGTGCCAGCGGCGACTTTTTTACTCGGGATTTTAGGGAATATCGTATACTGTAAAAAAAAAAAAAAATACTGCATGCAAATTTATGAACCGATATTGGAAGCTTTTATGCATAAATTGTTATATTAAATTTCATATACAAATTCTATATAAAAAGGATGTACCGTAAATTAAAAAAATACACGATAAATGTATTCATTAATTGTCCTTCCGGCACTGTAATACAATTTTTTTAAGCGAATCATTAATGTATGTCTTTCGAATTAATCGATGAATATTAAAAACAAAAAAATTGGTTTTGAAAATAGTATTTACACACAAAATTAAAAATGACATAATTCAAACTGTTATATAAATTTTCGTGAAATTTTTATGGGACCATCCGACGATCATATTCCATCCGTGTAAAACATTTTAGCCGAGTTCTAACAATATCTGTCGATCGAATGTGATTTTAATAAAAGTTTTTGTGTAACTTTAGAAGTACTGTAACTCTATATAATATTTGGGGATTAAATTCACTGTATCGGTTTATCCATAAAAGTTTCCAATACCGGTGCATTAAATTTACAATACTTTTTTTTTACAGCGTAATCCTTCAGAGTGTATGACGCACAGGGCTATACTTCCCTTTGAAACAATTTTTCACTGTCACGCGGGACGCTCGTCCGATATTCTGGAAGCGAATAGCGATACCGATGATATGGGTATAAGCTGTGAAATTGTGCACTTCGATTTATCCCATATCAGGGGTATTTGTGAGTTCCGGATTATGAAAAAAAATTGTGTACGTGACGTCGCGTTAACACAAAGCTTTGCTATCGTGTTTCAGGAAAAGCAGCGCAACACTTCAAAGTGAGACCCGTGAACAGCTCCGTGCAAGAAGGCGACAACGTTATGATACCTTGCGTCGTCGGCGATCGGGCTGGCCACGTTCAATGGGTCAAGGATGGTTTCGCATACGTCGTTCAATCTGGTAAGACTCACGATGATTTAACCATTTTTTAAATTTAATTCGCTCCGAAATTGTGAAAATAATAATCGGTAAATTATTAATTGTGATGCATTATAACGTTTTATCCATATCAATATGTGTATGAGTCAATATTCCTTCTCGATTAAAAATGTGATAATGAAAGTTCTATTATTAAATTTTCTATGGATATCGAATCGGGGCTATTTTTTATCGACAAGAATGGAGATACTGACGGAACATTTCATCATCAATTTCGTCGATGATGAATAATCGAGATGAGTTCCATTATGCATTTATCAGAAAAAAAAATAATGGAGATAAAATCAATAAT